>CM053580.1:89237922-89263191 GCA_028627135.1 Pseudochirops cupreus
TTTTTTTTTGTATTTTGATTGGTATGGCACTAAATAAATAGATTAATTTAGGTAGAATTGTCATTTTTAGTATATGGGCTTGGCATATCCATGAGCAATTATTATTTTTCCAACTGTTTAGATATGACTTTATTTGTATGAAAAGATTTTTTTTATAGTTGTGCTCATGTAGTTCTTGGTTCATCTTGGCAGGTACACTCCCAAGTATTTTTGTATTATCTACAGTTATTTTAAATGGAAGCTCTTTTTCAATCTCTTACTGCTTGACTTTTTCAGCAATATATAGAAATTCTGATCATTTATGTGGGTTTCTTTTGTATCCTGAAAATGTGCTAAAGTTGTTAATAATTTCAAATACTTTTTTAGTTGAGTCCAAGTTTTATAGAACAAATCCTTTTATTAAAGGGGATTTGTTCTGTAAAGGTTGGATTCAGTCAAAGGGCCACACTTGAGGACCTAGAAGGTCACATGTGACTTTGAGGCTATAGGTTCTCCAACCCTTTTTTAGACTATGAAAAATGGCTCAAAATATTTGAGTTCAATTGAAAATTTCAGCTATAGACAAATTAATGGTACCTTTATTCTTTGTACATCATGAACAGTCAATATGTAAATACATATCTATTAAATAATAACTGTGTTCCTGTCACTGTGTTAATATCTAGGGTGTCAACCAGTTGGAACCAGCCTCTAACCTTTGGGTGGCCAGAGCCAAACAAAGCAAGGTGGAGACAAGAGGGTCTGGAATCAAACAGAAGTTTAATTTCAAAAACCTTGCAAGTAAGGACATATGTGACAGAGCCCCACCCTTAGTGGGGTACCCATTTTAGTGTGGGGAGAGCTCAATACTTATTATACCAATGACTGCATATTGAGCCATAGCCCTGACAATGAGGGGATAGCAACAACGTGATAGGTTTGATTCATAGCAGGGTTTCATGACCAGAAACAATTCTGGGATTTTGCTATGGCTGAGATCATCCAGAGGGTGAGGACAAAGGCTTGTCATTATGCCAAGCTCAGGACACAGCTTCCTTGCGGGTCTTAGCTCTAGAAAATTGGGTGTCACCTAATATTTTGACAAGGGTTACAGAAAATGTCAAAAGGCATCCCCTGACCTCAAGGAGCTTATGATATAGTAGGGGTGACAACAAGCAAACAAATGTATAGAAAGTATCTTATATGAAGGATAAATTGGAAATAATTATCTGTAAAAAAAAAGTGCATTTTTAGTTAAAATTCATAGGAATCCAGGGAAGTCAGTTGGTGGAATGTGGGTAGGAGAAATTTTCAGTTTTGAGGAACAACCAGAAAAAATGCCTGGATCTGAGAGATAAAGTATCTTGCTTATAGAACAACCAGTAGATCAATGATAATAGATTAAAGAAAGAATAAATGGTGGGCAGTAAGGCATGAGAAGACTGAAAAGGTATGAGGGGGCTAGGTTATGGATGGTTTTGAATTCCAAACAAAGACTTTTGTATTTAATCCTGGAGTTAAAAGGGAGCTGGAGTTTTTTGAGTAGGAGAGTAACATGGCCAGACTTGTACTTTAGGAAAATATTTTTATGGCTTAATGGAGGATGGATCGAAATGGAGAGAGTTTTGAGGGAGGCAAACCCACCAGCAGGCTATTTCAATAATAATGTCATGAGATGATGAGGACCTTCATTAGAGAGGTAGCAGTGTGAGAGGAGAGAAGGGAGAATACTGAAGAGATGTTGTAAAAGTAAACTTGGCAGACCTTGGCAATAGATTGGATATGGGGAGGGTGGATAACAGATAGTGAGAAGTCTAGAATGACTGCAAAGTTGCAAGCCTGAGGGTCTAAGAGGATAGTGTTTTCCTTTATAATAGGGAAGGCTTTTCAATTGTTGTCCCTTGCTTTTTTTTTCTTTTTGGTGGGGGCAAGGGCAAGGCAATAGGGGTTACATGATTTGCCCAAGGTCACGCGGCTAGTCAAATGTCAAGTGTCTGAAGCCAGATTTGAACTCCGGGGCCCATATGCCACTTAGCTGTGCCCATCCTTTGCTCTTGAAGAACAAAATGATATCATTATGGTAGAGTCAAAATGCAATGAGTCTGACTGTGGCTGATCAGCCCAATATGATCTCTGAATGCTCTACACGTTTTGGGCAAAAAGAATCCATGTGACTATTTGGAGTAGATACTCTAAATTTGTGCATCTCAGATTTCTTTTGAGCTACAAGAATTCTGCCTTGCTCATAAAACACAGCACCTTCTCCTATGAGGGCACACCATGCTGGTAAGTCCTGTGCCAGTGTCTCCCATGTCACACAAGCAATTCCAAAGTTCTTAAGAGAGATCTTGAGAGTGTCTTTGTATCACTTCTTCTGATCACAGTATGAGTTCTTGCCCTGTGTGCATTTTCCATAAAATAGGCTGGTCATGTTGTTCAAAGGTCAAACTTAAACTTCCCTAAAAGAAAATAGGGAAGGTAGGAGGGGGGTGAAAGAAGATAAGAATTTCTGTTTTGGAGATTCCTGAAGGGGAATTAGGGATATTGGGGTAGGATAAGTAGATTAGAGATAGAGATTTCAGATCCATAGGAACTGAATTACTCAGTGAAGTAGTATACAGGGAGATGTGAAGAGAAAAGATGAGGCAACTTTCCCCTCCTTCTATAAATTAATGACTCTCCAGATTGAGTTGTTGGATGCTGGGCTCTGGGAAACTTAAAAAAAAAAATTAATGTTCACAAAGCCCAAAGTCAGCATTGGGGTGAGACACATTCACTTCTTTTTTTTCCTTTTCTTTCTCCTTCATCTTCTCAACCAATTATTATTGTGAAAGTCCCCAAAGTATGTATTCAGTAACCAGAAACTACAGATAACACCTTTCTTCCCTCCAGTTACTTCCTCAGAAGATTCAACAAGCAAGAGAACCTCATGAAATACAGGTGACATGCTTAAAGGAAGAACCTTTCCGGTGCAAAAAGAAAAGGCTGCAAAGTCTTCTTTATTCTCAAACTTCTGAACACTTGTAGCATTTCATACCTACTGATCTAGTCAGATGTCAGTACTGCAAAGAATATACTTCAAAAAATCATACTTGGATATGTAGGATTTCTGTGTGACTCTCTTTTTGTTCTCCCAGCATGGATGAGGATTTATTAAAAACATATCTCATTTAGTAAGGAATTTCACATTAAATATAGGAAGTAAATTTGATAGAAGAACTTGATCAGTTCTCTTTTTTTCCCAATACATGAAAAATCCTATAAACCTAGAGAGTAACACTAATTTGTACTTTAAAATCATACTCACTGACTAATAAATGACAAGTTGCAGTACCCTAAATCCCGCAGATCTTTTTATCAAATGAATGAAAGTCATTCCTAAACACTCCTTGTTTATCTTTTAATTTTTCCGTTTATTTTGAAAGAAATAAATTGTAGGTTTTAAAATTGTTTTTTACTAATCAATTCCATCTTATTAGACTAGGTGTACCTTTACTCTGCCTAAATTAGGAGGGAGGAGAATCTCAATTCTTTTATGTAAAATATTAACTTGTTATATTTCATCTATCAATAGGTAATTATAAGCTGATTAGGTTATTCCAGACTCTGTATTAAGTGCTAGAAATGCAAAAAAAAAAAAAAAGTAAAAATCCTGTTTCTACCCTCACAGAGCTCATGTTTTAATGACGACAACAAACAACTATCTATCTGTCTATCTATCTATCTATCTATCTATCTATCTATCTACAAACAAAATATATTTAATAAAAATGGAAGGTACTTTCATAGGGAAGGTAATAGTGAGAAAGACTGGGAAAAGTGTTTTTCAGACCGTGTTTATCTGAACTAAGGTTTAAAGGAAGCCATGTGTTAGGTGAGGAAGGAACATATTATAGGTATGAAAATACACCAACGAAAAGGCAAAAAGTCTGAGACTGGGGTGCCATGGGTGAGGAACATCAAGAAATATAGATTTGCTAGATCATAGAGTACACAGAGAGGAGTAAAGTGTGGAAGATTGGAAATATAAGAAGAGAGTAGTGTATAAATGGCTTTAAAAGTCAAACAGAGCACTTTATATTTTAGATGAGATTTCATATATGCTTGACATGGTCATAATTTAGAAAATAGCTTTATCGCTTTGGAGGACAGATTAGAGGCCAGGAAAAAATTCAGAAGGCCATTAAAATAATCCAAGATTGAGGAGATAAAGGTAAGTATCAGAGGAACATTTTTATATTAAAAAAATTAAAATAATTGAACTCATGGGAGCTTATGAGATCACATTAGATTTTCCATTAGATTATAAGCTTCTTGAGTGCAAGGACAATCTTTTTATTAATTGTATCCTCAGCACTTTGCACAGTGCCTAGCACATGATGTTTAATAAATGTTTATTGGATTGCATTAGATCACCAAATGAGATAGTATAGATCAGCAGAGTTTCCCAAAGTGAGCAATACTGTCCCCTGGGGGACACTGGAATGGTCTGGGAGGTGAGAGTAGCCTTGGATACAATTAGTGGGCATTAAATAAAAATAAGGGGGCAGCAGATGTACAAAAAAAGAAGAGAATTAAATGAAATTTTGAAAAATTATTTGTATGTTTCATCCATTGTGTAACAGAGTTAAAGTAGTAGTGATTACATTATTTTCTAAATCAATATTTGCAAATGCAAGTTATAATTGATCAGTGGTCAAGTTCTCTGACAGGTCTTAAAAAGCAAGTGTTGGGAGGCAAGCTTATCATGTATTGTTGGGAAGCCTAGCATGCATCAGCAGGGATATGTTAGTATAGTGACTTTTTTACTATAATATTATATGGTTACCTTACGGAATATTTAATTATCAAAATTTCAATGCAGGAAAACTCCCACAAATTTACAATAAACTATTAAATTTAAGGTGCATATTTTTTGAAAAAATATTTTAAAAGGTTTTTTGAAATAATACAAATTTTAAAAAAATTTATGGTTAAAAAAAAAGATTTCCAGGGGGGCACTGAGTATTTTTTTTAAAGGGGTAGAAGGTCAAATTAGTTTAGGAAACTCTGGCATAGAGGGGGAAAAAGTACATAGGACATACATTTGGAAATGGGGGGCAAGAGGCAGGAGCAGGCAGTTTCCAGGTACATCTAATGTAGAAATTGTACCAGATGGTTTAGAACTGTTTGGCAAAGGGTTCAAGCTCAGGAGGACATCTCAGGCACAAAAGGGACAGAGAAGGATGGTGATGTCATAGTCTTGGGGCAAAGAGAGGTCTAGAAACAGAAGGCTTGGATTTAGGATTGACACAGAACTCCCTTGGAAAGTTTGGGAGCAGAGACCATACAGAAGTGTGCTGCATCTCAAGTCAACATGAGCTCCCTGAAAAGACTGGGGTCATTATATTAGAAAACAGTATCTTGGCTCAGAGACTTACACAGAAACTAGTTATAAGTGTGACTTCTATGCCTGTATCCAAGTCAATGATTACAATGTAGAATGGAGTAGGGCCCAGGACAGAGCCCTCAACTGGAGACCACCTTTTCAGGTTGATGATCCCAAAATCAAAACTCTTCAGGTTTCCAATTCCCAAATCCACTTAATGCTACTATAATCTATTAGTCTTTAAGCATTTTAACAACAGGAATTATGACTTATTTATCATTTTATCACCTGTAGTACTGGGCTTCTAGTAAAAAGATGATACTTACAAATTGTAAGCTAGCCATGCCTTAGCATTATGGGTGGTTTTGGTTTATTTTCCCATATTCTCCAATTAATTCTCAATATAGGATTTACCTAACATTTCGTGAGAGATGATACCATAATGTTTCTAAGAATTATATTTCTGTTATACTCTCAATTGCATTACTTCATTTCATTTTGAAAATAGTTTGCAGTTAATATGGAGATAATAGCATAGTGCCCAGGAAGAAAACTATGGATTTACCTTTGTTTATCCCATATTTCTCTCTGATATTGCTTATCATTTAATTAAAGAATTATACGATTGAAAGGGACCTCAGAGGTTACCTAGCCTAACTACCATCTGAAATACATATCCTCTCTAAAGAACCTGTAAAAATTAAAGTACTGCGTATGGTGAGTATTAAAATCAGAGCCTAGATAGCGTTTTCAATTCCGTTTAACTATAAAGCTTCTAATGACAGATATACACAAGGAAGAAACTTAAATGAAACCCATGGTAACAAAACCATTGCTGGTAAGGCAGGTTCTTTAAACTGGGTTAGCAAAATAATTTGAGAAATCTCAAACCAGACATTATGTATTTATTCTGGGATTTTCTTTAAAAGGAAAGGGCTTAATTCAATGTTGTAACTACTGAATTTTCCTCCATGTGCTATAAGCCAATACCATTTCTGGAATTAAAAGATACCTGTCATACAAAATTGTCTGTAGCAAACTGAATTCCAGAATCTATGAAAATAGTGTAAATGCTGAACCAAAACCACCAGGGCATAAATATTTAGAAGAATTAGTTGATTAAGCAGATGTTTATACAAATGGAAACTCCAAAATTTTCTCTTGAACAAGACAGGTTGAATAAAATAGATCTGTCAATCTCTAGGATAGTGGATAAAATGATAATTAACACTTTTCTCACAGTTCTTCAGCCTTTAAAATATGTTTTAACTCCAGAAACTATAAATAAGCAATACACCTCAAAGTAAGAGGGCATATTTCTCTTGGGTTGCTTTCAACCAAAGTCTCAAATTTGTAAGAAGAAATAATGTTAAAGAAAAAAAGAAACTTTTTGTAACCTATGAGACAGAAGAGAAAAAAGTATCATTGCTTGTCTAGGTTTACAATCTTGTTCAAGGTCTATATTATCTCTCCATCTACTGTATAAAGATGGAGGCTAAATAGGGCAAGAAAAATCCTTCTATTATGTAACTATTAAGTGAACAGGCACAGTTAGAAAAATAAAGTCTTTAGAAAGAGAGGTTCTGGGGTGCGTCCCCACATTTCCAAGTATGCTATGTATTTTTTCCTCTATATCAGAGGTTCCCAAACTTATTTGGCCTTCTGCCCCCTTAAAAAATGTTTCAAAACATTGTGTCATTTATTTTTAAATGAGCATGTCTCTGTAAAAAGTTTTAATATCCTGTGACACTGCTGTCAGTTAAGATAAATTTGAACTAAAATTGTTGGAAACATTTTAAGGAAGAAGGCCTATTTTTGCAATATGCTCATACCTTTTTAAAGAATCACAGTATATTAATATCTATATTTTCATTATATGTGTGTATGTGTTTAACAGAAGCCAGGGAAATTTTAACAGTCACATTTGTACTCTTAATGTATTTATATTAATATGTACAAAAATATTTTTTGCAGCTCTCTTTGTGGTGGCAAAAAACTGGAAATTAAGGGAATGCCCATCCATTGGGGAATGGCTAAACAAGCTGTGGTATATGAATGTAATGGAATACTATCGTGCTATAAGAAATGGGGAGGAGACGGTCTTCATATTCACCTGGAAAGGCCTATACAAACTGATGCTAAATGAGAAGAGCAGAACCAGGAAAAATTTGTAAACAATCACAGACACATCATATGTGTGACGACCAACCTTGACAAACTGGACTCTTCTCAGCAACGCACAGGTATAAGACAACTCTACAAGTCTCAGGATGGAAGGAGATACCTACATTAAGAGAAGATCTAGAAAGAACTGAGTTTAAATGGAGACTGAAGCAATCTACATGCTGGTGTTCTTTTCCTTGTTTTGTTTTGTTTCTTCTTTCCCATTGTCCACTCCATTAGTTACAACCCTTCTACACAACCAGACTAATGTCCAATGTGAAAGTATTTGCAGATCCTATACTTGATTGCATGCTGTCATGGTGGGGGGGGAGGGGAGAGAGGGTAGGGAGAAAATGTGAAACTTAAGGAATTGTTGAACTGAATCTTGTAAACTAAAAGTAAATAAACAAATCAATTAAAAAATAATAATAACTTGCAAATGAAAAACATCTAGAACTTTCATGACCAGATATGGCAGGCACTGACTACAGTAGAATATAATACATGCACACATGCACACACACACACACACACACACACACACACACACACACACTAATTAAATCAGGAGATGCCTTCTAATATGGTGTATATTCTATGAAGGATTTATTGGGGGGGTGGGGATGGAGAATGAGCAAGAATCACAAAGGAAGAGAAAACTTATTGAGATCACACTGTTCACTATTGTAATGTTGTCTGAACTTTACAGCAAGAACACCATTTGAACAACAACTAGAAGATGGTGTAGAGAAGTATTCAACTGAGTTCTCTCAAATTTTCCTCTAAACACCTCTGAAATAATGCCTCAAATTCAGTTCCGGAATGGTAGAACCAACAAAAAGTTGGTTGAAACACTTTTCAAGATAACTTAGGAGGTCAGTGGGAAAGATAAGTCTCACTGGAATGGTTGGGCTTGGAGCACAGCACAGAGTGTACAGTGCGGGAGGCTACAATTGTGGTGACAGCAGCTTCAGGAGCTCTCAGTGTATGAATGGGCCATTGGAGAGGGAGGTCAGACAATTGGTTGGAAAGATATTACAGAGGACCCTTTGTTCTTGCTGAGTTCAGGACTCTGTTACATTGCCCATGAACAGTTCTCAGTCTCAGTCAGTCTCAGTCACAGGGCCTAAGGACATGATAGGCACAGAGCAGCAGGGGCCCTGGTTCAATTTCAGGGTAGAGAGCAGTGCTTGGTCACTCAATGAGGCCTAATGAACCTGATCTCAGTTCCAAGACAGAGGGAAGTCCTAGCAATTGTGGCAACAGGAGAGTGGCACCTAGTCAAAGTATTAGGGTGAGAAGGAGTGCTAACATCGGTGGTTAAAGGGGAACAAGGTCCCTTCCTGGGTAGGCCAGTACATAGCCCAGGAGAGCAGGGACTATACCTTCATTAGATCTTATCACTGTTAAAAGCACCAGAAGCCTACAAACCCCCAGAGCTAACTCTGAAAACAGTAGCATGGGGCAGTGCTTCTCATATTCCTAGATTAGAGCTCAACTTAACATAAAATTAAGTTAATAAATGAACTAGAGAGTTAACAAGTTACACAAAAAAAGAACCTCACCATCACAAGTTACTATGGTGACAAGGAAGATCAAGACACAAATCCAGAAGAAGACAAGAATGGCAAAGCTGCTACAAGCAAAGTCTCAAAGGCAGAAAAGAATGAATTGGTTACAAGACCAAAAAGAATTCCAGAAAGAGCTCAAGAATAATTTTAAAAATTAAATAAGAGAAGTAGAAGAATCATGGGGGGTGGGGAATGAGAGGGATGTGAAAAAAAATATGAAAAACCAGTCAACAGTGTGGTAAAAGAGGTACATCAACAAAAAAAAACAAACAAAAAAAAATTTAAAAAAAATTTTTTTAAGTGACCAAATGGTAAAAGATACACAAAAATCACCTGAAGAGAAAAACACCTTAACAAGCAAAATTGGCCAAATGAAAAGAGAAGTACAAAAAAATCTACTGAAGAAAAGAATTCCATAAAAAGTTGAATTGTACAAATGGAAAAACGAGTAGAAAAGCTCACTGAAGAAAACAATTCCTTAAAAATTACAATTGGGCAAGTGAAAGCTAATGATTCCATGGGACACCAAGCAACAATAAAACAAAATCAAAAGAATGAAAAAATATAAAAGAAACTGTGGAATATCTCATTGGAAAAACAACTGACTTGGAAAAAAAGATCAAGAAGAGATAATTTAAGAATTACTAGAACAATTGAAAGCCATCATCAATTAAAAAAAAAAGAATCTAGATATCTGTAATGTTAATGGAATCTGAAGATCTTCCGTGGCCCTTTTTATTGGCACTTACTAAACAGGCACTTAGTACCTTACTTCAAGTTAACACCTTGTTTAAGCTATTAAACTAACAGAGAAGTAATTAACACCTTGGGAGTAATTAACACCTTAAGAGGAAGGAGCAGAACAGGAATGAGCTATACTGTATATAAGGAAGAGAACCAGCAAGACAGTCAGATTTTCTCTCAGTGACCACCTGGAGCCTGCACCTTTTTGCTGAGACTCAAAGCTTTCTACAACTTTACCTAGAACTTCCAAGAACCAGGCTGAGGAGCTATCATGAGTGAGAGAGGGATCTCTCCTTGAGGGAGCCTCTTCTGTTGTGATGGCTTGGGAATGTGGGTGTTCACTGCATTAACCATGTGTATCAACTTCGTGACTACTGTAATGACTTTGGCTTTCTGGTTCTGGGACTTGGTTTTCTGGTATTTGAATAAAGGCTTTAGTTCTGTCCTCCATGTGGAGAGTTTGCTACATTTTGTGATTCACAACTATACCAGCATATTCATAACCACCGTGGGTGTTGTGAATATTGCATTATTGTTACAATATTATATTTCAAGAACTTATAAAGGAAAACTGCCCTGATATTTGAGACACAGAGTATAAAATTAAAAATTGAAACAGTCTATCTATCAAGTACTGAAGGAGTTCTCAAAAGGAAAACTCTCTTGAATATTATAGCTAGAATATGGCACCCCAGATATAGCATTCCCCTGAATAAATAATGAGTTTCTGATTGCTCCTACCATCATTCCTACAAATTCAAGAGCTCCCAGGTACATGAGAAAAAATTGCACATGGGCAGAAACAAACAAAATCAAACATCATGCTGCCACAGTGAGGATCACACAAGATCTGGCAGCTTGAACATTAAATGTGGGGGTTGTTGGAATATGATATTCTGGAAAATCAAGGACCTAGGAATACAAAGAAAAATAACCCATCTAGCAAAAATGGTTATAATCTTTCAGGAGAAAAAAATGTACATTTAATCATATAGTGGATTTTCAAGCATTCCTGATGAGAGAACCAAAGCTGAATAGAAAAATTCACTTTCAAGAACAACATTCAAGAGAAGAATAAAAACATGAAAGAGAAATCATAAGAGAATCAATAAGGTTAAAATGTTTGCATTCCATTATGGGAAGATGATAGTTACCATTCCCAAGAACTTTATCATTATTTTGACAGTTATAAGGAATATACACAGAGGACATGATTGTGAGTTGACTACAATGGGATGATTTTAAAAAATAAGGTGTAAGAAAGTGGAATGCACTGGGAGAAGGAAGAGGAAGATAGGGGAAATTATCTCATAAAAGAGGTACAAAAGGAATATTTACAGTGGAAAGGAAGATTGTGCAGTGCTGGGCAACAGCTGAACCTTACTCTCATTGGAATTAGATCAAAGAGCTAATAATACACTCACTCACTTGGGTATGGAAATCTATTTTAATCTACAGGGAAGAGTCAGCTAGGTGGCATAGTGAATAGAGTACTGGCCCTGAAATCAGGAGGACCTGAGTTCAAATCTGATCTCAGACATTTTATACTTTTACTAACTGTATGACCTTGGGCAAGTCACTTAACCTCGATTTCTCTGCCTTCCTCCCTCCAAAAACAAACAAACAAACAAAATAAAACAAAACAAAATCTATAGGGAAGTAAGTGGGGAAGGGGATAAAGGAATGGAGGGACGTAGAGAAGGGAGGGCTGAGTAATGGAGGCAGTGGTCAGAAGCGAAATGGATTTTTGTAGAGAGAGTAAAAAGGAGAGACAGAGAGAATGATAAACAGGGGAAAAGGAAGATGAAGGAAAAGATACAATTAGTAATCTTAACTCGGAATGTGAATGGGAAATAGTTACCCATAAACCATAAGCAAAGAGCAAACTGGATTAAAAACCAAATTCAATAATTGTTTATAAGAAACTCACTTGAAAAACAGAGACACATAGAAAGGATAAAAATAAGGGGATAGAGCAGGATGTTTTATGCTTCAGCTGAGAAAAAAAACAAACAAGGTTAGCAATTATAATCTCAGACAAAGCAAAAGCAGAAATAGAACTAATTATAATAGATGATTGGGAAAACTATATTTTGCTAAAAAGGTACCATAATAGCAATGTTACACATATATGCACCAAATGCTTAGTATCCAAATTCTTAAATGAAAAGTTAAATGAGTTACAGGAGAACTAAGTCAAACATATAAAAATACAAGTTATTCCTCAGTTGATAAATGGTCAAAGGATATGAACAGGTAATTTTCAGAAGAAGAAATCAAAGCTATCTATTGTCATAAAAAAAATGCTCTCTATCACCATTGATTTGAGAAATGCAAATAAAAACAACTCTCAGGTACACCTCACATCCATCACATTTGAGAACAATTTGGAACTATGCCCAAGGGGTTATAAAATTTTGAATACTCTTACAGCCATCAATGCTACCACTAGGTCTGTACCTCAAACAGATTTTTTTTTAAAGGCAAAGGACCTTTATGTGTAAAAATCTTTGTAACAGTTCTTTTTATGGGGCCAATGAATTGGAAATTGAAGGATTCTCATCAATTGGGGAACTCCTTAATAAGTTGTGGTATATTATTGTAATGGAATACTATTGTGTTATAAGAAATGATGAGCAAAGTGCTTTCAGAAAAACCTGGAAAGACTGAGATGAACTGCTGCAAAATGAAGTGAGCACAACCAAGAGACCATTTACTCTGTAATAGGAATATATGATCAGCTGTGAATGACTTAGATGTTCTTTGCAATACACTGATTCAAGGTAATTCCAAGGGACATATGATGAAAAAATGCTGTCCATCTCCAGAGAAAAAATGAAGAGTGAGTGCGGATTGAAGCATATTTTTAAACTTTTTTGTTGTTGTTGTTTTTTTAATCTGTGTTTTCTTTTGCAACATGGCTAATATGGAAAAGTTTTGTATAATTCAAATGTATAATCATATAAAATTGCTTGCCTTCTCAAGGTAGGGGTAAGGGAGAAGGGGAGGGAAAGAATTTGGAACTCAATTTCTTTTTAAAATATTAAAAAAATTAATATATATTTGAGAAAAAGTAAAAATTAAATTTTATGATGATAAATAATAAATTGCACTTGACACATTTTTCATCAAATTCTGCAAATCTTTTTCTTAGTTTGTCTTTTGTTAAAATAATCTTAGCCACTAATTAAAATCTACTATTTTCCTGTAGTGATCATGTTATCTATTGACATACAGAGTTCCCTGGAGAACATCAATCCTACTTCCTTAAACCAGAGGGACCACATAGTGTCTTCTGTTTTTAGACCATCCCTCAATTGAACCCAAAGGCAGAATTGAATAAACATTCTAGGACTGTTTTTCACATCTTCATCCCCAAAGGGGTTACTTTATATTTAGTCACTAGTACTTACTATTTTCCTAGTACTTGATTGATGCAGGGGAGGTTACAAAATATGAGTGTCATTGTTCACTGCTCTTAAGAAGCTTATAATACTATTAGGGAAATAAGATAGACTAATCTTCAATTAGAAACCAAACACCTATTTTTTTTTTTAATTTATAGAGAGAATTCTAGTCCAGATATGAGTTGGATTAGAAGGCCCTTCAGGTATCTTCCTGGGAAGTCACTTAACCTCTCAGTGGACTTAATTAGCTCTCCTAAGACAGTAAGTTAGAGCAAGTATAGCCTTGCATCAGTAGGAGTTTTCTCATATGGAATTCTATTTATAAATGAGTTGACAGGCTCATTCACATTAGAGGATTTTTCCTTTTTATTCCTGGAATTCTTGCCCAATAACATTGTTGTCTTGATTATTGACACTACTTTCCCCCTCTGACATTTAAGGAAACTGAGGCTGAGAGAGGATAAATGCCTTTCCTGGGCCCTCAAAGATTGTTTCTGAGGTAGAACTCAAAGGCCTCTCTGCCTACATATCTAACAGTCTATCTGCTATCCACTATCTACTACCTGCCTAGGAAATTTTATCAGAAATATTTTCTCTGTAGTGCATATGGTATCCCTGGGATCCCTGAGGCTCCTTAAGGGACAATTTCACTACATACACATGCTGCTGAAAACCAAAGTTCTACTAGAGATATAAATCATCTATACATTCCAATAGGCATCTAATCCAATTCAGTCCAACCCAATAAGGTCTGTACCACATTGGAACCTAAGGAAGTTTCTAGTGTAATAAAAATCTGTTAAGTCAAATTTATAAAAGGGGTAGAAAAGGCAGTTTTTGCTCGAGTCTATGAGATCATAGTACACTATCATGGAGCATTTGGATATCTATGTACTACAGAAATGGATGGCAGGTTTAGTGGTGAATGAGGATAGAGTCCTAGGCTATTTGATTGTGATATCTACTGTTTCCAAGAAATGATAACTAGAATTCTCCTCTGAATAACTATGGCTTATCTGGTCTCCCCAGTTATATAGTGTGGAGTTTTCTGGCTTAAAGTTCAAGCCTCTCACATACCTAATCTATACCTGTACATAAACTTTCAATGGAGGAGGGATGAAAAGAGCTTAACTGACCCTTATGAAGTTCCAATTAAAAAGAATTTTCCTCTCCATTCGCCACCCCACTGTGCTAACTCCTGCCAAATCTGGCATCAACTCTTCAATTAGTCTCAAGGCACCAGGTAAATAATACCTAGGACACAGTGTTATATCATTTTTCAATAATAAACATCTGCTATTTTTAGATTTATAAAGCACTTGATTATATCTCATTTCATCTTTAAAACAAACCTAAGAAGTAGATAGCATGGATACTATGATGTCCATTTTGAAGAAGAGACAATAATATTACACGAACAGATAGAAACTGGGGCATGGGTCAAGTGAAACGCCTATGGTCACAAACCCAGTAAGGTTTGGAGCCATGATTCAGACTCAGGTATCTCCTGACAGCCACATCTGGCATATTTTCTAGTAACCTGCACTGTATGAGGTCTCAGACGGGAATGATAAAGTCATTTGGGAATTCTTTTGAAACCTACAGGTGGTAACATGTCCAAGTAGATGTGACAAGTGATGACTGTGACATCTGTTGTATCTTCGGAATTAGATAAGCTTGTTATAAATAAAGCATAGGATGAATCGATCCAGCATTACTTCTAAGAAGTTCATGAAAATCAGACGAATTCACAAAATCTATCATGTTTTAAAATGTATTCATGAGAAAATCTACATAATTATACTTCTACATCTATTATTCTTTTGATTCCATTATTCTATTCCATTTTCCCTTCCATTTTCTAGGTTGACTTCATTTGTCAGGTCTCCCTCATTACCAATCTTTTATTTTTCTTTTTAAGAAGCAAATCTTGATACAGTTCTATTACTTTTTAGTCATTATGGAATTAAGAAATAGGTAGTTTAATGGGAAAGGGAGGAAGAACTTGCATCACTTGTTTTTCCTTTTGTCATTTTAAATTGGTAATTATTCCTTTCGGCATGTGTCATATATTGAAACCTTTTATAGCGCAGTGGATATAGCACTGGGCTTGGAATGAGGAAGACTCATCTTCTTGAGTTCACTTTAGCCTTGGACACTTACTAGCTGTGTGAACCTGGGCAACCTGTGTGCCTGAGTCCCTCATGTGTTAAATGAGCTGGAGAAGGAAATGGCAAACCACTCCAGTATCTTTCCCAAGAAAGCCCCAAATGGTGTCACAAAAAAGTCAGACATGGCAGACATGACTCAGCAGCAACAACATCACATTAGAGTTTAAAGTCTTAATCTGTGCATATAACTTATACTCAGGGGAAAAAAAAAGATTGCACAATCTTTTTTTGACATGTTATTTTATTTTCAGCTTTAAGGATATAAAACATAATGACATGTGCTGTCCTTTTATAAAGATAATGCAATTGATCCAATTGAAATAGTGTGATGCAGTAGAAAGAAGTTTTTCTTTTTAGTTCTGGGGCTACGTGGAAAAAATGTAACGGGATTGTAGGGTAGACAGAGTGCTGAGGTTGGAGTCAGGAAGACCTGAGTTGAAATCTGGCCTCAAGTACTAGCTATGTAACCTTGGGCAAGAAACTTAACCTCTATTCACCTACCTCTGTTTATCTCCTTTCCTAATCTGTACAAAGGGCTTAATAATAGTGCCTACTTCCTAGGATAGTTGGGAGGATCAAATGAGATAATAATTACAAGGCACTTAGCTCAGTTCCTAGCACATAGTAAAAACTACATAAATGATAGTTATTGTTATCATTATCCCCTACTCTTCATATTTATCTTTTGACCTTGGGTGAGTCCCTGATCTGTAAAGGCAAAGGGCTGAATTGGTGACCTCTAATGTCCTTAATAACCCCAAACGCATGATCTCACATGCTTGACATTCCCCCCCGCTAATAGAAATAGTTTTGAATTGAACTAAGTAGTCTTTTGCCTTGCCCTTTTGGGATATCTAAAAATAGTTCTTTGCTATTCAAAGCTATAATAAGGATAATATGGTGGGGGTTAGAGGGTGAGAAGGAATTATAGATTCCTTGGAAACCCTTGGCCATGGATTTGTATATTTGTTCTGCCCTAATTATCTAGATAACTAAGTCACTTAACCTATTTAAGGATTTAATGTCTTACATATAAAAAGGAAATATTAAATTTAATATTGCTTTGATTCTTAAACTTTCATAAGGATCAAATGAGATGTCTCAAATTTTCATTACATAATCATCAGGTATTATTGTGGAATATAAGAAGCAAACTAGTTCAGTTAAAGTGAGAATCCATAACTTCATTCACATTAATACAATGCACTAAACAGCTGAGCATCATCAGCCATAGATAGAATGGACAGAGCAAACAAATGTAACATAACTCATAATAGTTTCCCACCCAAGAGAAACATCCAGTGAAAAAATAATCTCTTTGAATCAGATTGTTTCATATTCTGTTTCTTATATTTTTGGTTGGAAAATACATAGAACCTAATTTAATTAAGATAATTTAATTTTGGGGTGGCTAGGTGGCACAGTGAATAGAGTACCAGCCCTGGAGTCAGGAGGACCTGAGTTCAAATGTGACCTCAGACACTTAACACAAAACCTAGCCATGTAACCTTGGGCAAGTCACTTAACCCCAATTTCCCTCCAAAAAAAGGGCAAAAAAAAAAAAAGATAATTTAATTTGGTTCTTACTAGCTAATGATGTAGAAACTCAATATAGTATTATTATAAATGATTTCACCCCAGATTATCATACTTGTCTTAAAAAGTAAATGCTGCATGATTTTGAATTTTGAAATTTATGCATTCAGATGAAAAAATATGCCAATAATTTTAATATGAGGAATATTATCAGGTCAGCCCAGTTCCACACCTGTGATTTCAGTAAGGAGGTGGAATTTTCTGAATATAGTCTTTACAACCAAACAGCAGTCTAATATAACTGGACTTTTCTTCTTTCCTGCATCCCCTGTACATCCCATGACTGGAGGGGAGAATGCCAGGGTAGCTATATATACATGTATAATGGCATGTTTTTCATCTCCATGTTGAGGATTCATGCCAAATGAACTCGTGAATATGAATAGAATGGACCTGAATGGGTAATAAATAAATGTGTGTGCATGTATGTATGTATACACACACACACACACACACACACATATATACGTGTATAAAGATGTGTGTGTTTATATATATTATACACATATACACATATATATTTTAATCATGCTAGAAAATCCTTCAGTTAAATGTTGAAATTGTCCTTCAGTTAGATTAAAAGGGACTAAAACAATTCATTGTCTTATCCACAAGGTACACTTTATAGATCCCTCTTTAGGATTTAAGAGAACTCTTCTGGCCAACCTTTAAGCAGAAATTGCTATTGATTTTGATCCAGGTATTGGCTGAACATTTTTGGCTAAAAAAAAAAAAGTCATTTAACAATGAAGCCCAACTCCCTTTGTGTACTCTTATTCCCACATGTTCTGCACATACGGCAGTGCCAACTGACTTCACATGTGTTTTTCTATTTTCATCAAGTGTGTTGTTTGCTACATTTGAAGGGGTTAGTATCTGTGGAAACATTTTTATTTTGCAAAAATGTACAAAGTATTTGCTAGTGAGGGATGTACAATGAGGGATGTACAAACCCTCCCCCCCCCCAGAATGCCATTATTTACCAATAATTCTTTTAAAGGTCCTTTCTGTAAAGAAGCCATTAAGTGTATTAAGAGATGTTTTACATGTTGCTTCAAAGTTATTTACGTATTTTTTAAAGCAAAAAAAAAAATTGTCCATTTATAAGGTAAGATTTATAGACATAAAATACCAAATGTGTCCAGGTACAGCAAGAACACAATTACTTTAGTACCTTAGGTACAAATGGTATATCATAGTCAACATCTTGAATGGTTTGATTCATAGTCAGCACAATCTGAGGAACATGGGTTCTATATGCATGCTGTTCAACAGGGGAGATGGCCATTTCAGGCCAGTAGAAAATTGAATAAAATATTGCATAAGTAATTAGAATCAGGTAGCCTCTAAAGTATTAGAGGGGAATCTGTTTTGTAATTTTTAAGACTGAGAAACATTTAAACAAACATGGGACAGAATGGTCCACTGGGGTCTTTCTCCAATAATGCTTGACTATAGTAACACCTTTGTGTTTCTTCTCATTAAAATTCTCTGAGAATAGATCAGGGAAATGCATAAACAGTTATGTTTACAAATTTGATTGTTTAAAATAGTTTTTTTAAAGCTAAGTTTATTTTTCTTTTTAATTCAAAACGGGAAAACAGCGGCTCTGATTTTATGGTACCTCTATAAGTAAAAAGTGTGTGCATGAGTGTGTGTGTGTGTGTGTGTGTGTGTGTGTGTGTGTGTATAAACCAGAGTCCTACTCAGATACCTAATTGTGACTTGGAGGTCGATCCTTGTTCTTGGAGAGCATTCCAGTGAGAAACGAACTTTGGGAGGCCCTGCTAAGGTACAAAAGCTTCTGAAAGTCAACTGTTACCATTCTCTGAATCTATGATCTGAAAATTGGTGAGGTTCAAAGAAGTGCAGCATTAGAAGACTGGCTACTAGTTGATGAATTTATAATATTTACTTGTTTAACTATCTGTAATAGTAATGGGGATTTGAAGATCTTCCTTGCTCCTTGTATTGGCAATCAAACAGGTATTTAGCACCTTGTTTCAAACTTATGATTGTATAAAGTATTAAGATTCAGAACTTGTGAATCCCACAGTGGGAGGAAGTTGCTGATGTGACAGGAAGGGGTGGAGCTAACAGCATATATAAGGAGAAGCCCAAGCTAGAGAGCCACAATGGCTAAGAGAAATCTGCTAGGACCCTGAGAACTTTGGAGAACTGCTACAATTTGAGAACTGAATGGGGTACAGAACTTGTGGTTGCAGAACAGAGAACTAAGAACTGAGAACTGAACTGAGAAGAACTGAGAAATGAGAAGAGAGGAGAACTGGGAGGAAGAATGGCTGTGGTACCAATACTTTGTCTGTTTTGATGCTACTCTGTCATATTCATCTCTTGATAGAGGATGTTGCTATTGTTGCAGAAGTCCTGGAACCTTACTGCTAGTTCAGAAGCCCTGAAAGAGAATTTTCTTATTGTATGTTTACAGAAATCCTGGAGGAGGGTATTACTGTTGCTTACAGACGTCCTAGGACTATAGTAATGATTTGTGTTTGTAATGATACTGGGATTTGAAGATCTTCCATGCCCCTTGAACTTGCTGATGTACCAGGCAGGGGTGGAAGAAGAGAATGCCAGAAGCAAGCTAGCCTCTGTGTGGTGCTGACTGAAAGCAGCAGGAGAGGCAGTGGTTGTGGTTGTGGCACAAACTCCTTTTTCTTTGAGCCAGCCAGAATCTCTGCTAAGGACTCCTGCTGAGGACTGCCAGGGACGGGGACTGCAGAGGGGCTGGAGCTGCTAGGAGCAAGCTGCCTGGATCCTGAACAGTTGCCGTGAGTGAAGAGAGGAGGATCTTTGCCTGAGGTAGCCTGTCCTGTTTTGAAGTCTTGAGAATGTAGGTGTTTACTACTTTAACTACATGTGCCAACTTCATAACTACTGTGTTGGCTTTGACTTTCTGGTTTGGGGACTAAGTTCCCTGGTATTTAAATAAATGCTCTAGCTATATTTCTCATGTAGAGAGCCTGCTACATTTTGTGATTAATAACCATATCAGCATACTTATAGTTACTGTAGACATTGTGAATACTGCATGGCTGATACAGTGTTCAATTCTCAGACCTTGTTGGTTGGTCTGAGTTGATTTCAGAGGAAGATAGTGAATTGATGGTGGTGGCAATGTGACTGAATGTAATTGTGGCTTTATTAAGCTTTGTCTTCCCAGTAACAGAAACTGTAAAGGGCTTGAGGTAGACTAGACACTGTGAGCTTCAATATGTAACAGGAATGGCACAAGGAGCTGGACAAGGAACTGAGAGGTGTCTGCCTTTGAACTCAGGTGACAGTTGGATAGATTCAGGCAGGAGCTGGCACTATGGAAGAGGAACCATGGAAGTTGAGAACCTGCCTTGGGCCAACATGAAAAGACCTCTCCTTGTGTATTTAATGCAAACTGAGAAGATCATGACTTACTGTGGCCTAGGAATGGAGAACTTTGACCTTTAAATTTAGATGACTGAGTTAAGGACTTCTCCAATTAAGAAGAAAGAAGACTTTTTGATTGAAGAGGTTAAGACAATATGACCTGGAGTGGAGAAGTTTGACCTTTGTACTTTGTGTCCATTAAGGAGACAAGCCTCCCTAAGGATGACTGAATTAAGGACTTACTAAATGATTGAGTTACTAAATGAATGTACTTTGTTTAAAACTCTGTGGCCACTTTGGTGAAAACTATGTGGCCTTTTAGTGATAAGTTGTTATGTCATAACATTGTGAATGCTGTACCTTGATTTCTGTGAATGTTTTGTATGACAGTTTTCAGATTTTAATTTCAGATCTACATGATTATAGATCATTTTAAGCTAATATAATATAAATGCAAATAATGTGACACATATTTTAGTAGTTTACTCATAATACAGAAAACCCTGTCAATATATAGATATAGACGGCGTACATTAGATTGTAAGTCCAAGGAACTTTTATCACCACAAGAGCTCATACATTTGATTATAATGGGTATATATATATATATATATATATATATATATATAGGCTCAACCAAGGATGCTAAGGCTACCCTTTCACAATGATAATAACAAAAAAGGCCCCATAGAGCAGCGGTTCTCAACCTGTGGGTCACAACCCCTTTGGGGGTTGAAGGACCCCTTCATAGGGCTTGCCTAAGACCATCAGCAAACACATATTTCCAATGGCCTTAGGAACTAAGACACCATTCCTCTATCTATCTCCAGGAGGGTCTGCCCACATGCAGATACACCCACATACGAGTATTAAAGGGTCGCAGCATTAGGAAGGTTGAGAAACACTGCCATAGAGAAATATCTTGGTTATACCCAGACCCTCATTTCTACAGTACATTGCAAAAGTATAATGCTGCTCTGCCTTTGAAAATCAGGTTATGAATATGTATTAGTTTTAATATAGATCACTATATCTATGCATTTAAAATAGATTAGAAGCTATGAATCATGTCATATGTATGTGCACTACTTATGTAGTAGTCTTGGAACAAATGGTAATGTAATATTTGTAAGAATGTGGAAAAGATCATACTGAATCAGACCAATGGTCAACATAGGTGAGTTTTCCAAAGTGTTACAAAAGAAAACTTTCATGTTGTCCTTTGTGATGTCAACTTCAAAAGTTTGAAATTGTAATCCAAATATAATTAGCTTTTTTGACCTAGCACATATCTACTTGCCAATAATTTATCTACAACCTTTTGAAACTCAATTCTTTCTTTAACATGCACACCCTCCTAGAATAATGAATAATATAAGAATACTATCTGCTGTGTAAAGTGGTAGATATCATAATTTGTCCTAAAACAATTCCTTTCTAAGCACTGTGGGGGTGCTGTGGCCTACTAGTCCAAATACTTGTTAACAAATCTATGCTCACCCCATTTTTACTTTTCATGATTTCTATAAAATTTGATCCTTGATTCTTCAACTTTTGTCTTTCCAAAATGAAGCCTTATTTTTTAAAAGCATCTTCATAAACACATTAATTCATCTAACAATGTGCTTTAGTTAACCCTCTTCTATTCTTTCTCCAGCCCTATTATGTATGTGTGTGTATGTTTGTTTATTTATCCTGTGACACAACATATTGAAATACAAGCAGACATTCCAAGAGGAAATGTCATTGTTTTGCAGGCAATAAATCAACAAGTATTTATGGAGGGCCTACTATTTGCTAGCAATGTTCTAAATTCTTTTTTTTATTATCTTAGCTCAGATGGTACTCAATGCTTTACTTGCGAGTTTCAACATACTATTATATTTGTATGTGTTTAGGAAGGCTCTTTAATCATTTTCTAGTTTTCCATGGTGGAAAATGTTTCCTTTATTTCTGTTGGTAGGGCATTCAGTCTTATCCAAGTCTTTGAGACTCCATGGAACATAGTATGCTAATACTTTCCATGAGGTTTTCTTAACAAAGATACTGGATTAGTTTAGTTCCTTCTCCAGAAGATTAAGAAAACAGAGGATAAGTGACTTGCTCAAAGACACATAGGTAGTAAGTGTGTGAGGTGGGACTTGAACTCAGATCTTCTCTGATTCCATTATTCCTAGTAACTCTCAGAAAACTCAAAAACTAACCTTTTTGCAATAAATCTCAAAAAAAAACCCCAGTTATTATGTTACAGAACTGTTATCTATGTTGATGGAAGAAGTTCCCACTTAAATAAAATAACAAACCTTTGAAGTATTGGCATATTCTAATCAAAGTGTAGGTGTCTATATATCACAACTTCAATGAAGAAAGCTTCAATAACTAGGATTATTAATTCTTAGCACAATCTGCTGCTTTTCTGGTTTCTGTCCCACAGAACTATAATGATGCAAGCATCTCTCTGTATGTCTGACTATATGCATATTATATATATATACCTACTTATATTTTCTCCTTTATATTTGAAGATAATGAATTAATAATGTTGTTGTCTCTAATATACTGTGTTCCCTTTTTTTTTTCAAAAGGACTACCTTGTGCTCTGTATATTTCATTCTAAATAGCTGATATATAGAGGAGGTCAAAGCTATCTGACTATTCATATTTGTATGTGCCACCACAACTGATATGTTTTTAGAATAAAAAATTACCACTGTATATAAATATAGTGGGACTAAATGGCTGAATCAAAATCAGACCAGAACAAAAGATCCATGGGTTTAAATGTACAGTTATTAAGGATGACTATTGTGTTTTCTTCCTTTTAATAAGACTTTCCTCTATAATACTGTGAACTAGAAACTGAACATATAGTCAGTCTCAGTGCATTAGGTGGAAGAGGTAGGATGGGGAGGATACAATTTTTCCATTAAAAAAATGGCACTGGACTTTCTTCAGGTTCTGAGCCAAGATGGCAGCATAGAAGCAGGAAAACTCTGTGGCTTCCCACATAACAACCTCAAATACTTATAAAACAAACTTATAAAATATGACTCTAAACAAATTTTAGAGCTACAGAACCCACAAAGTGACAGAGAGAAACAAATCTCCACTGAAGGCAGCCCAGCAGGCAGACAGTAAGTGTTCATCATAGCTTGTTGGGAGCTGAGCGCAGCCCTGAGTGAGCCCACAGTTTTAGCCCGAGGGTGGCCCTGGCCAGCAGCTGCAATGGAGTTTGGGAGAGTGGATCATCGGCAGCAGTGGTGGTTTCCAGAATTATCAACCCATAAATGACAAAGAAAAAGGAGAGGTCAGTGTAGAACTCTGTTGGGAGTAGGGGTGACAGAGGAATGGGTAGTGTCCCTGCCCCTGGAGCTAGAAGTGGCAGAGGTGTGGCAGCCCCGCGGCCACCTTCATGTGGCTGCTTCAGAGCTCCTGACCTGCAGATCATAAGGGGGCCAACTGACCATTCCAAGGGCAATCATAATTGTATCACGGTATTGGGTAGTGGTCCAGAGGTGTGTGACCAGTGAGCCAGAGTTTGTGGGGGCTGCAGAAATGGCACCCTCCTAATAGTTCCTAATAGCTGCAGCAGCTGTGGAAACCCCAGAGATTTGGGACAAAGCTCTCCCTGCTGGAAGCAGAGTTCTACTGCAGCAAAGAGCTCAAAAGTCAAGTTAATTGACTGGCAACATGAGCAAGCAAAGGAAGGAAAGCAAGCACAGCCATTAAACATTAGATTCCTTTTTGGGGGACAAAAAAGATCAAATCATGGAACGGGAGGAAAACAATGAAGTAAGAATTCCTGCACCAAAAGCTTCCAAGACAAATATGAACTGATTACAGGCCATGGAGGAGCTCAAGAAGGATTTTGAAAATCAAGTAAGAGAAGTCGAGGAAAAATTAGGAAGAGAAATGAGAATGATGCAAGAAAATCATGAAAAGAGAGTCAATGATCTGACTGAAGAAAATAACACCTTAAAAATAGATTGACTCATATGGCAAAAGAGGCCCAAAAAGCCAACGAGGAAAATAATGCCTTAAAAAGTTGAATTTGCCAGATGGAAAAAGAATCTCAAAAGCTTGCTGGAGAAAATAATTCCTTCAGAATTAGATTGGAGCAAATGGGCAAATCAAGATACTATTAAACAGATAAAAACAAATCAAAAATAGAATGTAATGTGAAATATTTCATGGGAAAAAACAAATGACCTGGAAAATAGAATCAGGAGAGAAAATATAAAAATTATTGGACTACCTGAAAGTCATGATCAAAAAAAGAACCTAGAAATCATCCTTCAAGAAATTCTCAAGGAACATTGCTCTGATATTTTAGAACCAGAGGGAAAATAGAAATTGAAAGAATTCACCAATCACCTCTTGAAAAAGATCCCAAAAAGAAAACTCCTAGGAATATTATAGCTAGCTTCCAGAGTTCCCAGATCAAGGAGAAAATATTACAAGCAGCCAAGAAGAAACAATTCGAATATTGTGGAAACAAAATAAGGATAACACAGAATGTAGCAGCTTCTACACTAAGGCATCAAAGAGCTTGGAATATGATATTCCCATGATCAAAGGAGCTAGGATTGAAAGCAAGAATCACCTACCCAGCAAAACTGAGTATAATGTTTCAGGGGAAAATATGGTCATTCAATGAAACAGAGGACTTCCAAGCGTTCTTGATGAAAAATTGAGAGTTGAATAGAAAATTTGACACTCAAATACAAGAAGCAAGAAAAGTATGAGAAGGTAAAGAGGGAAAAGAAATCATAAGGAACTTATCAAAGTTGAACTATTTATATGCCTACATGGAAAAACGACAGTTGTAACTTCTGAAACTTTTCTCAGTATGAGGATAGTTGAAGGGAATATATGTATATATATAT
>CM053580.1:89263691-89308196 GCA_028627135.1 Pseudochirops cupreus
TACATATATATGTCTATATTGGAGGGTATATGTGCATGTGAATACATATGTGAGTGTGTATATATGTATAGAGATATACAAAGACAGAGGGCACAGGATCAATTGAATAGGAAGGGATGATATTTAAAAGGTGAAATTGAGAGGCGAGAGAGGAATATAATTAGTAGAGATGAGGACAAACAGAATGGGGTAAATTATCTCAAATAGAAGAGGCAAGGGATAACTGTTACAATGGAGGGGAAGAATAGGAAGGCAAAAGGGAATGGGTCAAACTTACTCTTGTTGAATTTGGCTTAGGGAGGGAATGATATACACACTAAGTTGGGTATCTTACCCTACAGGAGAGTAGGGGGCAGGGGATGAGAGGGTGCATGATGGAGGGGAAGGCAAGTTGGGGGGGAGGGTAGGTAGAAGAACAAACTTTTGTAAAGGGACAGGATCAAAGTAGAGAATAAAACAAGTGGAGGGCAGTATAGAATGGGAGGAAATATAGTCAGTCTCTCACAATATATCCACTAAGGAAATGTTTTGCGTAACTACACATGTACAACCTATATTGAACTGCTTATCTTCCCAGTAAGTGTGGGTAATAAGTGAGGAAGGGAAATAATCTGGAATTCACAGTTGTAAAATCAAATGTTTTTTTTAACTATTATTATTATTATTATTTACATGTAACTGAGAAATAAGATATACAGGCACTGGGGTATGGAGATCTATCTTGCCCTACCAGAAAGTCAGAAGGGGAATGGAGGAGGATATAGGAAAGAGTAGATTGGAGGAAGAGGTATACAGTGGGATCACTGTTTAGGAGTGGTGGGTAGGGGAAAGATGGGGAGAAAATCTGTAACTCAAAATCTCATGGAAATTAATGACGTAAACTAAAAATAAACACAAAATTTGATTTAAAAAAAAAGAGAAAAAAATATCCCTGTCACAAAGGTTGTCTTGTGCCATACAGTGTCATTGTTCCTAAACTCATCATATGTATATGTTTTGGAATCTTAACCAGATTATAAACTCTTTGAGGCCATGGCTATCTTTTTCAATTATTTTGACAACTGATAATAGCTCCTAGTTCTCTGAAGCTACAGAGTGTCAGCCCACATTAACCAAATGATAGAATAATCAAAGAAATTATCAAAATTCTAAACTCTGAACATTCACTTGTTTTATCACACATGAATGTCTCTTATTTTTCTTTTATTCATTATTATTTATTGAAGGATTAGAGAAAGAAACCAAAATAGTTGGGGTGTGTGTGTGTGTGTGTGTGTGTGTGTGTGTGTGTGTGACACACATACATATATAGTTTAACAGCATATGAATAATGAATTGCCCACCCCTTCAAAGCCAAGGCTAGTAAGGAAACAAATCACTTCTGGCTTGCTGTATCGCTGATTGAAGTACTTATTTTCTTCTTTCCTGAAATTGGGAATAATTCTTACTAACTTCAGTTAATAGAATGTTTAAAAACTTTGAAAACCGATCCAAATTTAAATACATATTCTAGTCAATATTTGTTATAATAATCAGTAGTATCATATGGCACTCTGTGGTAAGAGAGAACTAAATTTATTATTCCCAAAAGAAGAACCATAAGAAGCATAATATTTACATTAAATATTAAACCACACACAAAACCAATTGTGACAGTTTTGCTTTGTAATTCAAAGTATTTGGATTATGGAGGAAGCTGATGGATTGAAGTTGAAAAATGAAAAAAAATACCAGATTAATAGTTTCAACATTGTATAAAATAAAATGTAAAGTAATAAAAAATCATTTGGATAGCTGTTACGCAAATAGGCATACACATACTTATATGTATGTATGTATACACATATATGTCTAGGCTAACATATAATTATATGGATATGTGCATATATTTATGATTAGTTAGGTTTTATATTATATTGCATCTATATTTATTGTATGTATATTATTTTATTTTATTTTTCACTTATATATTTAAATATGTTTTTAATTTTTCTAAAATACTTTCCATGCCTTAGTTCATTTGATGCTCATCAAAACCGCTATAATTGGTACCATCTTCATCCACGTTTATGTATGGAGAAACTCAAGTTAAATTAGTTCCCTAATGTCAAACGGCTAGCAAGTGCCTGAGGGAGGATTTAAATTCAGATTTTTCTGACTCCAAGTCCATCACTCCATCCAATGGAACCCCTAAATGCTGTCAATAATGATACATACTGATTATTTTTGGATGACGTCTATGTGTTGGATATTTATAAATAGTCTATGAAGACAAAAATTTTTAGGCGAAGATAATTTTAAGGTTAAAGGGGCAATATTCTAGATGAGATATTGAGGAACTGGGGTGAATAAGAAAGAATGTGAATAGCACAGTGATGGAACTTGCAAATGTCTTACCAAGAGCAGCTGGAGGAATCTAGTACTTAGTTTGAAGAATTAGAAAGCACATAACAGCAGTCTTCAAATATGTTAAAGCATGGTCTACTTTTTTCCATTAGGGAACACTAGGACAAATAGATATGTTACAAGCAAACGTGTTTTGGCTCAATTTAAGAATAGCTTACAATCCATGATATGTCCTTCCCTCTGCACTCTCTGGTCACATGAAGTGGGTCTATTCCTATAAGCTAAAATTCCAGGTCATCACCCCTTTTTTGATACACGATCCCTACTCAGATTATAACTCATATTTAAGTTTCTCTAAAAGTCTATATTTCTCATAGTTGTGTTCATTGTACTAAATGTATATCAGATATGGGTCAGCCTTTATTTCATACCACAGGAAAAAAAAAAAAGAATGAGATCCACGAATGTGCAACACTGTATGTAACATCAGATTCCTCCCACCCCCCATATCTTGATTCATTTCTTTAAAAATTAAGATTTATTATAGGAAATGGTTCTTTTGAAAGTAGCAGGAGAGGTATATAGTAAGATATGTAAAAACAAAGCACAATAGTAATTTTTTTTAAAGAAAATATTTAAGATCCCAACACAGTAGTACATAGAGTACACACACACACACACACACACACACACACACACACACACAATATAAAAATAGATATATAAAAAATATTAAACACTCAAATAGTCCTTTACCATTTTCAAAAAGGGAAATGAACTTGGGACTGCCATCAAGGTAACACCCTGACATTCAGTTGAAATTCCTTTGTCCTAGAGTGTTATACACAATTCCTCAAAGACAGTAGTCCCAACATGTTATTTAGATTCCCCCAGGAAAGTCAGTATCTTTTAGGGGTTGCTGAAAATGTCTCTGTTCTAATTATATGTTGTTCTATTTCATTAACACAAAGATTATATGTCCTATCTTCTTGGGTTACTGCTTATTTTTCAAATGAGATACTGGCAAAGTGTTTTGCACAGTACCTGACACGTTTTAAGTGCTATATAAATATCTATTCCCTTTCATTTCACCTTCTCCATAAGGCATAGTTTGTCAGGAAATCATCTCCTGATGCCCTCATTCTTAGGAACTCCAGAATTCAGGATTTCCCACAAAGGAGTTTCCAAAGCTACCAGTCTCTTCTTGGGTGGAGTTGGCCTGCCTCTATATACTTGAACAGGAAACCTCTACTTCCCAATTAATTATATTACTCTGGGAAGGCCGACTCTTGAGGCTTTTCTTCTCAAGCTATATGTAAACAAAAATATTTCCCACTACCAAATGTCACAAGTCACCATGAGCAGCTCCATGAGAGTGGGAGGGGAGGCCACAGAAAAGGAAAAATCCCTTCCTGCTCCACTACCTAGTAGAAGGTAATATGAAGAGAAAGGCAAAGAGGACATCCTAAAAAGAGAAAGAAGCTAAGTTCTTTCATAGAATTCACAGGGAATGACAAATGACTCTCATTCAGCTAATCATCCAAAAGTACTCCATTTTCTCCGAAATCCAACCAGCACAGTATAAGTGGGCATGCTTACATTCCATTAGGATATGCCTTAAAGGTACCTCAGGACACTGGCCCAGACTCTGTAATTTCATATGTTTGATTGGGAAACTCCTCAAATTGATCTTCTACTCCCCTGATCACTCTCATTAAACAAAGAAAATATTAGAAATTCAAGCTGTCCAGAAATAGAATGGAGTAAAGACTTAATGGAATAATGACATCCTTATCTTCAAGTCTTCATGAAGAAGTTACATTATCATTTTCTGTGGATGTTTAAAACAAAATTCATGGTTTAAGTAATGCTTTCCTAGATTATGGTCTCTTTAAATTTTTTTCAATTTTATAGCACCATTATGTAATGTAAATATTGGTGGCATTGGAACAATATGAATGAAGAAATATTGTAATAAAGAAAATATGTCATGAGAAAGATTCCCAAAAAAATGGATTTGTATATGAAATAATATTAACTTCAGACCACATCATCTAAAAAAATAAAATGGTGTTTCCACTTGCATACTTTTTCCCAGATTTAAAGAATGCCTGCAAGATAACTTGTTAAAGATTTTGTACACTTTGTTACCTACATGGAAAATGGTTTGTGCAGAAAGTTTCACTCTGCTTTTGAAATACTATTTCAAGGATTAATGTCTAAAATAGATGTTGAGTACTTTCACCAAAGGCCCTACATCAGGAAAATGTTATCTGGCTGGTTGATGGATAAAAACTGTCAGGTTGCTGGTTAGGGGAATTAAGGCGCTATCAATCAGGCACTAAAAAATTATATTGGGGAAACCACCTGGAAGCAATTTCCATGTGTTATGTTGCCAAAAAGCTTATACAGTTCCCAAAGCCAAAACATCTTCAGCAAGAGTAAAAATGCATCTATAGATTCATCAGTCCTGCAATAGTAGATCAAGATGCCAATTTAATGGAGTGGGTGGATACTAGAGTTTCTTCTATAAAGAAAAATAAAAGATTTACCACAAATCCAAAACTAGTAATATAATTTTAAAAGATGGAATACTACTGGAGAAGAAAATACTACAAGGGCTCAGAAGAATGTAAAGAAGGTTAAGAAATATATTTTGAAACAAATTCTCACATTTTGAGGTGGGGTAGGGGCAATAAGCAGAAAGGAAAGACAGGGGAAAGGGAAATCATTTTCCTGCATCCTTTACTGACTGCTTATGAAATGGATGTCAGAATGTCTAGCAAGAGAAAAAGACATAGAAAGGAACAAAAAACAATGTTAAAACCTAGTATCATCATTACCTTTGGTGGTTTGAGAGGTGATCAAAGATCTTCCAGGCCTCAAATAACTCCATAGGTGGCATGACAGCCAAAATTTCATTTACAAAATTAATTCCTTCCAGTTTAATGAGCCCTCTTTCATATGATATCCTCTTTGAATTCAGATATAACCTAGATAGGTGGCACATTTGTCCACTAGTTACCCAGAGAAAAGGACTTAAGGAAGATTTAGCATTTATAAAGCACCTACTATGTGTCAGGAATTGTGCTAATTATGCAAATATTTAAAACTAATCAGAATGTCTCCCTCTCTAAAAGCAGGGAATAGGAGCAGCCTGGCCAGACTGGGAGAGTGGGATGTGAGATATATCAGATGGATGGGAAAGAGTGCAGTAAGGACAGGTGCCAACAACAAACTTTGCTTACTTCACAATTTTGCCCAGGGCTAGTCCTGTCAGTATTAATTTGGTGAAATTGTTAAACAGGAAATCTATCCAGTGTGTTATTGAAGCCTCTGTGTTGAAAATACATTTCAATTGCTGAAGACTGAGTGAAGCACTGTGGGTTTCTGCAACCACCTGGGCATCAGGAAGTTTTGAAACTATGGGTTACAGCAGTCACTTTCATTCCATAAAATTGGCACTTCCATTAAAATGGTAAGACAGGTCCTGAATTACAAAAACTCTACTTACAAACATATCTTGCTTCCAGACCAACCAGGTACTCAACTCTCACTTCAAGTAAATACCTTCCTTCTCCAGAAAACTATGTTCTAGACATCTCTAATGTACTTATTCTTTCTTATTTTTCATTTTAGTTGTCTGGTTATAGTTCATGATTCCTTCTGAAGATATAAACTAAATGAGGACAAAGTTAAATTTTGCATGCTCCCTGGAATCTACCACAATGTCCAAACCTAAATTATTGCTTAATAAATGCTTGCTGAATCCAATTTTTCAAAAACTGAATAACAAATGACACAATGGTAACCCCTCTCCTTCCTTCTCTTCTCCCCACCATTACAATCATTCCTTTCCATTCCCAAAGTCTCTTCTATCCTCCCTGTAATATATTCTCCATAATGAAAATTATTACAGCTAGAGTTCCCATACTGTAACAAAAGTCTCTGTACACTGAATCTTTGCCACTTGTCATCACAGCATTGAAGATTCACCAGGGCCTCTGTCACCATAGAACATCTTCTGAATTCTATATCCTGGCTTCTCATCTCTGTCTTTTAACTAAACTTCATAATGGTCCTTGCTTAACAAAATTTTTGAGGTTCCATTCATCATAGGACACAACAGGAAGAGGAGGAATGGGTAAATGGTTGCTTCTTCTACCTCTAATCTGGAACATGACATTCCCTATTATTACAGGGCTTTGTGGGATACAGAAGGAAGATTTGGAAAAAGAAAAACTCCCTTGCACTCTTCAGTGGCAGTTGGGGAAGGTCAGAGAGGAAAATGGAGAACAGTAAGAATCCAACATGCAAAAGATGTGGGAATTATGTCAAATTTTAGCCCAAACAACCCTAGATCATAAAAGGAGGGAATTCAGCTGAAAGAATAGTCTTGTGGACTGGAGCTGGGTTGTGTGGAATGAGGAATGTAGAATAATATTAGGAGACTGAAATGGGAAGAGGGTTTAGAGAGATGAAATAGGATATAGGCCAAGCTAAAAATTTGCAAGGTTTAATTATTCATACCTCATGAATCAAGAAGATGACAGGCTTAGGTGTAGTCATGAAAAGGGATTAAAACTTAAAATAAGCCAAAGATTGGTTAATGAAGAGTCAGGGTCAGAGGAAGAAGAGAAGGCAGAAGCTAAGATCTTCATAGTGACAGTTTCAGGAAGAGCTATTGGTGGGGTTCTTAGCACTGACAAGTCAGTCAACCAAATATTTCCCTTTACCAGGGATGATTCAGTCTTCTTCTATCACCCTTGCTACTTGAATGGGTTTTCTAGTACTTAAAGGGTTTTACTTCATCGGGGTAAGCCCAAAACATTCAAGTTGAAGTGTACACGTTAGATAAAACCTTTCCTCTAGATGAATTAAGGGTATGACAGAAGAATTTATTTGTCTGTGTTCTGGATGAAAGCTTCTCTCTCATGAGTTCTCAGACCCCTCTTTATCTAAATTTTTCATCAGGGAAAGCGTCAAAGTACTGCAAGCTAAGTTTTTGATGAGAAACTTGAAGGGAGTCTTTCAAATTATGTCTGGAATAAGAAGAGAGAAGATAGAAAGGAGGGATCCTTTCTCACCATTAGGAAAGAAATTATGACAAGGAAGAAGTATCCAATCTTATTTTATGAGAGAGAGGGATAAGAGGGATGGAAATTCATCTTAATAGAAATAATGGGAAAACGTCTCTTATTTACATGCACCTCACAATTATGGAGGTGCATGTGTATTTGTAAATATTTATTTGTAAATATCATAATGCCTTCTTCATTCCTTTTCATTCTATGAGATTATTGGCTGTATCTTTGCATAAATCCTCAAAGGATTAATACAATTTACTGCAGGTTTTCCACTAGTTCTTCTAAAATTTGAAGGATACCAAGGCTGACCATCCTTGTCTTTCATTAACATGACACCCCATTGTCTCGCACCATTTTGCAGTTTATACATGCCTTTGATGATACCCATTTCCCATAGCTAATGAAGTAAAGCAGAATTAAGTTTTGCTCAATCTAATTTCAACAATCATGCTTGATATTCTGGACAATATTTTTCTTCTGAGTCTTGTTCAAAGACATGAAATTGATGTTTATCAAATTTATGCTTGGCACAAACTGGAATGGATTGCAGATAAGTTTGAGGATACAATCAGAACCCAAAATGATTCTAATGACGGAGGAAAAATGTGCAAAGCATAAATATAAAGTATAGCACTTAACCATTTTAACAGAATTAGGGAGACAATATTTATATAACTCTTTAAGGTTTACAACAAATTTTCTTCATAACCACCCTGTGAAGGAAGTATTTCAAGTATTAATGTCCTTACTTTTCAGGTGACAATATGGAAGTTTGAAAAAAATTCTCACTCTCACATAGCTGATAAAATTTAGAAGCAATACTTTAATCCAGGCTTCCTCATTCCCAGTTCAGTGGTAATTCCAATATACAATGAATCTTTTTTCTAGATGAATGGTAATTCCTGTGACAGATAAAAGAATTTTAGTTGAACTCACAAGCAATATTGCTAAAAGCTGCCTGTTCTAGTGATTTGCCTTAAATGTTCTGTTAGTTACATAGCCACTAGATCAATTAAATGCTCCACCCAAACTAGAAAACATCTTGAGGTGAAGCCAAGTTGTATATAGCTCTCAGAGAGCCAACTTCTTCTCTTCCAACTTCTCCTCATTTAAAGGGCAACACAAGTGTCCTTAGTAGACGTTGAAATTGCTGGGCTTTGTTCAGACTTTAGTTCACCCACCACCAAGTCAATTAACTACACCAGCTCTTTTAAGCTGTGCTGCATTTCAGTGGAGTTTGAAAACATGTGCATGCACACACATATGTATGTATGCATATACTTTATATGTATGTATGTGCATGTATAGTAAAATGGAATATCCTCTTTAACCAAATACATTAAACAATTAGTGTGGATTAAGCACTCAGAACTCAAACTAAGGCAGGTCACAAACCAAAACTCCAGAGCTCAAATAAATAAAATCTAATCCCCTTTTTTATTGGCAAAGAGTTCAGAAAAAACATAATATGTTTTTTTTTCCTTTTCTAACTTTTAAGGCAAAAAAAAAATTCAGAAGTTCAAAGAAACATAGGTCAGATCTTCAGATTTAAATATCTGTCAATTCAGATGTCTTTCAAGGATATCTCAAGACCTTGACTACCCTATCAATGGGTGATTCCTCTTCTGGATATTTTGATATAATTGCTCCTGTGGAATAGGTTTTAGCTATACCTTTAGATTCTTTGTGTTGCTCACATTGACTATTACTCTTTAAGTCTATGCCTCTATCCCCAGGCTCTTATTCAAACTTGCAGTGGGAAGATAACCTTGTAATTCAAGTATCATCATGGAATATAGCTTCAGGGTCAGAAATAGGTTATCTCTAAAGAAGTGAAACATTTACCTCACTTCATTTCTCATAGTATGTTTTCTCATCTGTTAAATGTAGGTAACAACACTTACCTCCCAGGGTTGTTTATGGCAATAAAAATGAGAGGCAATATTCACAAAAGACTTTAGGAATCTTAAAGAAATTATAATAGAGGGGTGGCTAGATAGTGCAGTGAATAGAGAACGGGCTGTGGAGTCAAGTGGACCTGAGTTCAAATGTGGCTTCAGGCACTTAACACAAAACTAGCCATGTGACCTTGGGCAAGTCACTTAACCCCAATTGCTCTATGTTCCTCCATCTAAAAAGCAGGAAAAAAAACAGAAATTATAGTAGCAGTAGTAGCAGCAGCAGGAGCTGCAGCAGGAGTTGCAGCAGCAGCAGCAGTACTAATGTTCCCTCTATTTTGGACTTTTAGAAGCCAAGATGGTGAAGTAAGCAGTAAGTCCCTCTCACCCTCCCTTATTGACCTTGAAAAACCCAGAGAATATTGCCCCAGGAAAAATCTTGCAATAGTGGAGCCAGCAGAAAGATGAGGTACAGCAGTCTTTTAGCTCCAGAGACTAGAGGGATTAATGGAAAGGTCCCTCTTGTTGTGGTTGAAGGAGATCAGAACAGAAGGCATCCCAGCAAACCAGCAGGACATCCTGAGACACAGGGTGGTGGAGCAGGGAAGTACCAACACCAGGTACACACCAGCCACCACCACCAGCTACAGCTCAGCGCACCAAGTAAACTGCAAGTCTCCAGCTGCCAGCACCTGAGACCCCAGCACACATAACCAGTAACCAGGCCACTAGTCCCCAGCAAAAGAAGCCTGGGGGCAGCACTCCCTGTGCCTCAGAGGAATAGATCAACTTTAAAAGTCAGAAAAAAAGGCAAACAACATGATCACAAAGCAACAGAGAAAAACAATGACCAGAGAGAAGTATCTTGGTGACAAGGAAGGTCAAAACACAATTTCAGGAGGTATAGAATAGAAAAAAAATCTAATTGAAAGAGATAAGGAAACTATATCCTTCTAAAAGGCACCATAGTCAATGAAGTAAGATAATTACTAAATATATATGCACCAAATAGTATAACATGTACATTCTTAAAGGAGATGTTAAGGGAGTTACAGGAAGAAACAGACAGCAAAACTATACCAGTAGGAGACTTCAACCTCCCCCTCTCTAAACTCAATAAATCTAAGTTAAGGAGGTGAATAGAATTGTAGAAAAATTAGATATGGTAGACCTCTGGAGAAAATTAAATGAGGATAGAAAGGAATATACCTTTTTCTCAGTGCTATATGGCACCTACACAAAAGTTGATCATGTACTAGGGCATACAAATCTCACAATCCAACGCAGAAAGACAGAAATATTGAGTGCGTCCTATTCAGATCATGATGTAATAAAACTTATATGTAGTAAAGGGACATGTAATAAAGGAAAGAAAGATTAAAAATAAATTAGAAAGTAAATTATCTAATCCTAAAGAATGAGTGGATCAAACAATAAATCACAGAAACAATAACTTCATCCAAGAGAATGACAATAATAAGACAACATAGCAAAACTCACAGGATGCAGCAAAAGTGGCTCTTAGGGGAAGTTTAATATCTCTAAATGCTTGCATGAATAAATTAGAGAACGAGATCAATGAATTATGTATGCAACTGAAAAAGTCAGAAAAAGAACAAATTGAAAATCCCTAATTAATTACCAAGTTAGAAATTCTGAAAACCAAAGGAAAGGTTAATAAAATTGAAAATAAGAAAATTATTGAACTGGAGAATAAAACTATGAGCTCATTTTATGAAAAGAAAAAGCACACCAATAAAATAAACCTTTGGTTAATCTGAGTAAAAAAAAGAAAAGAAAGAAGAAAACCAAATTGTGAGTAACAAAAATTAAAAGGGTGAATTCACCACCAATGACAAAGAAATTAAAACAATGATTAGGAGGTATTATGTCCAATTGTATGCCAATAAATTCAACAATCTTATTGAAATGTATGCATTTTTACAAAAATGTAAATTGTCCAGATTAATGGAAGAGGAAATAAAATGCTTAACAGCATTTCAGAAAAATAAATTGAATAAGCTATTAAATAAATAATTCCCAAGGAAAAAATCTCCATGGTCAGATGGATTGACAAGTGAATTCTATCAAACATTTAAAGAGCAATTAATTCTAATAGTATATAAACTATTTGGGAAAACAGGTGATGAAGGAGTTCTAACAAATTATTTTTTGATACAAATATGGTACTGATATCTAAACCAGGAAGAGTCAAAACAAAGAGAGAAAATTACAGACCAATTTCCCTAATGAATATCACTGCAAAAATTTTAAATAAAATATTAACAAAAATATTACAGCAACTTATCACAAGAATAATACACTATGATCAGGTAGTATTTATACCAGCAATGCAAGGCTGGTTCAGTATCAGGAAAACTATCAGTATAATTGACCATATCAACAACAAAACTAAAAGAAACCATATGACAATCTCAATAGAGGCAGAAAAAGTTTTTGATACTATACAACATCCATTCCTACATAAAACACTAGAGAACATAGGAACAAATGTAGTCTTCTTAAAATGTTCAGTAGCATCTACCTAAAACCATCAGCGAGATGGAAGGTAGGATGGGGGAGAGGGCATGAAACTAGTATGTCCATTATCACCACTGTTATTCAATATGATATTAGAAATATTAACTTCAACAATAAGAGAAGAAAAAGAAATTGAAGGAATTAGGCAAAGAAGAAACAAAGCTATCACTCTTTGCAGCTGATATGATGATATACTTAGAGAATACTAGAGAATCAAGTAAAAAATGCTTCAAATATTGAATAACTTTAGCAAAGTTGCAGGATATAAAACTATTAGCATTTCTACATATTACTAACAAAGCCCAATAGCAAGCATAGAAAGAGAAATTCCATTTAAAGTTACTATAGACATTATAAAATATTTGGGAGTCTACCTGCCAAAACAAACCCAGGAATGATATGAACACAATTTCATAAGACTTTTAACAAAAATAAAGTAAGATATAAACAATTGGAAAAACTTCAGTTACACTTGAGGCCAAACAAAAAAAAATAATAATAATACAATTCTACCTAAATTCACTTACTTATTCAGTACCATACCAATCAAACTACCCAAAATTATTTTATAGAGCTAGAAAATATAAAACAAAATTCACCTGAAAGTCCGAAAGTTCCAGAATATGAAGAGAATTAATGAAAATCAATACTAGCAAAGGTGGCCTAGGCACAGCAGATCTTAAATTGTATTGTAATGCAGCAATCATCAAAACTACTTAGTACTGGCTAAGAAATAGAGTGGTGGATTAGTAGAATAGTTTAGATAAAAAAGACACAGTAGTCAATGACTATAGCAATCTACTGTTTGGTAAACCCATAAATACTCCAGGTTCTGGGATAAGAACTCACTAATTGACAAAAACTGGAAAAGAGTATGGCAGAAAATAGTCATAGCTCAACATCTTACACCGCATACCAAAATAAAGTCAAAATGGGTACACAGTTTAGATAAGGCTGATTTTGTGTGTGTGTGTGTGTGTGTGTTTATGTGTGTGTATGTGTATGTGTGTTTGTGTATGTGAGTGTGTGTGTATACATATACAATCTGGAAGAGCGAGGAATAGCTTGCCTGTCAAATTCAGGGAGAAGAGAAGAATTTATGACCAATCAAGAGATAGAGAACATTATGAAATGCAAAAGGGACAATTTTGCTTACATGAAATTGAAAAGTTTTTTCACAAAGCCAATGCAACCAAGATTAGGAGGGAAGCAGGCAGAAAATTGGGAAAGAATATTTACAAATGATCTCATTTCTAAAATATATATATAACTGAGTCAAATTTATAGGAACACAAGTCATTCCCCAATTGATAAATGGTCAAAGAATATAAATGGGCAGTTTTCAGATGAATAAATTAAAGCTATCTATAGTCATATGAAAAAAAGTTGCAATCACTATTGATTAGAGAAATGCAAATCAAAACAACTCTGAGATACAACATCATACTTATAAGAGTGACTAGCATGGCAGAGCAGGAAAGTTATAAATTCTGGAAGAGATGTGGAAAAATTAAAACACTAATGCCTTGTTGGTGGAGTTGTGAAATGATCCAACCATTGTGGAGAGCAATTTGGAACTATACCCAAAGGGCTTTAAAATTGTGCATCACGTGTAATACTACTTCTCGGGTTGTATCCCAAAGAGATCATAAAAATGGGAAAAGGATCCACACATACAAAGATATTTATAGCAGTTCTTTTTTGTGATAGCAAAGAACTGGAAATTGAAGAGATTTCCATCAGCTGGGGAATGGCTAAGAGAGTTGTGATATAGGAATATAATGGAATACTATTGTCCTATAAGAAATGATAAGCAGGCAGACTTCAGAAAAACCTGGAATGACTTGAATGAACTGATGCTGAGTGAAGTGAGCAGAACCAAGAGAACATTGTATACAGTAACAGCCACAATATGAGACAACAAACTTTGATAGACTTATCCCTCCTTAGCAAGGTGAGGATCCAAGATAGCTTCAAAGGACTCACCATGGAAAATCCTGTCCACATCCGGAAAAAGAACTGTGAAGTCTGAATGCAGATTGCAGCATATTATTTGCTCTCTCTCTTTTCTCTTTATTTTTGTTTGTGTCTTCTTTCTCATGGTTTCTCCTATTGGTTCTTTACAACATGGCTAATGTGTGAATATAGGTTCAGTACAAATGTGTATGTTTAGCCTAAATCAAATTGCATGCCCTCTTGGGGTGAGGGGAGGGGAGAGTTGCAGAGAAAATTTGGAACTGAAAATCTTAAGGAAGTGAATATTGAAAACTTAACTATATGTAAATGTGTGTGTGTGTGTGTGTGTGTGTGTGTGTGTGCTCTCTTTTATCCTATAAAGTTCTTGTGCTAATTTCTTCCTATACCAACTCTTTAGGGACAAAACCCAAATCTAACACCCCCATCAACAAGAAACAAGCATTTATTAAGTAATTATTATGAGCCAATACGCTATTCGCAGTTTCTGTCATCTTGCACCTTGATAGGCAGGCCATTAGGATGATTCTGATGGACTCATTTCCTTTATGACTCATTGAAGAATCTTGCCACAGGCAAAAGAGTGCTAGATTTAGAGTCAAAGAAACCAAGTTTGAATCTTGCCTCTAGTAAGTATTACCTGTGTAATTTCAGGCGAGTCATTTAATAATCTAGGTTACATTTTTCTAATCTATTAAACTAGAGAATTGAATGAAAGTTTCCCTAAGATTCCTTTTAGTTTTAAATCTAAGATCAGCCTCCTCCTACTACTGTAGAAGGGAGGAGGTGAGGAAAATTGGGCAGATTTCCAAGATAATATAAGTCCAATTGAAATTAGTAATCCAGTTATCCCTTCTACATTGCAATCTGAAAAGTTCATGTAAAAATTTTTGCTCCTCCTTTTGAATGAGAGAAGTCTGAATAATTATGGCATTACAAGATAATATATGGTTATAATATATAATACTGTACATATAATTTATGCATTTCTGAGTTTCTAAACTTCCCATGTAATGTCTTATGTTGACCTGCGATTTATTGAAACTGCAATGGGTAAAGTCATGATGTTGAAGGGATAACTGTATGATATATTTCCTCAACAAGCCAATGAATTAATGGAAATAAAAGAGCCACATCAAGAGAGATAATAGTGCTGTTGCATTTTATACTAGTAATTTCTAGACAGCATAATTTAGGAATTTGCAAACTAGAGTGTGTCCAGAAAAGAACACCTGTTATGTGCCAAATACTGTGCTAAGTGCTTTATAAATATTGCCTCATTTTATCCTCACAACAACCTTGGAAAGTAGGTGTTATTATTATCCCCATTTTATACTTTAATAAAGGAGACAGATCATATAGCTAGTAAGTGTCCAAGGTCAAATTTGAACTCAGGTCTTCTTTAGTCCAGTCCCAATTCTCTATTCACCTCATTGCCAAAGTGGACAAAAATATGCAACATTCATGATAGGGACCTTAAAGCAAATCATATGAAGAAGAGGTGAGTTAAAAAGGTTTATCCCGAAGGAAAGAAACCTCAAGAAGAAAATGACAGACATCTTCAAATATAAAATGCCATTCATTTTGTATTGTCATATGGAAGAAAATTAGTGCCATTTTGTGTGGTTCTTGAAGAGATAATTAGAACCAATGGGTGAAATTTATGGAGAAACAGATTTGATCTCACTATAAAAAAGGAGTATGTAGCACTCAAAGTTATCCAGATATGATATTAAACACCTTGAATAGTAGCATAGTGTCATGTAAACATTTTGACCTTAGAATCAGAAGATCTGTTTGTTTTGTTTGCTTTTTTCATCAAAAACTTAGTATTTATCAGCTGGGGAACCACAGTAAGTCACTCATACCTTCTGAGGCATTCTAAACTTAACTAGCCTGGTCATCGAACCACACTGAACCTAAACTGAAACTTTCCAGCTTGGTAGAGTTAAAACTCCATTAGCATAACCTTCAAAAACTCATCACCTCCATGCTATGATACAGGAATCAGAATAGAATATAAGTAAAGAAAATAATGCACGTAAATTCTTGCATTGATAGAAGATAATGAACCTGCGTAACATCTTTGTACCCTTTGAAATTTCTATTACATCTCAGATCCTATAGAATTGTAGGATGCATTCACATTATTAGAAATTTGAGATTATCTGAAAAACAAAAGATTACCTGAAATATCCATGTATATTCATCAATGTCCAGAAAACAACAACAAACAAACAACCTTTATTACTAAGGTATTAAAGATTTTTATAAAAGAAAAGCATGGCGAGTACTATCATATCTCAATGTAATACATCGGTAATTCTATGTTAGAATTCATTCTCTTGAAACTTTAGTATAAAACTTGCCATTTGTGAGGCATTAGGATTATCTCCTTTCATAACGTGATGACAAATTGTTACAATATTTACCCCTTACTAGATGCAAAAAGAATCCAATGAATAGCATTTAATTCTTCATAATAATTTTAATGAATTTGATCATCATTTTCAATGCCTCCTAGACTTCAGTATCCATTAATTGAGTTTGCTTGACCAACTCATGAGACTATTTCACAATGGAGTGGATAATGGAATGGCTCTGTTGGTGTAGATGGCATTTTGTCTGTTTCATTTCCCATCACTAATGGTGTAAAGTAGGTTTGCATAATGGCTCTAGTTTTGTTCAATCTATTTTACACAGCCATGCTTGATGAGACAGCAAGACACCCATCAGCATTTGGATGTTTGCAATCTTTGTAAAGCTTTTAAAGGGCCATTCATTTAGTAAAGTCTCTGTTTTGATGGCAAAACCTCTCAGATTCACAGAGAAGAGCAAATATGACAGATAGACTAGTCGCTCTACAATATATTCAACAGTATACATTTTTTTATCACTAACCATTAAATAGACTACCTTATCCTCATCATTGTAACAAAAAAATACTTATTCTGAAGATATTTCATATTGCATTTTCAGTTATGTTCAATGAACTAGATAATATTAAATGGAGGATATAAACTGATAAATATACGCTTTCCAAGGGACTTAACATCTATTATAGCTAATTTAAAATGTACAAAGATGAAAATAATAAATACATGCATACTCTTTACATCCAAAAATATTTTATGAGAAAGGTATCATTTCCCTGGGGAATCAGGTAATAGTTATGCTAAGCTTTGTATTATTAAACAATCTATAATTGAGGATAGGTAATTATCTGACCCAAACTTATTCAATTTTCTCTTTTAAATATGTCTTATCTGTGTTACAATCCCAACATTGTTTCCTCTTATTGTCACTATATTTTTTTTTCTAAATTAGACACTATTCAAGAGTTTTGTTGTACTAGTCAAATTCTCTAATTAAGGTTAATGCTATTGTCATATTTATGAGGAGAAATATTTGTTTTAATTTATCAAGACTTTAGTGGTTGTATTTTTTAATTGGATAATTATGACTATAGAATAGAATAAGTATTATTTCACTACAGCTCATTAGAAAATCATGTTAATTCCTACTTAATTACAATATAAATATGGTACTGTCATTTATTATTGCCATTTCCTACTTAGTTTTTTTAAAGGTATTATAAAATAATTATAACTGAATTTAAGTTCATTAGGAAGTAATTTATGAATGTATAATAGTGTTTATAAATATTTGAAAATGAATTGCACCATAGTTTTAAACAGTGTTTGTTTTAAAACTTTCTAACGACTTCAGCATTTCTATGTCTATATATGATGAGCTAATAGAGAAAGTACTAGAATGGTATTCAAGCCATGTGGGTTCTTCCAATTCTACCAGGTGCAGCTTAGTGGTAGGGTAAATAGAATTCCTGGCCCTGGAATCAAGAAGGCCTGAGTACAAATCCTTCCTCAGGAACTTACTAGCTATGGGATTTCAAATAAGTTACTTAAACTCCGTCTGCATCAGTTTTCCCAACTGTAAAATGGGAATAATTATAGCACCTACCTCCCAGCATTTTTCTTTTTGAGTATCAAATAAGTAATACCTATAAAGAGCTTAGCACAGAACTTTGCATTTGGTAGGTGCTTAATATATGCTTGTTCCCTTTATACTACTACTGTATCTTATATGACCTTATAAAAGCTGCTTAACCTCTATGGGCCTCAGTTTCCTCATCCAAAACATATGGACTAGATAATCAATAACATTACTTTTCTAAATGTAACATTCTGTGATCCCAATCTTTCTCATTGAGTTTAAAATTAATTTTAAGGATTGGAACTCTTCCACAACAGATCGTATAGTGGAGAAGGGATTTACACTCACACCAAGAAGAACTAATTTCAAGTCTTATTTCTGACACATTCTATACTTGTGGCCAAAGAAAGATCATTTCACCTTCAGTGCTCCTATGACTTTAAGCTACAGGCAAGTTGCAAGTCTGCCTATATATACATGTAATTTGCCTACTAAAAGTCCACTGGATTGATGAAATCATAAGAACTGATCTAGCACCCCACCTTCCTAACAAGCTCTCATGAACATTCAAAAGTATACTCATGTAACAAAAGGAGAAATGAGGCTAAGGAAATGTTTTCTTTTGGTAAACTGTCAAGATTAACATTCAAAATAATAATAGGTTTTTATTTTGCCACATGAATTTATACTTACAAGTCCTGTCAAGAGCTCTCAGGCTTCTGAATAAAAGTCTAATGAGCTTCCTACTCTTGCATGTAACACAAAAATTAGAAATTACAAAGTGATGAGGTAAAGAATAAATGGTATTTATTATATCACTAAAATCAATAGGGAGCCACTAGAGTTTCTGGGGTGGGGAGAAACTTGAGGCAGTAAGACCAATTTGTAGACCATTGCATTAATCTATTTCACAGGTGATGTCAATTTGAATTAGGCAGTGGCTATGTGAGCAAGTAAATAGAAATAGATTCTAGAGAGGCTGTGAAAGTAGAGTAAGAAAAAGACTACTGGGTTTGTTTTATTTTGGGATGGGGAGGGTCATATGATGTAATGTGATCTGTATTGAAGGTCATGGCCCATCCCCACATTTTCACTATGTAAGACTCACTCTGTCCCACTGAAAATGAAAAGGAGAATAGGGGAGTACAGAATCTCCACTTCCTTCTAGTGGCATCAGCTTTCTCCACTGAGATGATCTGGGAGAAAGGATAAGTTTATTACAGTAGAAGAGAATTTTGCCTTTACAGGGGTTGTTGTGGGTGCTTGGGTTGTAGTTAGGTTATAACCATCTTGAGGAGCCAATGCCTAGTGTCAGAGAGATTGGGAGTTTGTACAACCATGGGAGGCAAAGGATGCATGGCAGAGAGGTTGGATCAGTGGACTTAGAATAAGAATACACCTAGATTCAATCTCCAACTGAAAAATTTGCTATCTATGTGACCCTAGTTAAGTATCTTAAACTCTCTTCCCTTCAACGTTTTTTCATCTCCAAAGAAGGAGGTTGGTATTCAGGTCTCTAAGGTCCTCATAGTTCTAAATTTATGATACTGTGATCATTCTTTTTTTGTGAGACTTCAGTGAAATTATAAGAAATAAGATACACTGCTATTACAAAGGGGAAGAGAGGAGATAGGTTAAATACCTAAGAAAGGAAGATCAATGACAGCAAACTTTGTTACAGAGCACACCTACCTGTGAAAGTTAGGAATTCAAAACAACTGTAACAACAATGAGATGTAGTACAACAATCTCACTGTCTCCCTACACTCCCTTCCTTCCCTCCTCCCCCTCCCCAGGCCTTTTTGTTCTTTTATTTCTTCAAACTATTCTTTTGCATGAGAGACTGAGAAGATCAAAAGGGAGTTAAAAGAAACAAATACCTTAAGGAGTTTCCTTCTTTTAAAATTTTATTGATGCTTTTTGAGTTTATATTGCATTTATTTCTAAGGATGCCCTTCTATCTCCCCTACCTAGAAAGCCCAAGACAGACAGAACTTTGTTAGAGAGATATTAATACTACTAATAGAAGAAAATAGTTAACACATCAACAAACATTTATTAAGCACCTACCCTATACCAGGGACTGTACTAAGCACTAGGGATTCATCCATGCCTGCTAGCTATGGTGCTATATCTCTTCTTCTTTTTGTCTAAACTCCTGTAGAAGGTTACCTACAGCAATGCCTCTACTTACCATCTTTTCACTCCTTAATCTTTTTTTTTAGGAGGGGGTAGGTGAGGCAATTGGGGTGAAGTGACTTGCCCAAGGTCACACAGCTATTAAGGGTCAAGTATGTGAGATCAGAATTGAACTCAGGTCCTCCTGACTCCATGGCCAGTGCTCTATTTACTGTGAGATCTAACTGCCCCTCTTGTTAATCTTAATTGTCAAATCTAATGACCTTTTTTTCAATATTTATCCTTCTTGACCTCTCTGTTGTCTTTGACACAGCCAACATTCTCTTCCTGATACTTTCTTTTCTCTTGTTTTTTATCATGCTATTTTCTCCTGGTTGTACTTTTACCTTTCTGACCATTCCTTCTCAGTCCATTTTTCCTGGATATTTAGCCAAGACATGCCCATTAACTGTGGACATCTTCCAAGTCTCTGTCTTTGGCTCTCAGTTTTTTATACGTACTTCACTTCATGACCTCATCAGCCTCCACATTTCAACCTTTATTCCTATGCTATTATATACATTAGGTCTCAGCCTAAGGGTGATGTTAAGATTATGTGAGAAATTTTTGAGGATTAGAGAGTCAAGCATTTTTAGTAGTAGGAAAATGTTGAATTGTTAGAGAGAGGATGAAAACAAATAAATTACTGGGATGATAGAGGGGGTAAACTGATGGTGAAGACAGGGTGGAATGGGATTATTTATGCATTTTTAAAAGACTAGAAATATTCCTTTGGGTTCCAATTACCTGGCTAACTGATCTAAGTTCCAAAAAATTTTAGACCCTAAATCTAAACATTTTAGTGCTAAAAGAAGTTTCTCATTAAAATAATATTTTTTTCATAAAAGTTATATATAATATAAACCCTGGATGCTGAAAGCGATCACTCCATTTATTCATAGAAAGCCACTTTTCCTCTCTTTTCATGACTAGGTCTGTGGATTCTCAGTGTTCCTAAAAAAAAAAAAAACAACAGATGCTTAGGCATTGAACTCTAATCTACAAAATGGATGACAGGACCCATTCTTCCTCTTATGTGGAGCTGGTAGCACAGAAACTGAGAACTCTAGCTAAAGCATGGTAATTGGCAGCAGCAAGAATAGCCAAGGAGAAGGAGAGAGATAGTCATGAAGACTGTGTGAAATCATCCCCAGTGAGGTCAGCACAATGACATCATCACCAGACATCAGCATCTCTGTTGGATTGGAGTCACAATTCCTCTTTCCAAAGCACTGATTCACGTGTTTCCCATGTGTATACTTCTGTGAACATGCCCTGGCCAAATGTCTTCAACACATGGTCCCCTTCATGAGTACTCCCTAGGATTGCTTACTTCTCTTACTTATGATAGGAGAATTTGGGGAAGTTATGCCCCAGATTTAGGGGAAGGGGTTGTGAAATGGAAGATGTCCAATTACTGGCTTTTTTACCCTATTGTTTCATTTAAATGACTTGTTTAGAACCATCTCTATCTCTAGGCTGACTAATAAAAGTAAGCATGTCACAGAGGTAGATGAGTTGAAGTTTTAAATCAATGTGTTTTTATCCACATACAGTATTACCTCAAAGCTAATATCACTTTTCTGTGGCTTAGTTATGAGGAAAGTGTGCTCTAAATTATAGAAACGGGAACGCATATACATACTTTCATGGTAATATGTATAGAATAGGTTTACTTGGTTATAGCACAGAGTATAAACTGAAATATAAGGGAAATTTGTGCAGCTATGTAAAAAGTATGGAAATAACTGGTCAATGGCCTGGAACAAAGATAATTTTAATTTTATTTGGCAGAAACTTAGGAGCTAGAAAAGACAACTGAGAAAATGAATATCATGATTAAATGGAGCTTGAGGAACATGATTTGTGGTAGCTGTATATGAGGTGTGAAGGGCAAGGATTGATAAGGTGGATTATAATTATTTATTAATACATTAACATTGTTTGAATTTAATTTTAAGTGAGTAGAGACAGTTTGAACTCAGAATGTCATCCTGACTGCAGTAACTCTCCAGAAATGCTGGAGAGGGCTACAAAGAAATTTGGGCTGCCTCAGGTACTGGAGCCACCCAAAACATTCTTGTTTTGTGTCACCACACCCAAGTCTTGTTTTCCATCTAATCAAGTTTCTGTTTGGGGTTTCCTTATGTTTTGGCTTTGTCCAAATTTTATTATATGTTTATATTTGTTCCTATCCATCTCAATCCATCTTGCTTGTAAGTTGCCCTCTTGGCAAAATTGCTTAACTGTGTATGTGTAGTTAGTTTCTGTATGAGTACACTTGTCTGAATCCTATAAAATATACAGCTTCCAGAGTCTAGGGAAAAGGAAGCCACACCTCCTTTCCTGCTTTCTCTCCTCAACCAAATGACCTAATAAATTTGTTTCTAAAACTATTTCATATTTTAGAGTTTATTATCAAGAATAACAATAATGTACCAGAAGAAATGAAAGTGGGACAGACCCAAGAAATGTTGAAAAGAAAGAAATGCAGTTGATGGTGAAAGAACGTATTGGAATAATGAATTATATTTGAGAAGAAGACCTTAAGAAATAACCCCAGTTTATTTATGTTTTGAAGATGTTATATCTCTTAAATCTTATATGTGGGCATTTTCCTTGTTTTGGGGTTTTTTAAATTAAATTCATTTGTTGATTCATTTATTATTATTCATCTCTTTATATATCTATCTGTCCACCTCTATCTCAAGGGGATCAAAAACTAGGAAATCTTCCCTTGAGGAAGATTTTTAAAAATACATATTAAATAAGGTAAATATTTGCAAAGTCATTTCATCTAGAAAATGATTTTCAAGAATTTACAAAGCCTCTCTTTAAAATTCCATAATTTTGTCAATATCTGCAAGTAAACAACAGTCGATCATGTTTTTTTCTGTTGTTGTTGTTGTTGTTTTTCCCTAAGAATAACTCTTTGCAATGATTCTCTCTCGTCATGTCTGAAAAGGTAATGGTGATCTATTTCCCCCCTATGTGCTGTTGCTACTTCCCTCAATGTTTTCTACATTATTAAAACCAAAATTTAGATCATTTGCAGAAATATCTTCAGTGGCCTTAAATACCTTGTCCAGATCCTTTCTTTAATATAGACCATTTTTCTTTCTAGTCCTCAGGCACTAGCACTATTTACAAAAAAAAAATTCATATCCGTGTTAGAATTTTTCCTCTTTTGGAATGAAGCCAAGCCACCCTTAAGTCTTTTAACTGTAAAGAATTTCTTTTTGTCCTCAGAGTTTTATCTATCTTTGAGTTTCTTAGGTTTCTTCTTTACAATTTTTTATGTTTCTTAATGTCTAATATTCTTCTTTTTTCTCTTTTTAGTTTTGCTTTATCCCTTTCTTTTCCCCTTTACTATATGCTAGCATGAATACTTCTTTTACACATAATACTATCACTTGGGAAAGTATATATTTTTTTTGTTTGCTTTGGTAACCATTCTTCCTTTTTGCTGAGTTCATAGATATTTCTTTAGTGGAAAATAATACCTTGTGAAAAAATAGTCATCACAATGAAGCTGTGCCATAAAATATGGAATTCTGCCCTTATAGTAACCTTATTTATGTAGCTCTTAGGATACTTGATTTTTTTTTTTGAGGGGAAAAGGCAGGGCAATTGGGGTTAAGTGACTTGCCCAAGGTCACTCAGCTTGTAAGTTCGTCATGTGTCTGAGGCCAGATTTGAACTCAGGTCCTCCTGTCTCCAGGGCTGGTGCTCTATTTACTGTGCCACCTAGCTGCCCAAGGCTACTTGTTTAAGCAGAAAATGAATTTGGTATAGAGAACCCCAAGATTTACAATTATAGAATATCAAAATTTTATTTTATGTCACTTTCATATTAAATTCCTTGATATAAATTGAGCACGATAAAGGCTTGGTACTGCACAACGAGAAGTATCTTTCCTTCCCCTAATCCTCCAGGACTTAAGAGTAGACTTCAAAATTGAAAAATTCCCTCCTACCCAATCAGCAATGGTCTGAAATGGTAGTCTGTGAAAACCAACCTCACTTGACCAAAATGTTACAAACAATATGTACCTGATTTTTCAAAATATAAAGGAATGTTTTGGCCAACCATACGTATACATAAAGTAAGAAGCAGCCTGATTGATAAGACATTTTAAATTCAATGTAATAAACATTTATGAAGTATTTATTATATGCAAGGCACTATACTAGGCCTTAGGGATACCAATAAGAAAAAGAAAGACAATTCCTGCCCCCAAAATGTTTCCAATCCAATGGAGGAATATAACACATAACAGGAAGCTTTAAGAGGGGAAAGGGAATGATACTCCAGGGGAACATCAGAGATTATCTTGTTCTATGGAGTTGAAACTAAACGGAGCTATAGAAGTAGAATTATGAAGTCTAGTTCCTGCCCTTTATAAGGGAATATTTTCAGTCTTCAAAAAATTAAATCTCAACTAGATGCCCAAATAAACTAATGATTGAGAATTTGATTGTAGTATCCTGGAAGACACCCCTGCAGGAGAGACGAATCTAAGGAACTTGAACTATTCCACAATGAAACATTCATTACTTTTCATTATAACATATTTTGTTTCCAGGTAAGCATACGCATTTCTCTTGGGAAAGGTGTTATCAAATCAGTGATTTAATTTCAGTCCAAATGAGCTGGAAGGAAATATAAAAATGACCATGCAGTTCCTAGGGTACCTGAGTAGGAAAAGGGATGTCATCTAGGCAAAAAATGTTTGGGAGGAACTTGATGGTTAAAAAAAAACAAAACATGAATGCTGACTGTTGAAGATCAATGATGCCTATTTCACAATTTTACCTCAAGCCATCTTGAGTTCATTGTAATTTTTGTAACTCTTTCCTAGGACTATATTTATTATATGAATATGGATGCACTTTCAAATTGGTTCAATTGTTTCAGTAGCATGCCTTCGCCCATAAAAGATGCCACCATCAGACATATGTCTGTTGTCATTTTTTATCAGTTTTTTTTTTTACTATTTCTATCCAAATATGGCTTGTATCTCCCTATTTTTCTTTAAGTTTTCTCCATTTCTCTTATACTAGCATATTGGGATTTTATTAATCTTTTAAAAAATCTATTTGATTTTATTTTGGCATGTTTCTGAATATCCTAATTCCTTTGATCCTCATTTTGTTGGCCTATATCATGAGTCTTTAACAATAGTGATTTTGTCAATCTAATATTCATTTATTTTTTTCTTTTAATTTCACTTTTCCTTCTCAGTCCTCTCACTCTCTTATTCAATTCTTACAATAACTCTGGAAAGTAGGTACTATCATTAGCCCTATTTTACAGATGAGAAAAATGGGAGTGAGATGTTAAGTCATTCGCCCAGCGTCATTCAGTTAATGTGTTTGAGGCAGGATTTGACTTTGCATCTTACAGACTGTTACAAATCCAGCTCTCTGGATCTTTAATTGGCTCCACATAATTTTACTGCTATAGGGCTTCAACTTAAGAACAAATGTACCAATCAAGTCTTTACCTCCTCTGCCACCTGTAGAATCTTAGAGACTTGCCTGAAACATAAAGAAAGTGGCTTTCCCAGGTCACACACCCTTAATTTAACTAAGCCTTTCTGAATCTGAAGTTGGCTTCCTTTCATCATTTCTAATACTTTTATTGATATAAGATTTCAGTGAAAGTTCTGGAAACATTATTACTGACTGTTATTATTTTGGAGGCAATAGAATTAAACAACTTGCCCAGATTCACATAGCTAATAAGTGTCTGAGGGTCGACTTGAACTCAGTTCCTAATGACTCCAGAGTAGGTGCTCTATCCACTACACCATCTAGCTGCCTTTGCTGGGTGCAGTAAGCTGTGTTTGGGTAATTAGCAAGTCCCTTTCTAAATAGTGACTAGAAAAGAACAGAAGATATTTGTTCTAGACAATGTTGATGTAGATTTTAAAAAATAATTTTCTTTAAAGCAGGCTTTTAAAAAAATCTTTTTTGGTGTATGTCATTGATGACTTTAGCAGTTTGATGTTAAAACAACAAAATGCTTTGCAGATCCCGGATTAAAAACTGCTATTATAGAGAGATACTTTTATTTTTTTTTTAATTTATCTATTGGGTGTGTAACTTTAGCAAAAAATATTTCTAAAAATCTGATCTATATATTTTCTAACTTGCCACTAAACTTCTTAATACTACCATTGCTTCTATTTCCTGAAATTCTATTACCTAGATATCTCTTTGGAAATCTATACATAGATTTGTGTCAGTGTTTCAATGTTATGCTTGTTAATCTTAAATTACTTAATTGATTCTTCTGAAATCTTTATTCAGGTTTTATTTGGCACTTTTTTATTGGTTTATTGTAATTGGTTGTTCAGCTTTGCTTTCTTTATTAATAACTGCTTTATGATCTTAGCACATTAGTGCCTGAATTATTAGCAAATAGCTTTATTTTAGGATGTGTCTAACCATGTTCAAAAGTTTATGATGATGCTTCTATTTGGATAAGATGAAAGGGATAGCTCTTTTGCCTTCCATGTCATCTTCCACAGTATCAGACCTGGCCTTATTCTTTTTTATGGTTTGGTAGTCATGATTATCTAGGATTTTAGTGAATTATACAGTGGATATTACATACATGAATACATAGCTGGACATTATGATTATCATTCTACTGATATAGTAACTTGAAGCTTTTAAAATATCCTATTCTATGATAGTATTTTAAGGTAAATAGATTAAGAAATCTAAAATTAGAACCTAGTCACTGTAGTCTTGAATGAAGACTATTACATGAGCATCATAAGAATAAAAATGAGATTGTGGCCTATTCAACATCCACCACAGGTGCAGTTAAACTTGGGGCATGATTCCATTGCCCCTGAGGTCACCACTATCAATCATCCTTGCCAATCATCTATAACTGCACCTGTGTCCACTGCCCCCTGCCAACAATACAGATGCAGCTGCTCTTTTTATGGGGTATAAGACACATAGAGATGGGGAAACAAAGAGAAGAAGGTCATGGGTACCCTATCATGCCATGGGCATAGGAATGATTTACCTTGGCACATGTGTGTATGTATGTGTGTATGTATGTGTGTGTGTGTGTGTGTGTGTGTGTGTATTCAGGAATTATCATGTTTCAAGTAACAGAATTATTTTAGAAAGATGCTGATTCAGAATTGGTATTCTACTATTTTGTATGGTTTCAGTGCCCATAATCACACTAGATTAAATGTATATTTAATTAGTATGAATATGTTTCCTATTATTTAAGACATGCATAAAAACAGAATTGTATTTCATGGACTTTTAAATCTTTTCTATCACACCAATTTCCTCAACACAGTCAGCATGCTGTTTCACCACCACACTATACATCTACAAATACAGTATAATTAAGAGAAACACTGCCTTCTACTCAGGAGCTTTTGTTAACAACCAGGCTAAGCAATCATTGAAGGAATGGAATTAAGGACAACTAAAAGGAAAGAATCATCCATTGAAAAGTTCTATTAGAAGGTGAACACTATGTGGGAAGTCCACTAGACTACAGATTTAGTTTGCTTCTTAGTGAAGTTGAATATTAACCTTTGAATCTTATGTGTAAAACCATACAAAGTTAATTAATGCAGACATTTTAAATAAACTAATAACAGATATATGTAGACAATCCCATTGAAATCACTACTATTCATCCTCTAGGAAGAACTTGCCTTCAGGTTAATTTATATAGTTAAGCCCTGTTGTAATGCAATGTTTCTCACTACTCTAAGGACTGGATTATGCCTTGGCTCAAGCTGTTTTGTTTTGGGTTGTTTATTTGGTTTTTTTGTTTTCTTTTTTTTTTTCTTTTTGCTTTTATGAGCCTCAGGGTTATACTGGAAGCAACTCAGCTTGACTGACTCAGAATTCAGGAAAAATTATAAACTGGGGATTGATTTATTGTTGTCATAATTGTTTAGACAAGAAACTTACAGATAAAATGTTAAGAATGCAAATTAAACTTAAGTATATCATACCTTTTTGCATATCTGATTATTAAACATTCACCAGAAAACACAGATACACACACATATCCTTTTTTATTTTTTTTTACCATCCTTTCTCCCCTCTTCCCTCCATGTAATAACAAATAAATAGTGCAGTATAAAAGAATATTGAACTAGGAGGCAAAGAAGGAACTCCTCTACTAAATTATTCCTGTGACTTTGGACAAGTCACTTAATCTTTATGGAATCCAGTTCCTTCAATTCTAGGGGTTAGAGGAAATGATCTCTAAGGTTCTTTCTAGTACTAAGAGTCTTTGATTTTGTAACATATAGTAAATACCTTCCACCAGTCAGGCCAGTCCAGATTTTATGTGGAATATATGACAACTTATAGAATCTAATTGTATATACTTTAAAAGGTCCCATTTGTGCCTAAATACCTTCCCTACTGCCTCTCACAGTGCTTGAAATACCTACTATTAGTGTTGAGGTTTAGGGTTTAGGGGTGCTTGGGACCTCAAAATACCAAATGTGGTGTCCTGCCAAATGAATTGAACTCCAGCCTTCTCTCAGACAAAGTAAAACAAAGTTTATTAAAGACTGGCCATATTGGGTAGACTCTTAAGGAAACCAAGGATTTGTGATATTTGTACTAACAAGCAGGCCAGAACAATCTGACACAAGAGTGTGAGCTAGACTGGATCTGAGCACCTTTATGAAGCAAGATGGATCTTATAAACAGAAAGATTGTGGGAGGATCTAGGGGTGGTCTAGTAGTCTGGGAGGAGAGGTCTAGGGAGGATCTTGATATAACAGAGGTCAGACTCCAGGAACCAGAAGAATGGGATTTTGATGAGATTAAAGGTGGGAGGGGTGTAGTTGAAGGATACCTGGAGATAATAGACAATGGAGGGCTAGGCTAGGTTAAGGGTAACAGAGATTCAGTCATATTGATAATGGCAGGCTTTTGAATTCTGGGGAATACCAGACCAAGTGGGGAGATTAAAGGGGGTTCCCAGAGCCTATACCTTATTATTAGGGTCAGTCTTTTAAATAAAGTGAAGCATTTCTCCAAAGACCTTTGTTTAAACTGTATTTATGCTATAACATATTACATGTGAAGCAAATTTTGTTAGATTTGCTAGACAATCCACATGAAACAAGTTTTAGTTCTGATTGAATTTATCATAACATATTATACCATTTTAAATGTCAATATTTAATTTCAGTGATGAATGCTTAGATTTTCATTCATGCATGAAGAAAATTATCTTCTCCAAATTAGCATCTGCATATTGCAAACACAAAGTGTCAACATTTGGTGTCATTCAAAAAATCCCTATTTTAGACATCAATTATTAGAATATAATAAATTACATTGGTTATATTTAGATGTATGAAAAATGACAATTGACATGTCATTTTAAAGATAATATAGTTAACATTTCTCTTTAGGAGCTCATTTAAAAATAAAGCACAGAACTCTTTTGAAAGAACTAATAAAACCCACTTGGTGTATTTCATTGAGGAAAACAGTTTGGAGTCAGATTTAGAACATAGGAAGGGTACTAGGGAAAACAAACTTGGAAATATAAAGTCAACGTTACCTATTTCAGAAAATGAGTGTTGCAGATGCCTAGAGGAAATTATGATAAGAAAGAAAAATGCTAAAAAAAAATGAGGTGAAAGAGCAAATGGAATAAAATTCATGCTGTCTCAACTAGATATATGAGAAAGGGGGGAGGGGGAATGGACAAAAATCAATAGTAGATGGAATCAATGGATGAAACTGAATAAAATTCAAGCTATACCAACATGATACCTGGAAGAGAAAAACACTGGACTTAGACATAAAGAAATACAGAATCTTAGTGCTGAAAGGTACCATGATTCTCTCTAGCCTTACATATCCCTGAACAAAAATAACTTCTATCTCATACATGCTCAATATTTATCCTACCTTTATTTTAACACTTTTTTTTTTGGAGGGCCATTGGGGATTAAGTGACTGGCCCAAGGTCACGCAGCTAGTTTTTTTGTGTGTTAAGTGTCTGAGGCCGAATTTGAACTCAAGTCTTCCTAACTCCAGGGCCGATGCTCTATTCACTGCGCCACCAAGCCACCTCTTATTTTAACACATTTAACATAAAACGTCCCAAGGCAGCACATTCTCTTTTTTGTAAGACTGGAGCTTTTAGAAAGTTTTCCTTGTTCCAAAACTGAATTTGTATTTTATGCTTTCTCCCAATTGTCCTTTTTCTATTGTCTGGGATCAAACAGAAAAATGCTTGCATGCTATTGCTTTACAAATATTTGAAAACCACTTTTATGGTCCCCTCTAAATCTGCTTTCCTAGGTTAAACATCCTCTGCTCCTGTATCAGATCTTCTTAGGGTAAGAACTCAAAATTTGCCTTCCAATAAAAGCGCTCTACCTTTCCAATGCTCTACGTGATAAATTTAAATCACAACTTTAGTTTTTACTCTTTGTGTAACCATGGTCAAGTCATTTAAACTCTCTGAGGTTCATCTTCCTCATATGTAAACAGAATATAAAAACATTTTACATCACAACATTCCTATAAGGGAAGCCATTTATAAAGCCTCAAGTTTCCACATAAATATGAATAGTTATTTCTTCACAGTTTTGCCCAAGGATACTTTTATTAAACATATTCTTAGACACTATTGGAATAGATTTTCAGTGTCTTTGACTTTATAAAATTGTTATGTTTCTAAGCACATTTGTGGAAGGTGCCATTCTTATTCCTCATTTTCATCCCTAATAGGAACCCGCATGACAGTGTTTATATTTGTCTACTGTACAGCTCTATGGGGTCATTGTGTAGATGTCCTGGCTAGATAGATTTGGCTGGAGGGATCTGGAGCTTAGTGCTAGCCCACAATTTAAATCTTGTGGCAGGGTCATATATAAAACATGAAGAAAAGAAAAATAACTACTACCCTTTTAAGCAGTAATTTAGTCAATGTTCACTCCGTGGAAGGCCCTGCATTAGGAAAAAGGCAACATAGAAATGAGCATGAGACATAGCCCTTATCCTTAGGGAATTTATAATCTAGCGACATAAATTATCCTTTAAATATTAGATAGAGGTCAACTGAAAGGATACATAATTACATATTTTAAGCATTTTAAAAATAGAGAGAAATCTCTTTAACCTGAGATGGTTAAGGAAAACAAAAGAGTTGTTTTATTTTGTTTTGTTTAATCTAACTTACTCAAAACCATAACTAAGAATTGATGGGGACCAGTATCACCCTGTCCCTAGGGTATACGGAAATAAGTGGACCTTATATTAAAAGGAATAGGGGAGGGCCAGGCAGTTCACTAGCCCTGTATAAAGCTTGGTCAGGAGCAGAAAGGATTGAGGGACTTGCCAAACTCATCACTGGATAAATTCTGATTTAAACAAAACAGTCTTAATAACAAGGTTATTAATCTAGTGAAGGATATCAGATGCAGCCAGAACCCTCAAAATTTTGTGCCCTGAGGGCAAAACCACAGGCCCTCCCACTATTTATGGCTTCCAAAGACAAGATCTTTTTTTGAAGATCCTGTGATTATTTAGTTGATGTCACCAAATACAATCCATATCTTTTATCTTCGTGAGGTTTTAAAACACAAATGAAGTCTATATCCCAAAAAAGTTCTCACACAATGACTACAAATTAAAGTGAATAAAGCCCAGTCTTTATTTATGTGGAAGAGATCTAAGCTGATTGCATTTCACAGGCCTTGGTGCAGGGAATTACAATGAAGTCTTGAAGTGTTTATATACTTTGGAATTATGAATGATTTTCCATTTACAGCACTGCAGCTTCTTTCCAAAGAATTTTTATCTTTGCTCACTGAGCCAAAAATCTCTTAAATTGTTATAGCTCCTTACCTCAGCCCTGGTATCATTGACTTTCTAAAGCTGTTGGCATGGATATTCGAAGAAATTGCCTATGCATTAAGTTTAAATTAGCTGTCATTATTATTCACAAAATAATGAGAATGAGAGAAAATCATGTCATTAGGAATAGCTTCTGCATCAATATCATATTTTCTCCTCTGTTTACTGCTAAATGTGGAGTTTACCTAAAAAGGGAGTAAAGAGGAGCAATGAGACAGGAATTGAATGAACATCTAGTGTTCCTTTCTTCTGACCTAGAAATGCTAAGTAAGGATTTTGAAAGGAGGGTGAAGAGAGTTCATACATGAAAGGACATAGACACATGACCCTGTATAGAAAACAACTATCCATATTTCAGAGAAGTGCAACTATAACTTCTAATGCCATATTTTAATTGCTATACATGCATAATATTTTGTCTAGGGGACACAATGGTGCAATCTGTTGAGGTTGTTCTTTACCATTTTGTAACTTTTCAAGTCCATAAAGTGATATGTCGTTATGTGACTCTAAGATACATTATCACAGTCAGGAATCACAGTCAGAGTCCCCATCCAGTCAGGCATTGATATCCACATCAGCACCAATCCTAAAATGTTGAAAGCTGGAAGGCCCAAGGCAGGCCTACTCCATTTTCAAGTACCCTTACCTACAACTTACTTCATTGGATAAGCTCATCCCTTTGGATGTCCTGGCCATAGTGCTATCTCACGTCTTGATTGACACCATCCCCACTGTCTTAGGTTAAACATCCTCTGCTCCTGTATCAGATCTTCTTATGGTAAGAACTTAAAATTTGCCTTCCAATAAAAGTTCTCTACCTTTTCAATGGTCTATATGATAAATTTAAATCACAACTTTAGTTTTTACTCTTTGTGTAACCATGGTCAAGTCATTTAAACTCTCTGAGGTTCACCTTCCTCATATGTAAACAGAATATAAAAACATTTTACATCACAACATTCCTATAAGGGAAGCCCTTTATAAAGCCTTAAGTTTCCATATAAAGTCTCCTTTCCTTTCTGATTAGAGAGCTAGGGGACAGAGCACCAGACTCCTCTACAGCCTTCCTTTATAAAGGGCAAAAATTGGACTCAACACATTCCACTTTGCTGCTCTGTCCAGTTTCAACTACAGGGAACAAGATTTCCCCATTCAAGGTATCCCTGGGTGACTCTCCTCACTTTCTTGCTTCATTTTGTGAACCATTTCCCCCGTTGGATTGTAAACTCTTTGAGGACAGGGATTGTCCTTCTTTTGATTAATTGTATCCCTAGCACTTAGCACAATGCCTGGCACATAATAGGCTTTTAATAAATATTTATTGGATTGGATTGAAATCTGAGTAGATTCTGCTCTTAAAAGTGATTGTTTTGTCAAGATAGTCTTCAGAAAGGGGATCAGCTATAATTAGATAATTGACCATTAGCCCTTTCAAACAACTAGTTAAAACAAATTGTACTCATCCATAATCAGGTTATATTCCTCAGGGTTAGGGTAAAAAGTCTGAGAAATTGTGGCACAATACAGGTGTACCTCATTTTGGGAGCTTTGCAGATCATTTGCATTTCTTATCAGCTGAAGTTTTGTGGTAACCCTGTATTTGTTTTATTTTGGTGGTCTGGAATAGAACCCACAATATCTCTTAGCTATGTCTGTAGAGAGAGTGCAGTTCTTAGAGTCAACAATAGTAATGAGAATAACTGCTAGCATTTACAAAATAATGCTTTCAGGTTTGTTTGTGAAGTGCTTAACAAATACTTCATTTTATCTTCATAACAACTGAGAGTCAAGTGTTACTACTGTTGTTGGTGATGGTGGCAGTCCATTTTAGAAGATCAAGGACATCATTAACAGGTGATATCTTAACTTGCCCATGAATTGGATGTAAGTGAAGAAGAGTTACACAAAGTCATCAGCTTCACTCTCTCTTCTAGAGGCATCAAAGTTCAGTGGTAACAGGACAACTGGCCATGACCTGAGATGCATTGGATAACGCTGATATCTGACCAAGCTCTAATTGCTCCACAATGCTTGCTTCAGCCGACTTCATGGCCAGTGGAATAAATTATTCTCATCTGCCCATTCTGCTGGGAGAAATCTCCACATCCTTGGGGTAGGCATCCCCCTAAGTCACTAACAGGTTCTTAAATCCTGTCAGTTTACTGGGTTGTGGCTTCTCTTCATGCTAGAGCTTCTCAGAACCACAGATGAGAGTTGGATGATAAGTAGACACCAAAGGTGAGTGAGCAGCCCTGAAGAGGGCTCAGCAAGCTCTATCACCAGAGGTGCTAGTCTTCCTTGAAGATCCCATACACTCAGTTTTACAGTTGAGAGAATTGAAGTAGACAGAGGTTAAATACATTGCCCAAGGCCACACAGCTAGTAGCTTAGGCTGAACTTGAAATCTAGGCTGAATTTGAAGTCTAGGATGAATGTTGCATATATTTTATGACCTAGTGACCTCATAGTAAATAAAACGGAGTTGAAGTCCTACCTATGGTGCATACTTACGATATGCCTTTGGGCACATCATCAAACCTTTAAATACCTCATACAACTCTTCAAACTAAGAAGTCTGCATCTGTGGGTCAGATTACACACTAGGAGGTGCTATATAAATGGAAAAAAGAGGTCTGAACCAAAATAATAATAATAATGAGGAATATAATAATCAATTTTGATTAGCTAGTGACATTTGATTATACTAGTTATATTTATTGTCATTTAAGGGGGAAAATTATAACCTAAATCTTGTGGTTATTTTGCTATGAGCTTCAACAATGATGTTTCTATCGCATTCATTCATTAAACACTTAGATCATTGTCCATTTCCTGGGATAAAATCTTATGGTCATGCATTTAGATAGTCAACTACTACATTTTAAAGAGGCAGCTAGGCAGCTCAGTGTACAGACTGCTAGATTTGTAGTCAAGATGATATGTATTTAAATCCTCCCATAGATACTTACTACCTATATAGACCTTGGTAAGTCACTAAAAATTTCTGAGCCCCAGTTTCTTCATTTATGAAACAGATGTAATCATAGCATCAACTGCACAACATTAGCATAAGGACAAAATTAAACGAGATAGGCAAATCATTCTGCAAATCCTGAAGTGTTAGATAAATAACAGTTTCAATTATAATTATTATTACATTTAACATAAAGAAACTGAGGTTCATAAAGGTTATGCAGGTTAATTGGAAAAAAAGTAAAAAGTATTCATGCTTACTAAAACAAATTCTCTGGGTTGTCATGAAAGCCTGGACTTTGCTACCATGGCTATAGAAGATAGGGAAGAAATAATAAGACATAGTTGAGGGGTTTAGGTAATTTGAAGTGAAAGCATTTGGTAAGCATTTGAATATTAGAGGGGAGAAACAAAAATAACATGAAGAATTTTGCAATGAGATACCCTAGAGGACAGCTTTTCCATGGGTAAATACACACACACACACAAACATATGTATGTATGTATATATGTATATACACATATACACACAAATGCAAATTAATAAAAGTATATTGTAGAAATATGTGCCTCTATGTGTCTATACACACATGTGTGTATTTGTACATGCATATATGTACCTACTTACATATATACGTGTGTGTATATATATATGTATATATATATATGTGTGTATATATATATATATATGTTATTGTTCAGGCATTTCATTCCTATCTGATTCTGATTTTTTGTGACCCCTTTTGGGGTTCTCTAGATAAAGATACTGAAGTGGTTTGCCATTTCCTTCTCCAACTCATTTTTACAGATGAGGAACTGAGGCAGAGTTAAGTGACTTGACCAGAGTCTCACACTAGTAAGTATCTAAGGTCAGATTTGATTTCAGGAAGATGAGTCTAATGCCTCAGATAACTCTTCAAACTAAGAAGTCTGCATCTGTGGGGACAGATTACACACTAGGAGGCACTACATAAATGGGAAAAAATGTCTGAACCAAAATAATAATAATAATAATGATAAATGACAGTGCCTGACACCTGGTAGATGCTATATAAATGTTAGCTAGTAGTAATAATTATAATAGTAGTGAGTAGTAGTAGTGGGTGGTGGCAGCGGCGGTGGCGGCAGCAGCGGTGGTGGTGGTGGTAGAAGTAGTAATTGGAAAAAATGTCTAGTCCCTGGACATTCCTTATGCTTGCAACATTCACTCAGTTAATATTGCCAGAGGTAGTGTATAGCAGACATTAGCAGTCAGAGTATGGGATATGGAATCATGAAGAACTGCCTTTGACTTCTCTAGCTGTGTGGCCATGGGCAACTTACTCCACCATTTTGAGACTCTGGAAGCTTTCAGAAAGATTTTTATCCTCACTGGGCTTCAGATTATAAATTCAGGATAGGATTTTTATTGGTATAAGGTGTTCCACACTGACAAAATCACAGGTCCTTTAGGTATTAGGATCCTCATAGCTAATGAGTTGCACTACTTGTATAGTGCTAAGGTGATATTTTCTTGTGACTCCAAGTGAACAGTTGATGAGTATTTAAAAGCCACTCGTATCCAGGACCTCGAGTCAACAAAATATTTACTGTTGTATTTGCCATTTGAGGTCAGGACTGAGGTGGCGTCAAGGTATGCACTTTTGCCAAAGCACCTGCCAGACCATAATGCTGGGACAAAACAAAAGCTATAATTGGGCAATTACCAGCTGAGCCTCTGAACCAAAGAGTAAACGGAGTGCATGAGCCAGAAATCAAAGCATAGATGATTAGGGGATTACAAAGCAGAGAGATTACATAACCAGGTAAAAAAGCAAAATAACTATACCAGACTTCTAAGTCTAATTAGGATAGATGGGAGACAAATCACAGCAGGATAGGCCTGAGGCAGGTATGGATGAAGCAAAGGGAAAAGCAGTGATTGCCAAGGAAACAGTTTGCTTTGTCATTGTCTCTGCATCTTCCTAATGTCAAAGACATTTTTTGTTATCTATTGGCTAAATCCATTGCCTTACGTGATTAGCATATATAAGCCACAGGACCCATGGCAATACCTCACCTTTGAGATCTTCCCAAGTCCTTAAGGCTTCAGTATTGTTCAATTTTATTAGTGGCAACTTTCTTTGGGCTCCAGGATACACAAGTTTTGGGTAGATTCCCAGGATCTTTCTTCAGGATCCTAGCTCCTCCTATTAAAAAAAAAATATCCAAGATGACTGATGATTTTGAGAGTCAAAGACTTCTTTTTACTCAGAGATCTTCCTATCTATTTATAGTCATCAGGAAGGGAATGGGAATTGGATTCCCAAAAAAAAGGAAATAGGTTATGATTTGCTGGTAAATGTTTACAACCAGTCTCTCTGAATATGTGTGTGTAGGTGTGTCTGTACACACACATATACATATATACACACATATACATATATATGAACACACATTTTTAAGATTAATCCATAGTATTAATGTTTTCTTAAGGCTAGACAACCAACAAAACAACAAATTAAGCCTCATTTTGTAGCACTTGCCAATGTCTGAAGTGTAAATTCTCACACTGAAAACTTGACAATTGGTATCCATTTAGATGCAGCTCTATCAGACTTCTGTATAGGGATCTTTGGAAAATTGGGTGCACCTATATTAAAGCTAAAATTTTTAATTAAGAGGCCATAAGAGGCCTTATAATTGGGAACATTCCTACCACTCATTCAAATGGTTTTCTACAGCTTGATCCATCTGAAAGTCTTGGTGTATAGTTAAGGCTGATCCCTGATGTGTAACATATCTCAGGCCATCAGGTAATGTCTACTCCTTGCTCTTATAAGGTTTTAGATGTTCACAACGTGATTCTGTCAAGGAATATAGGGTTATCTTGTTGATAGGAAGTGTATTTAGCACTTCTCATTCTATTCCAGGATGTGGTAAGCAAGTTTTGGTTAACAGTTTTGGATAGAAAAGTGAACTATCAGAAAGACTTCAGGAAGCTCTTCATTATCTTGTTACTTCACACATCAGGGAGTAGTGAGAAGAGAAATGCCTGAGTTAGAAGGCGTGTATTAGAAACATAGGCCACTGGACTTGCTCGTAATTTTGTTTCCTTATCTATAAAATGGGAATAAAAATACTTACTTCTCTAACAGTATTATTGTGAGGATAACATGAAATAATAAATGTGAAAGCATCTGGTAAATTGCAAAGTCCCACAGAAATGTGTTATTGTTAATTCATGTGATAGGAACCACATGGGAATATATGATGACAATAAGAAGTAAAATCTACCATACATAAGGTATGTCTGCAAATATTTCTATTGCACAGACATAGTTATAGTATTCCATTTCAGAGAATTATTTTCTCCAGTCAATAACTACAAAGTGGATTTCTTATTTAATGAACCTTTTATTTTTACTTCTATATAACTTTACTAAAAGATTTCCTCAAAGGCAAGAGTAATGCAACCTAATGCACAGTACATAACACTGTATCTCAATTAAAACGCAGAATATAGGAAAATTTATCTGTCTGGCATTTAAAGCCCCAGCAGAATTTAAATTTTCTTGACTTATTTCTCAGGCTTTCTACTATTTAGTCAAACTGGTTTGTTTGCTATTCTTTATACAGCATTCTATGTGTCTTATCTATATGTTACTAGAGGCTTTCCTTTTATCGAGAATCCTCCCCTTCCCAAAGTTTTTCCTGTTAAAAATCATAGTTTTATTTGGGGTTTAAGTCAGGTGCTACTTCTTTGATAAGGCATTTCCTGTTTAACACAGTTAATTTTTTTACCCACCGCCAAATTTATTTTATATTTACTTTTCTGTGATAATAATAAGTTAATAGAAGGCTTGAAGGTTTCAACCTTGAGTTTTGGGAACATTCCAGCATGTCCTTGTATCCTGAGCACATAGGACAGGATCTTACCCAAAGTAGGTTTTTAATAAGGTACTTTAATGGTAATGGAATTTAAAGATCCCCCTGTATTGGACTGATTTTTGGGCTGAATGTTAAAACCTTGTGAATCTCACCTGTGTGGTTGACTTGTTGATGTGAAGAGAGAGGGCTGAACTGGGAGGAGCCGGTACTGTGGATTTAGAAAGAAGCTCAAGCAGAGAAGGCCAGAAGGACTCTTGCGGAGTGGTATCATGGAGGTAGAGAGGAGAATTGCTGGGGACCAGAGTTGCTGAGAGAAAGACTGCTGAAGGCCAGTTGGAGCTGCCTAGCACTTTTGAGAACTGCCACCCAGAGCTGCAGAGAACTGAGGAGGCATGGCTGTGACAGCGGTATTTTGTTTGTCTGTTTTGATGTTGTTTTGCCAGATTTGTCTGCTGGTGAAGGACAGTGTTGCTGTTGTAGAGGTCCTGGAACCTTGCTGTTGGTTCAGAAGCCCTGAAGGAGGATTTTCTTGTTGTATGTTTACAGAAATCCTGGAAGAGGGTCTTGCTGATGTTTTCAGGGGTTCTGGGATTGTTTTGCAGGCAGAGAATGAATTAATGAGGACACTGGCAATGTATATTGTGACTTTGTTAAGCTTTGTCTTCCCAGGAACAGAGATTGCTGAGAACTTTCCTTGTGTCAAGATGAAGGAAGTACCTTTCCTTGGGTTTTCAATGCTATGATGATATCTTAACCTTGTTGTAGCTTAAGGGTAGATGGCCTTTTGTGCTCTCCTGACCCTTTTGAGAAAGTGCTTGGCATTAATAGATGGTGTTGTAATTCAGTGATCCAGAGGTGGGAAACTTTTGACTTTTTGTGTTCTTTGACTGACCAAATGAATGTACTTTGTTTATGATTGGAAACTAATCTCCATTTGAGAAGAAAGACTTTGACTAACTAAATGAATGTACTGTCCAAAGGTGGAGTAGTACTTGGATTGAATTGGGAACTTACTTGCCAAATGAATGAGTTACGCTGTATTTTGATTTTCTCTGTTCTGGGAATGTTTTGCCTTAATCTGTCACTGAATAAATGGAGTTTGCTATGCTGGTATTCAGACCTTGGAAGTTGCCTTTGCTTGGCATTATAGGTACTTGTTTATTTTAACCAAATTAAATTGAATTACCCAGTTAAGTTAGACAAAAAAAATCCACCAAACATGAATTTTAATGGTTCAGGGAGATATAATTTGGGTATAAATTATTAGATAATAATGAAAATCTTACAAATCATGTACATGTGTAAAAGTATACTTTAAATATGGTTTCATATCATGATATAAACTGATTTTTTAATTTAAAGAATTGATCACTTCATTTTTGTATATCATAGGTGATTTTCAATTATGTATAAGTAGATTATCACTAACTGAAGCCCTTCTGCCATTGACCTGGGTCCTAGGAAGTATAACTGAGTAAGGATGTATTCAACATTGATTAGGTATTAAAAAGTTTAGTAGGTGCCTGAACATACTCTTGCTTTTGAACTCTGAGTAATTGAGAAATTACTTTTGAAAAATATGTGATAAATTCATAGTATAATTCAATTTTGGAAGCCATACCTATTAAACATAGAAGTAAGAACAGGAGTAACTTATTATACTCCCATTCTACTTTGAAGATTTGACTCATACTTCAATTAATATCTCTTATTTATGCTCAAAACATAGAAAATTTGTTTCCCATAAGCTGCTTGTTTTCAGTTCATAATGAAAACTGTGGTACTGGAATAGGGAAGGACCTAAATTTTGGGGTTTTTTTTAAGATGTTAAAGAATTACAAAATCAAGTGAATATATTATACTGGATATGTGTATGAATTGCCATGATTCTAATTAACATACATATGAGTATGCAGATATGTGCATGCACACATACATACACACAAATATATACATATAGATATGTAATCTATAAAAATCTATCCAATTTAATTCTTTAGCAAAGAAAGAATCCAAGATGCAAAAACAATAGAATACCTGCCAATGAAATTTTTAGCATAATAAATTGTGTGTATGTGTGTGTGTGTGTGTGTGTGTGTGTGTGTATGTGTGTGTGTATAAAATAGTAAATGAATGTTTGGTGCATATCTACCTATGCTGGACACATGAGTGAGGAAAGGTGCCAGATGCCAGAAATTTCCTGACCAATTTGATGAGTTTACCTTCCAGAGAGTGCCTTTGTTTCAATCCTTTGTTTGTCTATAACTCTCTCACAGGAAAGTATAGATGTGATCACTGACAGCTTGTTAAAAATAAAAAAAACAACAACAAAATCCAACTCTTATTTATGTCTCAATAATGGCTGGAGGCCAAGCAGAATCAATCTATGGAGTTACAGTTACATAGTTCCAGTGCCTCTTAAGTGATAGATTTCAATGATCTGTGTTTTTTACAAATTTATTTATCTTGGTCTCTTTAAGGATGGACGATTGGGATGAACTGTCTTTTTTTAAATTTTTTACAAGCCTGTAAAACCCAACCTACTAATAAGCTCAATTTGTTTGGGGTTTTGTTGTTGTTGTATTTTTTTTTTTGCCTTTTGTCTATATTTCTTGTGTCCAGGCATCATTAAAGGATGCCCTTGGGGAGGGGAAGGGAAGCATTTATTAAGCTCCTACTATGTGTCAGACACTGTGCTAAATGTGCTAAAATAAATTTTATCTTATTTGATAACAACCCCATGAAATAGGTGTTATTATTACTCTCATTTTAAAACTGAGGAAACTGAAGCAATTAGATATTAATTTGCTTATGGTCATGGTTAGTAAACGTCTGAGACCCAATTTAGACTCAGGTCTTCTTGACTCTAGGGCTAGAATTCTATGTACTGCTCCACCTTGCTGCATGTGCTATGCAACAGATTTTTGGGAACAGGTCAGAGACCAGAGGATTAAGAGTATACTTTCTAAAGCAAGACATGACAGGAGGTAAGGCAGTGATAGAATATCACCATGTCTAACAGAAACACATCTGGCAGAGGCTGACATGTGTTTGTCCTTTTGACCCAAAAGAAGTACTCATGAATAATATCATTCCTCAATTTCTGTCTTTTAGTAATATTTCCTAGGCAATGAGATTCTAGATGAGAATTTGGGCCAGGATCTAAACTTCTAACCAAAGAAGAGAGTTCTTGGTCAGTATCAGTCTTATAGACTGCCTTGATTAACGCATGACATGAAGGACCAGAAACTATGTATTTTTCTTTCTCTTACCATGAGTTATTTAGATAGCACAGAATCAATGGAATGTAATCTGCCCATCTATCATCCCAAAGTTTCCCTTCTAGGGAGAGTAAATACTACAGTGTGGTTTTTAAAGTCATATTAGATGGTGTAGGACCCTGAAGATGGGAGGAAGATTCACAAAAAATATTAGGGATTGGCCTCTAGGAAACTCAAATTGACTTTCTTTCTGAGGGAAGTTCAAGCCATGAGGTGGCACTGAATTTGAAGGACTTTACAGCTTTTGTGTAATGGTAGCACTGATGAAATAGGAGGAAAATTTTGTTGATTTCTTTATAGATTTTCTGCATCTAAGTGCTTATGTGAGCCCTTTGTACCTTTTGTATTTTCCATGGAGTGATAAAGGCTGTCATATGCCTAATGTACATCAGTTATCTTGAGGGCTTACAGGAGAAGTAGGGACTATTACACACATATATGGAAACAAAATTATGCACAGGTGATATTCAGAAATTTCTCAGAGTGAATGCAAAGGTATCAAACTAAAATAGAGAAATCATACCTCCTCAGTATGACACCCTGACTGGGTGACCTCAAAGTTTAGCACCTTAAGGACATGGACACCTTTGCATTTACATATCATTAATATTGGTTAAATCTTACAAAAAAGAAAAAAAAAATTACCAAAGTTGAGTGAGTCTATTCTAACTGAATATCGCAACACAAGTAGGAATGGTTTTTTATTGCTTTAATGGGGATAACAGGAAGCTCCCACTAATAATTCAAAGATGATTGGAAATTTATGATGTCTCCTAGGTGAATGGGATTCTAAATTCAATTTATTTAAGCTTGTCTTGAAAAGGAATAATGAAGAAGATAAATTTTGTCAATTAAGAAGCTATAAAGACTTGGGAAAAAAACAGCTACAGATAAAAAAGGAAGTAAATTTGAATAGTCCATAGGTTAATAGATCCAGATGTCATAGAAGTAACTAGGGTTTTAAAGTATTTGGATTTTGGCTACTAAAATAATTAAAATTGTAGGCAGCAGCCTGGTATAGGTGATATTTTTTTTGTGAGTCAGGATAGTCTGTCCTCAAATTCTACCTCTTACCCATGTTGCCTGTGTGATCATGGACAAGTCTCTCAACTTCTCAAGACCTTAGGCAAATTTCTAAAATTATAAATTACAGAGCAGATGCTGAGGGAATTTTTATCATTTTGAATTTCCTATACCAATTAAACAATCAATCTAATCCAAAATATGGATTTGAGCACTGACATAATTTAGTATATGCCTGGGTATTTTGACCCCAGAACCCTGCCACCAGTTGGCCTGTGTAGGAAAAAGAGGTTCTATGGTTACCATTCTACACTTTAGGATAAGGAAATGTATTAAAAAGAAAATGCAGTATTAATCTGTAAGATCTGCTGTCCTCACAAAGTAACGAGTTCCAGTATACATGAGTACATGAGACATAGTGTAGAAGATGAGATGGTTGGCCAGGAACTTATTAATCCTTCTCACAGCACAAATCAATTATCTCACCCAGTGAATTATTTGCCACTTGATGGTAGCTTCTTGTCTGATGAGTCCAACTGCTGGGTACTAAGGAAACTAGTTATGAAATCCAACTATTCACTAGCTCAATCCCTCATGCAAAATTAATTTCCTTATATATATATATATAGTAAGTAGTTAATAACTGAAGAATGAAAGGAAAAAAAATAATAAATGTCCATTACTGTTTTAGGTGCCATAAGAAATGCAAAAGATTTGGACAAATCATCCTTATCCTCAAGATATTTTCAGTCTACTCAGATAGACTAAACATGGAAAAAGAAAATAAAGATTAAAAGGCCACACAGAAAATCCCTGAAATAATTTAAGTATTGACTATTCATAAATTGTGAGGAAATTCAAAATAAAATAATCACCATTTAGAGTATGCATAGATGAAGCTTTAAAGGAAGATATAATTATTGCCTTTGATTTTAAAGGGTATAATTTAGATTTAAGTAAAAGAAACATAGAAATTCTAGTTATTTCAATAGTGTAAGTCAAAGCATGAGGGTGGAAATGCATGGGTATATATGTATTTGGAACAAGATTGAATAGGTAAAATTGTGACTACTGATGGATAGCACCTAATGCCTTTAGTTTTTATTTAATATAATGTTAAATAAGAGGCATTTTAGGTTCTTGAAAAAGAAGTGACATAACAAATTATGCATTTTAGTAATTTCCACCCTATGCTTAGATGAAGTAGATCCAAAAACTCCTTCAAGAAAGTTATTTTCAGCAACATTATGCATATGAGATGAGGGAGACCTAAATTTGCATGGTCCTTGTGTAAATAATAATGGAAGACTGAATATGGAAAACAATAAGAAACAAAAAATGGGGGACGGAGCCAAGATGGCGGCGTAGAAGCAGCAACATATCGCAGCTCTCACATAGCCACCCCAAAATACCCATAAAATAGGACTCTAAACCAATCCTGGAACTCCAAAACGCACACAAAGATACTTCCCACTAAAGTCA
>CM053580.1:89308696-89323831 GCA_028627135.1 Pseudochirops cupreus
GGGGGTAGGGAACAAGGGAGGAAGAGAAAGAATCTAGAATCTAAAGTTCTATAATCAAATGTTAAAAATATATAATAATAATAACTATTTACTACATCCAACTGGGAATTAAGATACACAGGCACTGTGGTAGGGAAATTCATCCTGCCCTACTGGAAACTCAGAGGCGCGAGGGGGAGGGCATAGGAGAGAGCAGATTGGAGGAGAGGTTTTACAGTTTGATGGCTGTTTTGAGGTGTTGAGTAGGGGAAAGATGGGGAGAAAATTTGTAACTCAAAATCTCGTGGAAATGAATGATGTAAACAAGAAAATAAATAAATATATTTAAAAAAACATCGAAGACTCATAGTGTTCAAGTGGCTTGTCCATGATCACAAAGATAAGGAATGAGTTAGAATTAATTTAAAGCTAACTCTTCCATACTCCAAATCAAACATTCCATACACTTTGCCATAGACCCTCCTCAAAAGTTCCTTTGTTCTGCTCATTGTGGTTGAAACTTAGGGCCATCTAGGCTAGATACTAATTTTAGTTTTGGGCTAGGCAGTGATATTTTAGCCTAAGGCAGTTTCACATAAGCTGAGAATTTTCTGGTAGGTGTACTGAGGTTGTTGCTTAATTCTATATGTCTCTGTTTAGACTCTACTTACCCATGAGACCTCACCCTAAGTTTATTGCATTTACCCTCATTCTAACTTTCATACCATATTTACCTCTGAATTGTCAATCTAACTTATATCAGGTTTTCTTTAATTTTTTTTCCTCCCGTAAATGTCTGGGGAGGATTGTCAGTTCATATTAAGTGCCTAGTATCTTGTCCAGGTAGTGAACAGTGGATTTTTCTCTGTTTCTGTTTTATTCTCTTGTTCTAGAACTTCAGGGCAATTTTCCTCAATATTTTTTTTTCTTTTTTTCTTTCTTTAGATGTGCAGGTCTCCATAATAAACTATACTATTGATCCACCACTCCATTTCTTAGTCAGTACCAAATAGTTTTGATGATTGTTTCTTTATAATATATTTTTAGATCTGGTATAATATGCCACCTTGATTTACTGTTGTTTTTTTCATTAAGTCCCTTGATATTCTTGATGTCTTGTACTTCCAGAATAATTTTATTTTCTAGCTCTATGACATAAATTTTTGGTAGTTTGATTTGTGTGGCATTGAATAAGTAAATTAATTTGGATAAAATTGTCATTTTTATTATTGTGTTCAAGTAGTTCCTGGGTTTGTCTTGGCAAAATATTTTATATTGCCTATAGTTATTTTAAATGGAAATTCTCTTTCTAAGATCTAGAAAGAACAGAGTTTAAATAGAGATTGAAGCAAACTACACGCTCTCATTCTTTTCCATGTTTGTTTTTGTTTCCTCTTTCCCATTGTTCACTCCATTGATTACAACCCTTCTATACAACCAGACTAATGTCCAGTGTGAAAATATTTGCAGATCCTATACTTGATTGCATGCTGCCATGGGAGGTAGGGAGGGAGGGGAGAAAATTTGAAAGTCAAGGGATTGTGGAACTGAATCTTATAAACTAACAGTAAATAAACAAATCAATTAAAATTTAAAAAAAGAAATTCTCTTTCCATCTATTGCTTCTAGGCTTTGTTAGTAACATATAGAAATACTGATGATTTGTGTGAATTTATTTTATATACTGCAACTTTACCAAAGTTCTTAAATTTTAGCTGATTCTCTAGAATTCTTTAAGTATATGTTCATATCATTTGCAAAGAATGACAGTGGTGCTAGGTGATAATGGGCATCCATTCACTCCTGATCTTATTGAAAATGCTTCTAGCTAATCACTTTTGCTTACTGATGGTTTTAGATAGATGCTAGTTATCATTTTAAGGAAAACTCCATTTATTTCTTTGCTCTCTAGTGTTTTTAATAATAATGGGTGTTGTATTTTTTCACAAACTTTTTCTGCATCTATTAAGGTAATCATATGATTTTTGTTAATTGTGTTGTTGATATGGTCAATTATACTGATAGTTTTCCTAACATTGAATCAACCCTGCATTCCTGGTATAAATTCCACCTGGTCATAGAGTATTATCCTAACAATAAATTGCTGTAATTGCTTTGCTAATATTTTATTTAAATTTTTGCATCCATATTCATTAAAGGAATTGGTCTGTAATTTTCTCTCTCTCTTTTGGCTGTTCCCGGTTTAGGTTATGAGCACCATATTTGTATCATAAAAAAGAATTTAGTAGGACTCCTTCACCTATTTTTCCAAATCGTTTATATAGTATTGGAATTAATTGTTGTTTAAATGCTTGGTAGAATTCACTTGTCAATTCTTCTGGTCCTGGAGATTGTTTCTTAGAGAGTTCATGGATGTTTTTTTTTTTCATTTTTCCCCCAAAATATGATTATTTAATACTTTATTTCCTTTTCTATTAATCTGGCCAATTTATATTTTTGCAAATATTCATTGAATATTTCACTTAGATTGTTAGATTTATTGCATATAGTTGGGTAGAATAGTTCCTAATTATTGTTTTCATTTCTTATTCATTGTTGATGAACTGTTTCCAATTTTAATACTGATCAGTTTTATTCTTTAATACTTCCTCAGTTTTCTTCTTTTTTTAAATCAATTAACCAAATGTTTATCTATTTTATTGTTTATTTCATAAAACCAGCTCTTAGTTTTATTTATTAATTCAATATTTTTACATTCAATTGTATAAATCTCTCCTTTGAGTTTCAGAATTTCTAATTTGATATTTAATTGGAGATTTTCAGTTTGCTCTTTTTCTAGCAATTTTAGTTGCATGCCCATTTCATTGATCTCCTCTTTCTGTATTTTATTTATGCAGTCATTTATAGATATGAAATTTCCCTTAGGAACTACTTTCCTTGGATCCCATATGTTTTGGTATGTTATCTAATTATTGTTGTTCCCTTTGATGAAATTATTAGTTATTTCTACCATTTGTTGTTTGATTATTTATTTTCTAAATCATTTTTAGCCTATATTTTCCATGGTTCTTTATTACACATAATTTTTATTGCATCATGATATAAAAAGGAATGCACTCAATATTTCTGCCTTTTGGCATTTTTATCGTGAGGTTTTTATGTCCTAATACATGGTCAGTTGTTGTATAGGTACCATATACCACTGGGAAAAGGGCATGTTCCCTTCTTTCCCTATACAATTTTCTCAAGAGATCTATATTATCTGCCTTTTCTAAAAAGTCTATTCATCCTCTTAACTTCTTTTGTTGTTGTTGTTGTTGTTGTTGTTTATTTTGTGGTTAAGTTTATGTAATTCTGAGAGGGGAAATTGAGGTCCCCTACTAGTCTAATTTTGCTGTTGGTTTCTTCCTGTAACTCCTTCTAAGTATTTCAATGCAATACCACTTGGTGCATTTATGTTTAGAAGGGATATGACTTCATTGTGTATGGTACCTTTTATCAAGATGCAGGTTCATTCATTATCTCTTTTAATTAAATATGTTTTTACTTTTGTTTAGTCTGAGATCAGGATTGATACCCCTGTTTTATTTTGTGTGTGTGTGTATTTTTTTTTTATTTTCATTGAAGCATAACATTCTACTCCAGTCTTTTACCTTTACTCTGTATGTATTTCTCCAGTTCAAATGTGTTTCTTGTAAACAATATATTATAGAATTCTTGTTTTTAATCCACTCTGCTATCTGCTTCTGTTTTATGGGATAGTTCATCCTATTCACATTCACATTTCTGATTTCTAAATAGATATTTCTCTCCATCCTATTTTCCCCCTATTTATATTTTTCTCTCCCCTTTCACCCTAGCCCTCATCACCAGTGTTCTGCTTCGGACTAGCACCTGCCTCAATCTGCCCTCTCTTCTATCAATGCCCCCCCCCCCTTTCTTTCCCCTTTCCCCTTTGATTTCTGCTCTCTCTTCTATCTGCCCATCTTCCTTTTGCTTTCTTCTTTCCCTCTTACTGCCTTATAGGATAAGAGAAATTCCTATATGCAGTTGAGTATGTATTTTATTCCCTCTTTGAGATAAATCTGTTAAGAGTAAGGTTCAAACAATGCTCACTCTCTTTCAATTACTTTTTTACCTTCTGGTTCTAGGACCTTGGAGCAGTGTTCCTTAATTTCTAGAAGGATACCATCTAGCCTTTTTTTTTTTAATCATAGCCCCCAGGTAGTCCAGTAATTCTTAAAGTATCTCTCTTGGATTTATTTTCTAGGACAGTTATTTTTCCACTTTTGATTTTGACCAATTCTATGTTTAAAGGAGTTGTTTTTTCCCCCCAATTTAACCAATTCTTTTTTTTTTAGGGAGTTGTTTTCTTCATTCAATTTTTGTGCTTCCTTTTCCAAGCTGTTCACTCTTTTTTCTTAATTGTCCTTCACAACTCCTATTTCTTTTCCCAATTTTTCTTCTACCTCTCTTACATGATTTTTAAAGTTCTTTTTGAGGTCTTCCAAAAGGACTCTCTGGACTTGAGACAAATTAATATTCCCCTTCTAAGCTTCACATCATAACTTTCAAGTAGTCCAACCATTCTTATGTATCTCTGTTCTTCAGATCAGTTATTTTTTTTAATTTTAAATATAGTTTTTATTGATGCATTGTGATTTAACATCGCATTCATTTCTAAATATATCCATACTCGTTACTTAAAAAAATATTTCTCTTGTAATAAGAATTTTAAAGAAACAATTTCAGTTAAATTAATCAATGCATTAAATGTGTCTGACTCTCCACAATGAAATGAGGAAGGTACATTTTCTCAACTTTTTTCAAGGACCCAGTTTGGCCATTATGATTTTGCAACATTCAGTTTATTTTTTTTTCTTTTGTTCAGTGTGTTTGTATAGTTATAGTTTTGTGGTATATTACTTTGTGTGTATTATTTAACTCAGTATCAATATTTCTTACAGGACAGTTATAACCTTTTATAATAATGTACCACAGTTTAGCCATTCATTTTTACTTTCTTGTTATTTTTCCCATTTAAATTGTTTCTGTCATTGTGTATACAGTTTTCCTAGTTCTGATCACTTTGCTTCACATTATTTCATAAATGTTTTCTCATGTTTCTCTTAATTCTTCATATTTATCATTTCTTATGACTCAGTAATATTACATTTTATGCAGATATCATAGTTTGTTTAGCCATTCCCTATCAATGGATACCTATTTTGTTCCTAATTCTTTGCTACCACAAAAATTGCTGCTGTGAATATTTTGGTATATAAAAGAGCTTTTCCTCTATCTTTGACTACTTTTGTATCCATATCTAGTAGCAGGATCTCTGGGTTCCAAGGTAGAGATATTTCAGTAATGTTTTTTTTTTTGGCATAACTCCAAGTTCCTTAGAATGATTAGACCAATTCAAAGATCTACCAAAGAGTATATTGGTATCTGTTACCATATATGTGCATGTAAGCATATGCATACATACATACATATGTGTGTATATGTCTGTGTGTATATAGTCTTCATGTTGTCCTTTCAATAATTACTATTTTCATCTTTTGTCAACTTTACCACGTTGTTGGATGTCAGATGAAGCTTCAAATTTGTGTTAATCTATTTTATTTATTATTGTTATCTGGGGGAAAATATGTTATGCAGTAGTTAAGTGTGTCATTCTTTTAACAATAGTTTATCAGATGTATTGTTTTTTTCTAATGAGATGTTTTTCATTCTTTTGATTTTGTTTTATTATTTCTTGGTGTTGTATAGCATCACTTGCTTCCCATTGCCCAAATTTTCTTCCTTAAAATTTTGGATCTCTTTTTTTCAATTTTTTTACTTTCTTTTCGTATCTTTAATTTTTTTTTGATTGCTTTCAATTTTTTCTCTAATTTTCCCTCTATCTCTCTTATTTGATTTTTTGAAGTCCTTTTAAAATTCTTCCAAGAATTCTATTTGAGCTTGTGATCATTTGACATTGCTCTTTGGGGCAAGAATAACTTTTTTATTAAAAAATTATTTATTTTTAGTTTTCAGTATTCATTTCTGCAAGATTTTAAGTTATAATTTTCTCTTCCCCCTTTCTCCTACACTCACCCCAAAATAGCAAGACTGCTGAATACCCATTTCCCCAATCTGTTCTCTCTTATATCCTTCCCCATCACCCTCCTAACTTTCCAGTAGGGCATGATGGATTTCTGTACCCCAGTGCCTATATATCTTACTTCCCAGTTGCATGTAAGAAACTTTTTTTTTAAACATTTGTCTTTAAAACTTTGAGTTCCAGATTTTTTCCTTTATTTCCTCCTCACCCACCCCCACTGGAAAGATAAGCAATTCAATATAGGTTGTATATGTGTAGTTACCCAAGTCATTTCCATAGTTGTTATATTGTGATAGACTAACTATATTCCCCTCCATCCTATCACACTCCCACTCCCACTAATTCTATTTTCTCATTTGACCGTATCCCTTTTCAAAAATGTTTGCTTCCAACTACCCTCTCCCCCAATCTGTCCTTCTTTCTATCCTCCCCCCTCTTATCACCTACCCCCCTATTTTCCCTTGGGTAAGATACCCAATTGAGTGTGTATGTTATTCTCTCCTTGAGCCAAATTCATTGAGAATAAGGTTGTCCTATTCCTTTTCACCTTCCTGCTCTTCCCCTCCATTGTAACAGTTTTCTCTTGCCTCTTTTTTTTTAGTGAATTTTTTCTTTTTTTTGCTTTTTGGAGGGGGGAGTGCAGGGCAATTAGCATTAAATGACTTGCCCAAGGTCACACTGCTAGTTTTTATGTTAAGTGTCTGAGGCTGAATTTGAACTCAAGTCCTCCTGACTCTAAGGCTGGTGTTCTATTCACTGTGCCACCTAGCTGCCCCTCTTGCCTTTTTTATATGAGAAAATTTACCCTAATCTTTCTCTCCCTTTTCTCTTCTCCAAATAAATTCCTCTCTCACCTCTTAATTTTATTTTTTAGATATCATCCCATCATATTCCACTCATTGTGTGCCCTCTGTCTATATATACATGAACATACATATGCCCACACTCACATATATATTTATATAAACATACACCCTCCCCTAAATACACATATGTACGTATGCAATTATTGTTTTTCCATGTAGGAATGAAAATTGTTCAACTTTAATAAGTTCCTTATGATTTCTTTTTTCCTGTTTACCTTCTCACGCTTCTCTTGCTTCTTGTATTTGAAAGTCAAGCTTACTGTTCAGCTCTGTTCTTTTTCTTTCATCAAGAATACTTGAAAATTGTCTATTTCATTGAATGATCATATTTTCCCCTGTTGCATTATACTCAGTTTTGGTGGGTAGGTGATTCTTGGTTTTAGTCCTAGATCCTTTGTCCTCCAGAATATCATATTCCAAGTCCTTTAATACCTTAATGTAGAAGCTGCTAGGTCTTGTGTTATCCTGATTGTGTTTCCACAATACTCAAATTGTTTCTTCCTGACTGTTTCCAGTATTTGCTCCTTGATCTGGGAACTCTAGAATTTGGTTATAATTCTCCTAGGAGTTTTCTTTTTGAGATCTTTTGCAAGAGGTGATTGGTGAATTCTTTCCATTTCTATTTTGCCCTTTGGTTCTAGAATATCAGAGCAATTTTGCTTGTTAATTTCTTGAAAGGTGGTGTCTAGGCTCTTTTTTTTGATCATGGCTTTCAGGTAGTCCAATAATTCTTAAATGATCTCTCCTGGATCTATTTTCCAGGTCAGTGGTTTTTCCAATGAGACATTTCACATTGCCTTCTATTTTTTCATTTGTTTGGCTCTGTTTAATAGTATCCTGATTTCTCATAAAGTCATTAGCTTCCAATTATTCCAATGTAATTTTGAAGGAATTATTCTTTTCAATGAGTTTTTGAAATTCCTTTTCCATCTGCCAAATTTGTCTTTTTGAGGTATTCTTTTCCTCACTGGCTTTTTGAGCCTCCTTTGCCATTTGAGTAAGTCTGTTTTTTAAGGTGTTATTTTCTTCAGTGTATTTTTATGTCTCCTTTAGCAGACTGTTGACCCATTTTTCATGATTTTCTTGCATTGTTCTCATTTCTTCTCCCAATTTTTCTTCCATTTCTCTTACCTGATTTTTCAAAATTCTTCTTGAGCTCTTCCATGGCCTGTAACCAATTCATATTTTTCTTGGAGGCTTTTGATTCAGGAGTTCTGACTTCACTGTCTACCTCCTACTCCATGCCTTGATCCTTTTTGTTTCCAAAAAAGGATTCTGTGGTCTGTTTGTGCTTCTGTTGCTTGCTCATATTGGCAGCCAATTACTTGACTTTTGAGATCTTTGCCATGATGGAATTCTGCTTCCAAAGTGAAGAAAGCTTTGCCCCAAATTTCTGGGGGGTTTGCAGCTGCTGGAGCAATTAGGAAGGTGACTAGAATATTTTTTTTGAACCTCATTATCTTCCTCTGAATATGAACCCTTATCTTCTTTTACACTACAGTAACTAGCTATGGTGGTGTTCTTTCTCCTTTACTTATTCAATTTTATTTTAATTTGTTTATTTTTAATAGTTTATTATTTTAATCAGATTTTAATCCTGAATTGTGGGTGATGATGCCCCAGGTCTCAGTTCCTTCTTACTCTTATTATCTGAATTCTGTCTGGGGCCCAACCTCAGGCACTCCTCACCTTCCTTAAGCAAAGTCTACGAGCCCCAATCATGGTATCATAGCAATGTTCTTGCTCCTTGTGGTAGTGCACTCACTGAATGTATGCTCACTCCTCATTACCCACAGCTGCAGTCTAGGATCATGTCTGGTCAGCACTGTGAGGCCTCGCAATGCTGAGACAGTGGATCGTCCTTCAATCTTCCTCTATTTATCTATCTGATACCCAAGTTATTGCTTATGTGAAAGTTCCTGAGGCCATGAGGTAAAAATTCTTGAGGCATAGGCTGCTCCCTTAACCAGCTGCTCCCAGGGCTTGCTGTTTATTGATCCAGAGGAGTAGGCCTGAATGTGTTTACACTTCAGGCCAAACCAAAGGCCCTGGAGTTCTTTTCCTGATGTCTTCTCAAGTTGTCTTAGGCAACAGGTAGTAGAATGGATTAAAAATGAGAATACCATATGTTGTTTACAAGAAAGACATTTAAAAATGAAAAATATAAACAATTAAAAATAGAGAGTTGAAGGGTCAGCTAGGTGGCACAGTGAATAGAGCACCAGCCCTGGAGTTAAGAGGACTTCAGTTCAAATCTGGCCTCAGAGGCTTGACACACTTACTAGCTGTGTGACCTTGGGCAAGTCAGTTAACCCCAATTGCCCTGTCTTCACTCTTCCAAAGAAAGAAAATAGAGAGTTGGTATAGAATTTATTATGCTTTGGCTGATGCAAAAAATAAAATCAGGGTAGCAATCATGATCTCACACGAAGTTAAAGCCAAAATAGATTTAATTAAAAGAGATAAGAAGGGTAGCCACATTTTAATAAAAGGTACCATAAACAATAAAGCAAAATCAATACTAAACTTGCATGTACCAAATACTATAGCATCTAAAGTTATAAAAAGTTAAATGAATTACAGGAGAAAATAGATAGTAGTAATAAAATGGTGAAGGACTTTAATCAACCTCTCTCAAAACTAGATAAATCTTACAAAAAATAAATTAAAAAGAAGTCAAGGAAGTGAACAGAATTTTAGATAAGCTAGATATTTGGTGAGAATTGAATGGTATTAAAAAGGAATATACTTTTTCTCAGCATTTCATGATACCTTTATAAAGACTGACCAGATATTTGGGCATAAAAATTTTATGGTTAAAAGCAGAAAAAAATGAAAATATTTTAAAAAGTTTCATTTTCAGATCACAGTACAATAAAAATTATATTTAGTAAGTGACCACGAAAACCTAAATTAAAAACTAATTGGAGAATAAGCAACTTGATCTTAAACAAAGAGTAGTTTAAAGACAAATCATAGAAACAACTAATAATTCCATGAAAGAGGCTGACAATGATGAGAAGACATAAGATATGGCAAAAGCAATAGTCAGAGAAAAATTTATCTCTTTGTATGCTTATGTCTATAAAATATAGAAAGAATAGAAAAATATATTACATGTGAAATTAAAAAAAAAAACCTAGAAAAAGAACACACTAGAAATCCCCAATTATACACTAAATTGGAAAACATATATGTGAAAGATTCATTAAATATTGAGATTAATAAAACTCAGTATAAAATTGAATTAACAAATAAAACTAGGAGTTGGTGTTATTTAAAAAAATAAAATAGATAACTTGGTTTATGTGATTTTTTTTAAAAGAGAAGAAAACCAAACCACTAATATTAAATATGAGAAGGGTAAATATACCACCAACAAAGGTGAAATTAAAGCAGTTTTAAGGAGTTTTTTGCTTAATTATATGGCAATAAATTTCAAAAATTAAGTGAAATGGAAGAATATTTTAAAAATGTAAACTGCTTAGATTAGCAGAAGAAATATTTAAAAGAAAAGAAATTGAAGAAGCCATAAATGAATTTCCTAAGAAAAAAGCACCAGGATGACCTGGATTTACAAGTGAATTTTATAAAACTATTTATTTTAATTTTTTTTCATAAGTTGCCATATATTATTTAAGTTCAATAATATGTTATGAAAAGGGTGGGGGGCACATTCAGAACTGGGAGTCCAAGTTGAAGACCTAGGGAAGAGGAAGGAGGAAGGAGAGAGGGAAACCAGAGTCTCTTAAGGGTGTCTTCTCTAGGTGGTGCTGATCTAATAAAGTATATGATAAAATAAAATTCTAGGGACTACAGGTTTAGGAAAATCTGAAGAGGTGGCCAGTATACATCCAACCAAAGGTGGGGGCTGGGATTCTCTGGATCAGCAGTGCTGCTTCCTTTTAGGAATTGCAGCATAGTGATAAGTTCCATCCCACTTATTTCAGCTCTTATGAAACATTCTTGTAGTTAAAGACTTTGTGTTAAAGATGTCTTTCATCACCTTCCTAACTTCTTGTACTTTGCTTCTAGTTTCTTTGAATATGCATCCGGTTTGTAAACTGCCTGCTCAAGAGCTATTACTTGCTCCTCAGTTAAAGTGATAGGATCCGGATAAGGCTGAAATGCTGTATATTTCTGGTTTAAGTTCTTTAGATGTCTACTTATGTTTACTGTAATATCTTACATTCCTAGATACTTCAAGCTAGTCAATTTGTTCACATTTTCCAGAACGTTATAGTCTTCACTGGTGACTGTCAGCAATCCTGTCAAATACATGACCATTTTGGAGAACATGTCCTGGCACAACCCCATAATGTCTACCTTGGAAGGCTCCATAAACTCCTTAGCCATCTCTATCACAGTATCATCTAGGTGGAGCAAAGGATGAAAGAGAAAAGAATAGGGAATGATGGGAGGGAAAGATGGGGAGGAGTAAAGGAGAGGAGGAAGACTCTGTAAAATATTTAAAGACCAACTAATTCTAATATTAAATAGTTTGGAATAATAGACAAAGAAGGAGAAGAAACAATCTCCTTTTATGAAACGAATATGATGCTGAAAACTAAACCAGGAAGAGGAAAGACAGAAAAAGAAAATTATGGACCAATTTCATTAATGGATATAGATGAAAAAATCCTAAATAAAATAGGCGATAAAAGATAGCAACCATATATTACAAATATTATACATTAGGAACAAGTGGGACTTATACCAGGAATACAGGAATGGTTTAACATTAGGAAAAATATTAACATAATTGATTCTATCAATATAAAAGTAACAAAAACCATATGATTATATCAGCAGATGAAGAAAAATATTTTGATAAAAGCATAACATTTCTATTCAATAACATTTTAAAGTATAAGTATAAATGGATTTTTCATTAAATTGATAAAAAGCATTTACATAAAATCATTAGCAAGCATTATTTTTAATAGGGACAAGCTAGAAGCTTTCCCAGTAAGATCAGGTATGACACAAGAAGGCCATCCAATATTATTCAGCATTGTATTAGAAGTCTTAGCAATAGCAATAAGAGAAGAAAAAGAAATAGAAGAAATCAGAATAGGGGATAGGAAAAAAGAAAAATAATGACACTATATTTTTGCAGACAATATGATGACATACTTGGAAAATGCCAAAGGCAACTAAAAAACTAGTTGAAACAATAAAAAAATTTAGTGAAATAGCAAGATATAAAGTAAGTTCACATAAATCATCAACGTTCTTACATATGACAAACAAAATACTGCAAGAAGATATAGTAAAAGATACCCCATTTAAAATAATTCTGGACGGCATAAAATACCTGGGAATACACCTGACAAAACAAACCCAGGGGCTATATGAATAAAATTATTTTAAAAATACTTTTTATACAAATAGAATCAGATTTAAATAATTAGAGAAATCAATTATTCATGAATTGGCCAATATAATAAAAATAACAGTTTTACCTAAACTAATTTATATATTCAATGTGATCCCAAATTACCACTTTTTCCCCTGAATTAGAAAAAATAACAAAATTCATTTGGAAAAACAAGTTGTTAAAAATATCAAAGAATCTAAGAGGGGATGGGGGAAGTAAAGGAAGTGGCACCAGAACAGAACTTGAACTATATTATAAGGCAGTAATTATCAACACTGTCTGGTACTGGCTGAGAAATAGAAAGGTAGATTAGTGAAACAGTAGACATACAATTTACAACCACAAATAACTACAATAATTTCATGTTGACAATTGTAACAACATAAGTTTCAGGAAAAAATAAATAAATAAAAGCAGTTGGGAAAGCTTAAAAGCAATCTGTCCAAAACTGGGCATAGACCAATATCTTAAACCATTTACCAAGATAAGGTAAAAACGGATGTATGAGCTAGATATAAAGAGAGAGATTACAAGATAATTTGAAGAACAGAAAACATATTACCTATCAAATATTTATGAATAAACAAGAGATAAAGATCATTGTGAGGTACAAAATGGATAATATTGATTATACTAAATTTTAAAAGTTTTTGTACAAATGAAAACAAATTTAGCCAAGATCAGAAGATAAGCAGAAATTTTGGGAAGAAAAATTATAGACAGTTTCTCAGGTAAAGATCTCATATCTCAAATATATAAAGAACTTTGTTAAATCTATAAGAATATGAGTCAATTGATAAATGACCAAACTAATAGATGGTCAAAGGATATGAACAGGCAATTTTCAGACAAAGAAATCAAAGCAATGTATAGTCATATGAAACTATCCTCTATATTATTATTGATTAGAGAAATGAAAAGCAAAACAGCCTTGAGATATAATTTTACACCTATCAAATTGTCTGAAATGATTGAAAAGGAAAGTGACCAATGTTTGAAGGTATGTGGAAAAATCAGGACACTAATTCACAATTGATGGAATTGTGAATAAATCCAACCATTTTTGAACAACCTAGAATTAGGCCTAAGGAATTATTAAACTCCCTATCCCCTTTGACTCAGCGATACAATTACTACTTCTCTTTCCCAAGATGATTCAGGAAAAAGGAAAAGAGCCTATATGTCCTAAAATATTTCTAGTAGTCCTCTTTGTAGTGGCAAAGAACTAGACATTGCAGAGATGCCTATCAATTGGGGAATGGTTGAACAAGTTGTGGGATATGATTGTGATGGACTACTACTATGCTATAAGAAATGATGAACTCAATGATCTTAGAAAAACATGAATAGACGTGTATGAAATAATGAAGAACAAAATGAGCAGAATCAATAGAATGTTGTTTACAGTAACAACAATATTGTTTCAAGAACAACTTTGAGTGACTAAGTCATTTTGATTATAATAAATACCGAAATTAACTACAAAGGTCATATGAAGGAAGATACTATCTGCATCCAAAGAAATAACTGATAAATAGAAGTATGTATGGAATGATTTAACATATATGTGTATACATCTCCATATATAAAAACATATACATACATATGCATACACACACACATGTATGTATGTGTGTATTTTATAATTGTAGCCATCTCTAAGGTGCAGGGAGGGAAGAAAAAAAGAAAAAAAGAACATCACATGATAACTTTATTATATAAGAGGAATAGCAAATTGTACATGAGAGATTTTCAGTTTTATGTGCAAATTTTTTTCTATTTTACTATGTTATGGAAATGCTTGCTATTAAGTTTATAATTATATATATAATATATATATAATATATATATAAAATATGTACATATTATATATATATATACATACATATATACATATACATATATATACATATACATATATATATGTATATATATATATGTATATATATTTAACATTCTGGGGGGAGAGGGAAAGGCAGAGCATTTGGGCTTAAGTGATTTGCCCAAGGTCACACAATTAGTGTCAATTACCTGAGTCTAGATTTGAACTCAGGTCGTCCTGACTCCAGTGCCAGTGTTCTACTCACTACACCACCTTGCTGCCCCTAATTTTTTTTTTAAGAAAGGCATTAAGTGACTAGATGCATGTTGCTAGTGAGAGACAATTATAGTACAATTTTTGTATTTTAATTTTAGAGGCAAATGTCTTGAACAAGTAAGTAGTCTATATATTTTTGTTATAACACTAATTTGACTACTGCAATCTCATTTACCTATTGAAATTAAATTTTGGAAACAAGAATGTCTTCTTATTCTTTAAGTTTTTTCACTCTTCTTAATTTTCAGTTTCTCTTCTTAAGTAAGTGCTTTTACATATTCCCTTCTTTAAAATCTTTTTACCTCCTCTTACCTCCTAAGACAGTACTTAAATTTTGATAAATCAGATATTTCTTATATTTATTAACTTTGTATATTTCCCTTTCTGTCATAGAGAAGTCATTTACTTGTAGGTCGTCCTCACCTTTATATCAAAAGCAAAGAGAGTAAACATTTATACAGTACCTACTATATGCCAGACACTATGATAGCACTTCACAAATATTGTCACATTTGCTAAATCACTGGGCATATACATCCCTGACCTCTCTCCTACCTCAGCATTGTTATCTATAGAAAATACTCGCTTATATTCTTGAAAGTGTTTTAAAATAAATTTATCTTTTCCATTTAACTTGATTCTCATTCCAAATTTTTTCTTTCTGCCAATACCATCTTGTCCCTAAAAAAGAAAAATTCTTGGAGTTATCTTGACTTTTTCCTTGGATTTTGTGTTCCTCAAT
>CM053580.1:89324331-89345213 GCA_028627135.1 Pseudochirops cupreus
AGTTCCACAATCAAATGTTATGAATGTGTGTGTATATAGATATGTATATATAGATATAGATATATATATATATATTTATATATATATATATGCAATTATTATTATTATTATTATTATTATTGACTACATCCAGCTGGAACTTGAGATACACAGGCACTGCAGTTGGGAGATCCATCCTGCCCTACCAAAAAGTGACATAGGAGAGAATAGACTGGGGAAGGGGGACACACTGGGATGGCTGTTTTGGGGTGGTGGGTGAGGGAAAGACGGGGAGAAAATATGTAACTCAAAATCTTGTGGAAATGAATGATGCAAAGTATAATAAAATTTTTAAAAAAAAGTGATTTAGTATTTGGTATGTAGTATTTGGTATTTAGTGATTGATTGAATGTATACTTTCTTCTGAAAGAATGCTATTATGTGATAATGAATTTAGTCAATATATGTATTACCATGACATATTCCTCTCCACCTTTTTTTTTTAATTTCATACCCAATTGTGTTTCTAATTATTGTTATAACCTATTAGGGAAACCTGACTTAACTGTGAAAACAGATTGCTTCTAATGTTGATATGGCTTCCCAAAGCAGAGACAGCTAGCATTCTGCACAATCTAGTGAATCATGTCCAGAAAAGTAATTATATTATTGCAATAAAAACTGGTATTCAGTTGTCTGAAAAGGTCATAATGGCCCAAATCAATATCATATGTATATGCATGCTATTTTACTGCACATCATGGTGATATTTTAATTATATGGTCATTTTAATTATCACAGATAATTTTGCCTCACTATGGCATTATAAAGGCATATTGGTTAGATTTTATATTTTAAGCCACTGCCAAATTTCAGAGATGAATGTTATGGTTTTCCTGCTACGGGGGCAGAACCAATTTTAACTACCCCAAATCTTAATTTTATCTAAATTAATCCTTTGTGATTAGTCATTAGGAAAAATCTCTGATCAGCATCTATCATAACACTAAAACCACTGCGAGTGGGCTATGAACAACCACAGTGAAAAGACAGTTATTAATCAATTATCTAACAGTAAAAAAAAATGTGAACAATCATATAGGCATTTATTTAAGGGATAAAAGAAAGTCTCTCCAGTTAAAATGAATATGTAGTCTTCAACTGAAAAAAGATGTATGTATTTAAGAGTTTAATATTTCCCTACCCAATCACATTTCATATCTGTTCATTGCCAAATCAGTTAAATATTAGATGGATCTTATATACCTCCACTATATATATATTGAAGAAATATATTGATTTTCAAGTCTTGTCTAGCAGCTAGAAATAAATCTCTTCACTAAAGGAAGGCAGGTTAAGTTTGTTAGGCTGGGTTTTGTGCTATGCATTTGTTTGCATAATTAATATGCTTTTTTGCAGGACACACACAATGTTTATGTAAATCATGTTTGTATGCTTGTGAACCATACTGCCTTGCCTTTCATTTATGGCTGGTTGATTTTTACTCAGAAACATGAGTTCTATAACCAGAGTTACATGGGTTTTTACTTAATGTATTGTGGGAATTACATATCAATCCACAACACATCTATTATCTCAGTGACTTCTTACAGTTTCATTTGATTCTTCTTCATACTATTTGACCATATACAGAACACTGATTTGAAGATGCTGAATATTGATTTCTAATAAATATATTAAATGTATTTTTGTCTATATTCCTAACGAGGTTAAAGAATAACAATCTCACAAAAGACCCCTTGTGATTTAGAAATACTATAGTGTATGTTGTATGTTTCAGGGTACTGGACAGAGTGGAAGTGTAATGAGAAATATTTCAACACATTTTTCTTAGTAAAATAACCTTATAATGACAGAGGGAGAAGAAGGTCCAAGAGTCATTTCTGTCAGCAATGTATCACTGCTATGTAGTACACTGGGGTCAAGTCTACGTCTGGCCTAAATATTTCAAATATATTACCCTTGCACAAAATCATAGCACCAATCTGTGGTAAGCTATGACCAGGTCTATACACATTCAAAGGTAGAAAATAGAAACTGTGAAATGGATAGAATTGTTTGAAAATATTTTTATGGATAATTTATATTTTTATATTTCATCTTTAATTCTATTTAACAAATACTAAAAAGAAAAAGAAACGAAAAAAAGGAAGAAGAGAAAGTTTCAGCAAAACTGATCAATATATTGAAAAAAAATCCAAAGGTATGTGCTGTGTTCCACATCTGTGTTCCCTATCTATACAAAAGGAGGGATAGTGCATTCTCATATGTCTTCAGTTGGGGCAAAGCTTGGATTCTATATTATCACAACATTCATTTTCAGTTGTTTTATAGTTGTTGGTTCCACTTTTTTTTCCCAACCCTACTTACTTAACTTTGCATAAACTCATGTGAAACTTTCCATACTTCTCTGTATTTGTGATCTTCATCATTTATTAAGGGATTTATTATTCACTGATGATTTATCACAACATCCAATTGTGTTCATTTGCCATAATCTCTTTAATTATTCCTGATTTGATGAATATTTACTTGGCTCTTGACCACCACATAAAATACTGCTATAAATATTTTAGTGTACATAGTACCTATCTTTTTATCAAAAGTTTTCTTGTAGTACATGATGAAAGTTGAATTTCTGGTTTAAAAGGTATGAACATCTTTTTTCACTTTATTTGCTTTTACTTCCAGTAATGCATGGTACTATTTCACAGGTTTACAAACAATGCATTAATGTAGCTCTATTTCCACAATCACTCCAATAATGACTATTACACCTTTTTGTCATCTTTTCCAATTATCTGGTATATGAAGTTAAACTCAGGGATATCTTGATTGGCATTTCTTTTTTATTAGCAATTTGGAACATTCTTTAAGATGGCCATTAAAAATTTATGATTCTTTTGAAAAATACTTTTTTTTTCCTTTTCCTTTGACTATTTATATGTTGGGAAATGATTTTCAATCTCCAAATGCCTATTAGACATAATGAACTGGATGTACCATAGCCATTGGCCCCTTCTCTCCTCTGACACTGCCATTCACTTAAAACATGCTATTAACACCTCATGCTTGGACTATTGCAATAGCACTCTGGCTGGTTGCCATGCCTCCAGTTTCTCTCCATTCCAGTCCATCTATCATTCAGCTGTAAAATTGATCTTCCTAAAATTCAAGTCTGACCATATCACACCTCCCCCTTAACCCTGATTCAATAAACCCCACTGACTCCCTATTAAATCTAGAATCAAATATAATACCCTCTATTTGGCTTTAAAGCCTTTCATGAAATGGCCCCTACCTACCTTTCCTGTCTGCTTACACCTTTCTCCCCTTTATGGACTCTGTGATCCACTAAGACTGGCATTCCTGATTTTTCTTGCAAATTGTATTATATTTTCTGGCTCCAAAATTTTTCATTGTGTGTCTCCTATTCCCAGAATTCTCTCCCTTCATCTCTGTTTCCTAGATTCTCTAGTTTCCTTCAAGTCCCAGATAAAGTCTGACCTTCTGTAAGAAGTTTTTTTTTCCCAGTCCTCCTTGATCTTAGTGCCTTTTATCTTCGATTAGTTCTGATTTAGCATTGATTTTAGTACCTTTCTTCTGAGATTAACTTTGATTTATCCTCTATGTACTGTGTCTGTCCGTAGTTGTTTGTATGTTGTCTCCTCCATTAGAGTGTGAGCTCCTTGAAAACAGGGATTTCCTGCCAAATTTCTTTGAATTTCTAACACTTCACCATGCACCTGGAACATAATAGGCACTTACTAAATGTGAGTTGACTTACAATGTTAGTTGTCAATATGTTGTGGATACCAAATCAAGCATAGGCACCATACTAACAATGGGGAAACAGACAAAATGGAAGCTGTCAATTAGCTCACACTCTAATGCAGAAAAAAATGTACAAACAATTAAATACTGACAAGTTCTATCTAGTGCAAATAGGAGGTTATATAAGGAGTAAGGCACTAGAATTAGGAAAGATAAAAGTAGGAGCTTTGGAAACATCTGAAGAGGCTGAGATTTGAGCTGAATTTTGAAAGAAATCATGAATGCTGTAAGGCAGAAGCAAGGAGGGAGAGCATCTTAGGCATGGGGTTGAGGAAGATTAAGGATATCCAGAAAAAAACCTTATTAGTAGTATAAGGAGGAGCAAAAACAGCATAAAGGCAGGTATTTTTGGAACAGAGAGTCAGTGGAAATAATTACAATATGAGAAGATTGGAAAAGTAAGAAGGTTCCAGGTTGTGAAACTTTAAAAAAAAAACTAAGCAGAACACTTTATGTTTTATCCTGGAGGTAAGAGGTAAGCAATGCAATTGGAATGTGGGGGGTGGAGGAGAGGAGATGACACGGTCAAATTTAAGCTTTAGAAAGATTACTTTGGTACCTGAATAAAGGATGGGCTCAGATGGGGAGATGAGACACTGAGACCTACCAATAGGATATTGTAACGTTAAGGCATGAGATGATGAGATCTTGTACCAGGATGATGGGGATGGGGATGGGGCAGTTGTATAGGTAGAAAGAAGTGGGCATATTTCTGACAACCAAGATGATAGAATAAGCAGGAAATTGCCTGAATTCTCCTATATTCACCTCCAAACAACTATAAAATAGTATCCCCAAGCAAATTCTGGAATGGCAGAACCAATAAAAAGATTGGGTGAAACAACTTATCGGTCTGAAAGAGTAGTTCTCAACATCCCTAATGCCATGACTCTTTAATACTCATATGTGGGTGTATCTGGGCATATCTGCATGTGGGCAGACCCACCTGGAGATGGATAGAGGAGCAGTGTCTCAGTTCCTAAGACCATCATAAATATGTGTTTTCCGATGGGCTTAGGCAACCCCTATGAAAAGGTCATTTGACCCCCAAGGGGTTGTAACCCACAGGTTAATAATCACTGGTGTAAGACAACTTGGAAGGTCAGCAAGAAAGGTCTCTTTTACTTGGGTAAAAGGAGAGCACAGGTCAGGTCAGGCAGCATCATGACAAGTAAGGAACAGATCTGTAATGTTATTGGAATATGAAGATTTTCCCCATCCATTAACTGGCCTATGTGACCACAAGTTTCCCCTTTTCCCTTGGAACGAGAACTGTGTTCCAAGGTCTAAAGGTGCACAGGTATTTTGATCACAGATGTCTTGCTGCTTTGAATTTTGGCTCAATTCACAACTGTGATACATCCTGAATCACATAGAGCTCATGGGGGAGAAACTTGCCTAAGGAGGAGCTTGCTTATTGGGAGGTTTGCTTGTAGGAAGGTTTCACACCTTTTGGTACTAAGTTAATTAGGTACTGAGTCACAAGGGTTCTGATTCCTTCTGGCTCTGAGCTTATTAACTGAAAGTGTATGTGTGTGGATGACCCCTTTAAGGTTGTCTTTCCTTTAGATCAAAAAACCTGTGTTAGGAAACTTCCTATGTGCTGGTGTTAATGGTCTTACACCTTCACAGCAGCTGCAAGTAGCATTAATGCTACAAGACCCTGCTTCAGCAAGCCAGAAGGAGGCCTGCAGCCCCAGGCCAACACCAGGAAAGCAGCCAGACCCCAGAAGCACCACATAATTCTAGCCACCGCAACCTACCACACAGATCCCTCTCCACTTCCTCTGTGAAGCACCAGGCAAGCTGCCACACTCCTATAGCCCCAATGTGGCATAAGGGTCCCACATGAATCTCAGGGCAGCACCAGGCAAACAGGCAGGGCCTGCAGACCCAGGCACATGAAACTTGAGACAATGCCCTTTCCACACCAAGAGTAGATCTCCATGTTAAAGTAATGAAATGGGCTTGACAGGATGAGGAGAGGGGGAAAGTATCTGGCTATAGAAAGCTATTATAGTGACAGGGAAGAGCAAGACACTGAGAAGAGGACATCAATGTCAAAATGCTTACATGCAAAGACTCAAAGAAAAATGGGAATTGGTCTCAAACTCCAAAAAAATTCCTGGAAGAGCTCAAAAGGGAATTTAAAAATCAAATAAGAGAAGCAGAAAAAATAAGTGGGAAAAGAAATGAGAGTTATGTAAGAGAATCAGGAAAAAAGTCAACAGTTTGATAAAGTAAACAAAAAAATGGAAAAAGAGGCACAAAAATGTATTGAAGAAAACAACTCCATAAGAAGTACAATTGGCCAAATGAATAAAGGAGGTAAAAAAGTTACTGAAGAAAATAATTCCTTAGAAATTTGAATTGGGCAAGTAGAAGCTAATGACTCTATGAGACATCAAGAATCAACCAAACAAAATTAAAAGAATGAAAGAAAAAGGAAGATATAGATTACCCATTGCAAAAATAATTGACTTAGAAAACAGATTCAGGAGAGATAATTTAGGAATTATTGGTATACATGAAAATCACGACCAAAAGACAGACCTGGACATAATACTTCAAGAAATTACTGAGGAAAATTGGCCTGACATCTTAGAAGAAAATAGTAAAATAGTGATTGAAAGAATTCACCAATGAGCTCTAGAAAGAGATCTCAAAATGAAATCTCCCAGGAATATCATAACCAAATTCCAGAGCTCCCTGGTCAAGGAGAAAATATTGTAAGCATCCAGGAAAAAAAATGTAGTATCAGGGAGCCACAGTTAGGATTACACAGGATTTAGCAGCTTCAAGATTAAAGGAAATGGACGACATGGAATATAATATTCCAGAAGGCAACAGAGGTAGGATAACAATCAAGAATTACATACCTTGAAAAACTGAGCATAATACTTCAAGGGAAAACAAATGGTCATTCAATGAAATAGAAGTTTTTCAAGCTTTCTTGATGAAAAGAGTAGAGTTGAACAAAAAAAAATGATTTTCAATTTCAAGGCTCAAGAGAAGCATAAAAAAAGGTAAAAAGAAAGAGAAAATATAAGAGATTTGATAAGGTTAAACTGTTTATATGCTTACATGGGAAGATGATACTTGTAATTCTTAAGAACTATATCACTATTAGTGCAGTTATAAGAAGGAAACATACAGAGTATGGGTATAAGGTGACTTTGAAGGGATAACATAAAAAGAAAAAAAAAACATTAGGGATAAGAAAGAGGATTATGCCGGGAACAGAAAAAAAGGTAGAATGGGATAGATTACGTTACATGAAGACTTACAGAAGACTTACTACAGTGGAGAGGTGTTATAGGAATGGGAATCTGAATATCTTCTCTGCCCCTTGGCACCTTGATAGGCTTAAGTGACTTTGAGAACCTTCGCTGATTTAAAAATATACTTTGCCCTCTAATAGGCTAAATGTGGTCACATGGAGCATGTGGCGGGAAGCTTGTTTTTCAGGAACACCCACACCTTGTTACTTTGTGATTGGGCAGTGGGTCAAGAGGGTTGTGACATTCTCTGATCTGGGAGAAGGCTATTTATGCCCTTCATGTGAGGTTTTGCTTTGGAGGCTCACTTTGGAAAGAGTTGTGTGATTTGACCAGATGAGATTCCAGGCAGCCATTGAGCCTCCTTCTCCCCCCTGCCCTCCACATACACAACTTGGCTTTGAAAACCCAGATGTTGGTCCTTCTCTCTCTGGTCACTAACTAGGTAATGGTCAGACAGCTGGAAACCCTGTCTGTTGATCTGTTTCTCTGTCTGCTTGTAACTTCTGTTTGTGTTCTCTGAAGTTCAGGGTGCTGACTTTTTCCCCTGAAGTAGATAAATGATACATGTTTGATTAAAGTAAGATTGTTAACCCATTTTTGAGTTGCTTTCCTTTAGAAAAGCATATTTATGAACCTGTGCTAGCAGCTGTCCTGGGTATCTAGGGTGCTTGCTGCTACAAGGAGAAGATGGGAGGGAGGGCAGTGGGCATCACTTGAACCTTTCTCTCATCAGGATTTCCTCATATTCCCTTGTCATTTTTTGAATCCACTCCCATTGATTTGGGATTCATTGCCTGGGATATGATTCAAAGTTGTCTGTCTCTTTGCACTTTGCAGAGCTTTTTTTAAATCAACTTCAGTCCCTCCCTTAAGTTACTTTTTGGTGCACAGGATTGGCCTATCTCAATTCTTTTTCCCTTTCCTTGATGCCTAATATAGCTGCACATATTAGTTCTCTAGTTCTATCCTTTGTTTCATTCTCTTTATACACACACACACACACATATACACACACACTCACATGAGTGTCTATTTCATTAAATATTACCCAATTACATTTTTTTAATTGACATTTTAAAAAATTTGAGTTCTAAATTCTTTCTCCCCACTGACTCTGCATCTTCAACACTCCTTGAGAAGGCAAGTAATATGATTATTGATTATACATGTAAAGTCAAGGAAAACATTTCCATGTTAGCCATATTGCAAAAAACACACATACACACAAACACACACACACACACACACAAGCTCAATAAAAATAGTGGGAAAAGTATGCTTCAATCTGCATTCAGAATTCATTAGTTTAGTCTCTGCAAGTGAATAGTAGTTTGATCATGAGTTCTTTAGAATTTTCTTGAATCACTGTTGTGATCAGAATAGATAAGTTTTTCACCGTTGTTTATCATTACAATATTGCTTTTTCTCTGTACAATATTCTCTTTGGTAGTCAATTATTCTTTCTTTTTGCTCACTTTCATAGCCTATTACTTGATTTTTAACTCTTCATTAAAATAGAGCTCTGCTTCCAAGGTGCCCTGTCCCAGTCTTGAGGAGTTGTCTGTAACTATTTTCAAAGATACTCCTAGGAACATGTAAGTTTTCAGTTCTTCCAAGTAGTATGGTCTAAGTAGAGGTGTTCACTTCTTTCCTGGCCAGTACTCTAGTCTGTGAGTGATGCCAAGCCCTCTTTTCTACCCTGGAATTGTGAGAAGGGTTCCCCCTCTACTGTGGCCAGAAGCTCTGGTATGCTAGCGTTCCTCCTCACTCTGGGATTGCCACCCAGGACTGTGATCTGGATCTGAGTAGGAGCAAAGTAACAGAGTCTTGTGTCAGTGCTAGCAAAAAGACCCTTGTAATTTCTTTCTGAACCCTTTACTGTCTGTTGGCTGGGAGCTCTGGAAGCAGCCACTGCTGCTGCTGATTGAGTAACTCCCAAGGCTCCTCCTAGTTTACTGAGACCAGGGTTGTGCTGGTGGGGATTCTGTTGGGCAATGTTCGACTCTCATCTCAGTGAAACAGACTTTTCCTTCTGACCTTCTAAGTTGTCTTTGGGGTCTATGGGCTTAGAGGTCTGGAAAATGCCACTGTTTCTAGTGATTCATTCACCCCAAGGCCTGCTCCAGTTTTGCAGGGGCCCAGACTGCACTGGTGCAGCCTGTGCTGGACTGTGCTCCTCTCTCACTGTCATGCAACAAACCTTTCCTGCCAACCTCCAAAGTTGTCTTGGGCTGGAAAAGTGTTTCAATTCATCTTTCTATGGGTTTTGCTGCTCTAGAATTTATTTAAAGTCATTATTTAAAGTATTTGGGGAGAGTTCCTGCCTTTACTCTGTCATCTTGTCTCCACTTTCACTACAGTATTCTCTTGATTCTGCTCATTTTGAATCAGTCAATATGTCTTTTCAGGTTTTTATGAAATCAAAGTGCTCAATAATATTCCATAAAAATCATATACTACAACTTGTTCATCTGTTCCTCAGTTGACAGACATCCTGTCAACTTCCAATTTCTTATAAGCATTTTTTGAATGAATTGGTTCTTTTCCTCTTTCTTTGATCTCTTTGGGATACATATCTAGTAGTAGCAATAACTGTGCCAAAATGGTATGCATTACTTTAGAGCCCTTTGGGCATAGTTTCAAATTGTTCTCCAGACTGGTTGAACAAGTTTACAACTCCACCAACAGTGCATTAGTGTCCCTATATTTCTACATCAAGTATTAATGATTATTTTTTCTTTTTCTGTCACGTTAACCACTCATCAGACTGAGGTGATATCCCAGAGTTGTTTTAATTTGTTTCTCTAAAATCAGTAGCAAGTTAGAGCATTTTTTTCACTTGATTATTGAAAGCTTTGATTTCTTCTAAAAATTACCTGTTCATATCATTTGACCATTTATCAATTAGAAAATGCTCTTATTCAAGAACACTTTAGGATTTGGTAGGTGTCACTTTCACTTTGCTCTACATGTTTCCTGCAGACATACCTCACTATCATTGAACTCTAAACTTACTCTTATCATGACTGCTATATGTATTTCTGGCAGAGAAAGCTGAGGATTACTAGTGACAATGTTTTGTACCAATTGTTTTTACTGTATCATATTAGAAAATACCATGACTATAATCTAATTAAATCAACTGGTTGATTTTTCATTTAGCTCACTAGTAGGAGCTTAGAAGTGATAATGCTAGGAACCTAGTTACCACAAGTATCCTGTAAGTAGCCATAGCGGCCTTCTGTAGACCCAAACTATAAGAGAAATTTGGTTAAATTATTCCAGAGGGAGCTGCTATATTTGTATGCCAACTCGCTGACAGTGTTTTGTATAAAGTGGATCCTTCATTTTTGTTAAATTCAGTATTTGCTGCCTTTACTCCTTAACGTGTATTGCTGAAATAAGATGGAGAAAATCAAACGATTATTCTGACTTGTTCCACTACAAATGTACATTATACAACCTCAATTGGGCCCTCTCTGCTATTAGGGCATTCTTCAGTACTGCCTTATCAACTCTCTATCTCATTGACTGAAGTGATTCTTCAAAAACTTTTCAACCTTCCCCAAAATTCCCATAGCTTACACTTCACCCATTCTCAGCTAAGACTCTTGACTCATAATTTACAGGGCAAAAATGAGGCCATTTTTCATGAGCTCCTTATTCTCCCCTCTTCCTCATCTCTCACTCAATTGCCTTCTGAAACTATTTCCTCCTTTACCCGATCTCACATGATGAAGTGGTCTTATATCTTACTAAGGCTAACTATTCTACTTGTAAAAGAGATCCCATTCCATCTTATCTTCTCAAACTATCCCCTTTGTAACTCCCATTGTTTCATTTATTTCAATCTCTCCCTGTCTATTGATGCATTCCCTACTGCCTACCATACATGCCTGTCTCCCCATTCTCAAAAAAATTCTTTCTCAGTCCTTCCATCCAGGCTATCATCCTCTATCTCTTCTTCTCTTCACACCTAAACTCTTCAAAAATGCTGTCTACATGAAAAATTGATAATTTTGATTACATTAAATTGAAAAGTTTTTGTACAAACAAAGCCAATGTAAAAAAATTAGGAGGGAAGCAGAAAATTGGAAAAGAATTTTAAAACCAGTGTCTCTGATAAAGGTCTCATTTCTAAAATATAGAGAGAACTGAATCAAGTTTACAAGAATACAAGTCATTCCCCAATTACTAAATGGTCAAAGGATATGAATAGGCAGTTTTCAGAGGAAGAAATTAAAGATATCTATAACTATATGAAAAATGCTCTAAATCACTATTGATTAGAGAAATGCAAAACAAAACAACTCTTGAGGTACCACATCTCACCAGCCAGGTCACCTAATGTGACAAAACAGGAAAATTATAAATGCTGGAGAAAATGTGGGAAAATTGGAACACTAAAGCATTGTTGATGGAGTTGTGAACTGATCAAACCATTCTAGAGAGCAATTTGGAATATGCCCAAAGGGTTATAAAAATGTGCATACCCTTTGAACCAGCAATACCACTTCTAGGGCTATATCCCAAAGAGATCATACAAGTGAGAAAAGGACTCATATGTACAAATATATTTATAGCAGCTCTTTTTTGGTGGCAAAAAATTAGAAATTAAGGGGATGCCCATCATTTGGGGAATGACTAAACAGGTTGTGGCATATGAATGTAATGAAATATTATTGTCCTATAAGAAATGAGGAGCAGACAGACTTCATAATAACCTGGAGAGACTTACATAAACTGATGCTGAGTGAAGGGAGTAGAACCAGGAGAACACTGTACACAATTACAGACCCAGTGTACCTATGATCACCAATTTTGATAGACTGGATGCCCCTCAGCAATGCAAAATTATAAGACAACTTGGAAGGACTCATGATGGAAAAAGCTATCCAAGAGAAAGAATTATCAAGTCTGAATGCAGATTGAAGCAAAATAACTTGCTATCTCTCTTTTTCATTTTGTTTTTTTCTTCTGCCTTGCTATCCATTCCATTAGTGATATTGCTTCTTTACAACTTGACTAATGTTTAATGTGAAGGTATCTGTAGCACCTATATCAGATTGCATGCTGCCATGGGCGGGGGGAGGGCGTGATGTGGGGAGAAGGTAGGAGAGAAAATTTTGAACTCAAAAACTTGTGGAACTGAATGCTATATTTTTTTTTAAATATCTACAACAAATGTCTTTTCCTCTCACTTCTTAACCTCTTTATATTCTACTTCCAACCTTATCATTCTACTGAAACTATCCTCCCTGAAGTTGCTAATAGATAGTTGCCAAATCCGGTGGCCTTTTCTCAGACTTTATTCTCTTGACTTCTATGTAGCCTTTGACACTCTTGATCTCTCTCCTCCTGGATATTCTCTTTTCTCTGACTTTTTGGGATCTTTGTCTCCTGGTTCTCCTCCTACCTACCTCCTTCTCTGTCACTTCCTAGATCATCTTCGAGATCATGCTCTCTAACTGCAGATGCCTACTGGGGCTCTGTCTTCACACCTTTTTTTTAACTCTTATCCCTCTATACTACTTTACTTGGTGATCTCATCAGCTGCAAAGGATTTAATTACTATCTTCATACTGATGACTCTCTAATCTATCTATCCTGCTCCAAATTCTCTCCTGATCTCCAATCTCACATCTCCAACTGCTTTTCAGGTATCTCAAATTGCTTCTTAAATTTGATATGTTCAAAATGAAACTTATTGTTTTTCTCTTTAAACTTTTACTGCTTTTCCTCTTATATTTCCTGTTGCTATAAAAGACAATACTCTCCTCCTAGTACCTCAGGCTCACAACCTAGGACTCATCATGGATTCCTTAATATTTCTCACATTCATATTCAATCCACTCTTGTTCAGGCCCTCATCACCTCATGCTTGGATTATCAAAATACCCTGCTGTGGTTCTGCCTAATTCAATTCTCTCCCCATTCCAATCCATCCTCTATTCAGTCACTAAGATGATTTTCCTAAAGTGGAGGTCCAATCATGTCACCCTACTATCCAATCAACTCCAGTAGATTTCTATTGCCTTAACAATCAAATGTAAAATACCCTGTTTGGCATTCAAAGTCCTTCACAACCAAGCCCCTTCTTACCTCTCCAGTCTTCTTACACCTTGCTCTCCCCACATACAATTCAATCCAGTTACACTTGTCTCCTGGCCCTTCCATAAACAAGATACTCCCATCTCTTGGTTCTGGGAATTTTCTCTGTCTCAATTGCACTCCCTCCTTTGTTCTAACTACTTAACCTCCTTCACTTCCTTTATATTCCAACTAAAATCCTACTTTCTACAGGAAACCTTTCCAAACCCTTTTTTCATTCCAGTGTCTTCCCTTTGCTAATTATTTACCATTTATCCTATATATAGGTTGCTGTGTGTGTAGTTTTTTTTGTACGTTGCCTCTTCCATTAGATTTTAAGCTTCATGAGGACAGGAAATGTATTTTGCCTCTTTTTGTATCCCCAGCATTTAGCACAGTGCCTTTTAATTTGAAGAAAGATAAATTTTGAATATTATTGTCTTGGAATCCACCAAAATATTATTTACCTAGATTTAGTTTATAGAAAATTTTAAATAAGCAAGAAAAAATAAAAGAAAAATGCAGAAGAAAATTTAGGTGTCTTAATGGCATTTGCCAAGCCATTCTTTCTTCTGAAATTAGGGTTCAAATATTCTTAAAGAAAATATTTAACCAAAGTTGTATACATACACACACACACATATTCACCTTAATTAATTTTAGATAAAAAGATATCATACACTGGACTAAAAAAAAATCAAAGCAAAATAAACTTTGTAATAGAAACATAAATTACTTAATTATAATAACAAATTCAGAACACCAGGGAATACATCAGTAAAAAGAATATTTGCCCCCTCCCTCCACCTATTCCCTTTGATTTTATTTTATCACAGACCACTGGAATATTATCAAAGTATTTCTTTTTCAAGCTCACTAGAAATTTAAAAATTTACTTATTCCCTCTCCCAGTAAAATTCAGTAGCCTTTTAGAATTTCCAGCTTTTCAAATTTTCCTTCAATTGGTCTGTATCTGTATCCTTTCCCCAAATGCAATTTACTCCTGATATATCAATTATCACATAGTTAAACAAAAATACACATTTCTAAACAGGCACATGCTAATGTACATACCAGCAGATTTGACACCAAACTCTTAAAAATAACAAAAAGCAAGTATTTGCTTAGATGAAAATACCACAGTTCCTAAACAAATTTTAAACCTGGTCATTTAAACCTGATCATATTTACATATGACATAGAATTTACATATTTCAGAAAATTCTTTTCCTTCCCAACATAAAATGAAATAGCATCCAAAAACATAGATGTCACTTCCTAACTAACTCATTCAAGGTCTATCCTTTTTACAACTCCAAATTTGTGTAATTGCCTATTAAAATATTTCTTTGATTTTGACTATGGGGCTCCTTCAACTTCTTTCTCCCTTTTACTACTCTTGCAAAGTGGTCCTTTCCTCCTTCATCTTATCACCCTTTCTCCAAGTGGTGCTAGTCCAAATTTAGCTTCTTCCTCAATATTTTGAAATGATAATGAAAACTTGCAGGGGACAATAGCAAGTTTCATTCCAAGTGTGCATTTCTCACATGATTAGCACATAGTCCTTATCTATTGCTTTTGACATTGTACTTCCCATTAAAAATATATATTCCCATCTGTCATTCTGGGTCCAGTCTACTTTTCTACTTTAAAAACTGATAGAACTAAAAAATACTTATTGAAAGAAAAGATTTGTCCCAAGTGAAATGGGGATCTAGGTGATCTTTCTCCTATGGCCTTTGATCTCTTCCCTCTAATTTTTATTTAATTAATATAAAAATGATTTTTGAAATCCTTAAAGAGATTTTGCTGTAGGTAAATTTTGTTGTAAGCTTTATTTGACTCTATGACTAAATTTTATTGATATGTTCTCAATATCCTATAACATTATTGTTCTCTCACAATATTAAGAACTTGAAGAGAACACTGCCTATATCTGTTGTTCTCATTACACTATAGTAGGAAGGATGTTGACAGTGGTAGTAGTACTCTGCCAACTGCCAAGAGGTGGTCTCCATTTTTATCCTGAGGTCATAATTGTTTCTGTTTTTTTTTCTTTTCACATGCGGCATCAATATTGCCAAAGACCAACTCAATCTAGAGCTGATTTATGATACTATCTTTGCCTCAGGGAATCAAAAGTTAGCTTTGATTAGACCCACCAGAATATGTATCAAACCATCCCTTCAAGGGAAGTTACATATAATAGCATTTTATATCACATACTTATACTTCCATTCTTTCTTTTTTGCCTATACCTTTAATTTTGGCCAAGTAGGGTAATAGTAGAGTATACAATCCTCAATTTTATTTGTACAGTTTTATCTCAAGTTGCATTTCTCCTCACGTTAATATTCAGAACCACTGCATGATGCTTGCCCAGTTTAACAGCTGCATACTTCAGCTATTTAGTTTTGGCTCATCAGTTTTGTAATGCCACTCTCAAGCAGACCTGATACATGATAATCCAGGCATGAGAAAATCTGGTATTTGGAGAGTAATACTCCTGATGTGTCTTGTGGTAGTTTTGCATAAATGTTGTACCAGGTGCAGCTTATCAGAACTTTCGTGGAAGAAAATGCATCATTCTGTCTTATTTAGTTATTTATATTTAGGAAATTAATTTGAACAGGTTAAGGGTTGGTTTTTTTGTTAACATTTGTGTTGTTTATAAGACAACAAAGAATACAAACTTCCATTTGTTTACGTTATTTTATAGCCTGCCATAAATGAACAAAGTGGTGTGTGGAAAATCTCACACCACAGAGAGATGGAATTGTTTTATTTCTTATGTAATAAATGAAGCTGAGAGTGAACAGAAAAAAATGAATGAATAATACTGAATATAGCTATTTTTTTAAAAATTGTAATCAATCATTTTTAGCCTAGTTTTTTGCCCTTTTTAATATTAAATGGGAGTCCATAGAATCAGAAATATTGTCGGTGATTTTTTTCTGAATCCATCTATGAATACATGTGCATCTTCCCGTACTAGTCACAGATGGTTAGTTATATTTCTTTTTGTTTTTGTGACGCCAACAGAGATCAATCAAATAGCTTAGTCAAAGGAATCAGCGAGTTACAGCATATAATCTTACACATACAGCCATCAATTGATTCGAGGGTCAAGTGGTATGGGCATTATGTCCTTATAATTTAAAATTCTCATACTTCTAACCTTGTTTGCCTACGTAAAATGTCATGTTTATACAGTGGAGAAACAACAATATTCAGGCTACATAGTGAATTTTTAAATGACAGGTTCTCAGGTGAAAATTTTCTACAGTTGTTTACATAACTGAGTCATTTGAAAAGAATATGTACATGTAACATTATTGTTTGTTCATAGTATAACCAATTTAGGGGGATGTAATGGTAATGGGATTTGAAGATCTTCCATGCCCCCTGAACTTGCTGACATGTAGCAGGAAGGGGTGGGGCAGGAAGGAGCCAGAGCCAGGTAGGGTCCAGGCTGGAGCCAGTGAGGTGACTGGAGTGACAGTGGCAGCATGAATTTCTTCTGAAAGCCAGACAGCACTTTTTGCTGAGGACTTCTGCTAAGGACTACCGGGGACAGGAATTGGGAGGGGAGAGGAGAAGAGCTGCTGGGAACCAGCTGCATGGAGGCTGAGCGTTTACCATGAGTGAGGAGAGGAGGATCTTTGCCTGAGGGCGCCTGTTTTGTTTTGAAGGCTTGAGAATATGAGTGTTTACTGCATTAACTATGTGCGCCAACTCCTTGGCTGCTGTGATGGCTTTGACTCTCTGGTTTGGGGACTCAGCTTTCTGGTATTTGAATAAATATTCTGGCTATGTCCCCCCAAGTAGAGAGCCTGTTACATTTTGTGATTAATAACTGTACCAGTATATTTATAACCACCATAGGCATTGTGAATATTGCATTGTCATTACAGGGGAACAGTGTCCCATGAGTATGGCCTGCTCCACTTCATGAATGGCTATTCGGATGACTGTTTGTGTGTGTGTGTGTGTGTGTGTGTAGTGGTGGTGGTGGTGATAAGTAACTGAGACAGATTAAGTGACCCCTTAGGAATTTCTTTTAAGATCTCTTCCATGTATTTTTAATTATTCAATGATATTCTTTTATTTCTTTGACTCTATGACTAATATTAACTCAAACATAAAATAGGGAAGTGCATGCTTGCTAAAGGTGTTTGCCATTTTCATAGAAGATGTCTAACACAGAATTGGAATGAAAAGGACCTCGACATACTACTGTTTGTGGATGGTACTGTGCTGATTGCATTAAGCTTTGTCACACTGTAAAACCTCCTATATTAGGTCTGTAATTATTAAAAAGAGTTCATACTTACTATCCACACAGGAAAATTTAAGTGAATGGGCAATTCTCATAACCATAAATAGACCATGGAGTTGACTGATCAGCCTACAGAACTTTTCCTTTAACAGTTCTATAATGTACAAACATTGTAAATGACTAGTGAGCTGAGCCTACTGGTTGGGGTTTATTGAGTTGGGAAAATCTGATACATTGTTTTTAAGGACCCTAAGCTTTTTGTTGAAATAAAAGATCACTATATTTTTATATCAGCGTAGTTCCAATGAAACTGCTATTATTTCTCAATTAATGAAATCTTGATTCTCCATATTTCTCGAATACATTTTCATATCCTTGATTTCATCATCTAGTATTAACTACTTTTAAAAGATATTACTAGGGTAACAGTCATCCTCATGACTAACATTGTGGAATTTAGATATTTATGAAGTTTCAACATATGAATGGTTGAAAACTTATAGATTTAAAGCCTGTGCCCTTTGGGTACTTGTATTTTATTTTATTTTATTCTTATAAGAGATAAGTAATGGATTTTAAAAGTATCTATGTATACATACACATATATATGTAGATCCACAAAAATATATTAATATTTTTATTTTTCTATACATGACTTTTTTCCTTACTAGTTAATTCCTTTTCCTGGTCCACAGTTTTTGTCATTGTAGAAACTCCCTTGAGCTCATTCAGTGGATAGAGAACTGGACCTGGAGGTAGAAAGACCTGAGTTCATTCTATCTTCAGACATTTACTAATTCTGGGACACTGGTATACTTGTTGAACACCTGCTTGCCTCACCTCATTCAAATATAAAATGGGAATAATAATCGCACCCCCCTTCCAGGGCTGTTGTAAATATCAAATGAGATAATAATTGCAAAATGCCTCCAACAGTGACCATCACATAGTATGGGCTTCCAAAATCCTTGCTGGCTTTCTTCCTCCCAAATTTTTCTGAAATAAAGTCTTAGAAATGTGCCCTAGGCCAAAAGGAAAAGTGACATTCTTTTCCCTGATTTATTTTTAGAATTATAGTAAGATGTTTCACCAGTATTCAGTATCGAGAATCCCTGTCCTAAATGAAAAGAGAGACCTCTGATCCAAAAGAATGAGTGGTTCTTCAGCTTAGGTTCATACTTAATAAAAAGGTCTGGCTGCATATTTCAAGTCACCAATAAATCCTACTTTCCTAGTGACTCGTTCATAATGAAGGATTAAATACAATTATGTGCAAATGATAAAGACGTGAAATTCATAGTTGCTCCCTCCCCCTGCCTGATTTTTCCATTTTGAAAGTGCAAAAAGACTCAAGAAATGCAAGTGACCTCAGCGTTTCTGCAGAGTAAGCTACAACTGCACAAGAATCTTTTAAAAATGTCTACCATCTGCAAGTCCATGTTAGAGATTCACAATATGATAAATTTGAAAAAAAAGTTAGAGTTCAAAAAGTGCAACAGCTTTTCATAGTATCTGTTGTGGTGTGTAGAATCTAAAAAAATATTATATCTATCTATCTATCTATCTATCTATCTGTCTGTCTATCTGTTTATCTCTCTGTCACTTATCTGTCTGTCTATCTCTCTATCTGCCTCTTATCTGTCTGTCTGTAGACAGACAGATAGATATGGAGATGGAGATATATGGGGCAGCAAGGCAGCACAGTGGGATAGAGGGTCATTCTTAGAGTGAGGAATATTAATTTCTATGAGTTCAAATCTGACCTCTGAACTTCGACCAGTAACTTAACCTTGCTTGCCTCAGTTTCTTTTCTGTAAAATAAGCTGGAGAAAGAAATGAGAAACCACTCCAGTATCTTTGGCAAGAAAACCCACATGGGGTCACAAAGAGTCAGATGTGACTGAAACGACTGAACAACAAATTTTATATATGCAAAAGGGCTTATGTAGGATCAGAAAGTTGTGTAAAATACACATTAAAAATTAAAGCACAGCAAGCAAATATCCTTAGGCTCAACTGATGAGGCTAGAGTAGCAAAGAATTCTCTTCATTTATTTCTGTTTCTCTCCTTTGTGTCCACATCTGGCACCAATCCTGTTCTCAAAGCAGAGCCAAGGAAGCTAATGAAATGCTTCTCTGAATAGGTATTTGGTGTTCCCAGATAAACAAATAATTATGTATTCTATATTGCAATTAAGCTTTACAAATTAGGCATCTATACAGTGAACATATATTGCGCCCTATAAGTAATATTTAAGCACATCTGTGTTCTCCCTTCTTATTATCAACAACTGAAGAGAAGTTGAGTTCCTTGAATTGGAAATATTTCTAACCCTTTCAGAAATTAGCCATCACTCAAAATTGTGCCAACTCAGCATGCCAGGCTCTGTATTGAAATTCATTTATAATTAAATAAGTCTTATTAAAAAATTAAAAGAAAAAATCAGCAGCCCTTTACAAGAAAAAAAGTCTATTACATGAAATAGGCATTAAAATAATAATAATAATAAATTAGCTAACAGTTCAAAATGACTGTATTACCATATTTGGAAGATGGACTGCCTAAATTTGGCCTCCTTAGATATACAGAAAGGAAGTAGAAGATTGTGGCCAACAAATACGCCATTTCATTTTGAGGATTGTTTTTAACTGTTGGAGATTTTTTCTTGCTATTTTGAAACAAGACTCTGAATATATATGATTGAACTACTTTCTTACAAAGGTGCAGAACTCCTAATGTTGGAGTGATTACTTCTTTCTCAATCTTTAAGCTTACTGGCTATACTTGTTATGTTCATGGCATATATAATTATCAGTCAAGGTAAAATAGATACCATTTAAGTTGATTTTATGTGTATTTATATATGTATACACATATACATACATGAATGTATGTGTATATACACAAAGAGAGAGAAAAAGATAATATAGATATAAAAACTATAGCATTTTTTCAAACGCTATATAAAGGATTGAAAGACTACATCATTCTGTCTAAAACAGATGGACCCTATCATATATTATATCATATCACATATATAAAAAAAATCTATAATATATAAGTGTATCTACAAAAGATTCTTTCTTCCCCTCTAATGAACATTATCCTTCCTTTGATGAAACACCATAGAAAAACAACAACAACAAAAATTCAGCTATACAAGCTGAGCACTAGCAATTTAGGAACTGAGACAACTAAGGAAAAGTTAACATAAAAGTGTGTTTGAGAGATGATGCTAACGGCCTGTCATTCACCCTTCATGAGACGGTACATGAACATAAACAATTCTTTTGCCCCTCTAAGATTAAAGCAGGGGTGTTTCAAGGAATGCCACAATGAATGTTAGAATGATTTATTTTGAACTTTCTTTAATGCAAGGGGTTCATTGTTGTCCTAG
>CM053580.1:89345713-89361708 GCA_028627135.1 Pseudochirops cupreus
CAATGTTCTATAATTGAATGTTAAAATATATATATACATATATATATATATATATATATATATACTTATACTTTTATTATTATTATTGTTATTATTATTATTATTATTATTATGAACTACACGCAACTGGGAATCAAGATATACAGGCACTGGGGTAGGGAGACTCATGCTGTCCTACTGGAAAGTCAGAGGGGCGATGGGGGAGGACATAGGAGAGAACAGATTGGACAAGGAGTTATACAGAGGGATGCCTATTTTGGTGTGGTTGGTGGGGGAAAGATGGGGAGAAAATTTGTAACTCAAAATCTTGTAGAAATGAGTTATGTAAACAAGAAAATAAATAAATTAATTTATTTAATTAGAAAAAAAGAAATAATGAGCAGGATCTTCTCAGAAAAACCTAGAAACATTTACATGGGTTGACACAGTAAAATGTACTGGGTATAAAGTAACAGCAATATTGTAAGATGATCAAATGTGAATGAGTTAGCTATTCTCAGCAATGCAACAATCTATGACAACTCTGAAGGAGTTAGAATGAAAAAGGCTATCTACCCTCAAGAGAAAGAACTGATGGGGTCTGTATACAGAATTAAGTAACCTCTAATTTTTACTTTCTTTATTTTTCTTGAGGGTTTTTTTTTAACCTGTGTTTCCTTTCACAACATGACTACTGTGGAAACAAGAAGGAAGAAGGAAGAAGAAGGAAGAAGAAGAAGAAGATGAGGATGATGATGAAGATAATGATCTGAAAGTCCAGCTTCTGAAGAAGACTGTGCGATCTTATGTTAGTCATTCAATGTCCAAGTTCCCTAGGTAACTGTCTAAGAATACAAATTGCCAAATAGATGCTGATCTGCCTTGATAGAAGGGATTTCCTAAATGGTAGTTCCCTGAATCAATGAAAGCATAGATTATCCCCACCACCACCACTACCACCACCACGTGTACAGTAGAGGAGAAGAGGAGGGAGGCAAGATTAACTATATAAAATTCTGTAATTATGGGAAATGTATGAGCTCAGTACTAAGTGATGCCCCTCATTCTGTACTAAGTAAAACTTTCGTCTTCTATTCAAAACATTTTACAAGCAGTGCTTATTGAAATAAATCTAATTGAGAGATCACTAAGATGATGATGATAGTCCTGAAAAAAGGTAAGAAAATTACAAGGTGGAATAAAAACTGGCATGTAAACAATAAAATAAAAAAACAACCTTTAGCTAATATAAGCTCCATGATTCTACATTGTCATTTATCTGACAGGGAGATGGCATTGTAACTGCTATTAAAGAATCAACCATTTAAACCCTAATGTAGATACCACTACATAGCCTTTTTCACTGGGGGCTTTTACAACTTTAATCAGCATTGTATTTTATTCATGCACAGTGCCAACAGTTATGTAGGAGTTATTAGTCTAACAGAATCTCTGGTAACTATGCTAGTTTACTGGGACACCACGGTTTTAGAATTGTAAAGGTTTTGAAAGATCAAGTACAAATTCTTCAATCTATAAATGAGGAAACTAAAGCCTTAGGAGATTAAATAATTTTGACTGTGATTATGTCAATAAAAGTTTCAGAACTGGGGCAAGAACCCCAGTCTTCTGGCAGTATGTAAAGGAAGGGAAGTTCTATTGCATTTAATATTAAGTCAATACATAGTTTCTGAATCAAAAAATTCAATCATGTGATTGAACAAAATCATTATTTAAGCTTATGGACCTCATTCACAATTAGCTAAACAAAATGCAATTAGTAAGCATTCACCACTCCAGTATCAAATAAACAAGGGCTTACAGACTTATTTTCTTATGCATGGGGGGAAAATGTGATTTATTCATCTGTAAAGTGGGATCAAATTCTTCAGGGTACAGGTCATCAAACAAATTCTTGGAGTGTATCAGAACATAAGGCTGAGGAATCACCTTGTGCACAGACTGGAATGCATTTTTTCTCTCCTCTAGCTCTAGACTTGCAAGGAGACTAGAAAATGAACTCCCTGTGGAGAAAAAGAGACCGTTATAGATGAGTAGACCCAAACCCAACAGGAAAATGCATGATATGTCAGCGCTTTTCTTTGCCTTCTTAGACCTTTTCTTGCTTCTATAGTATTCTTGGCCCTCATCATCCTTAGTAACTGATGATATGTTTCTCCCCCTTTTCTGTCATCAAAATCAGCTCTAAGGAAAAGATCTGATATCAGCCATTTCTAATAGGTAAATTCGAAGCAATATGTTTTGCCTGCAATGCTATTTGTATTTTTGCAAATCTGGTATTTCACTGGTCTAGGGAACTTCCAAGGAGAAAACTCCTTCTCTCTATGTGTTCTGTAAATTTTGGTTCCAGAAAGTTGCCTGGAGCACTGAAAACTTGAGCATCTGGCCCAGGTGACACAGTCATGGTATTTGCATTCTAAGTTGTATTTTCATGTATACTTTTATCTCCTGTTTGAAGACATGTCAGTCATCAACAAAGAGGCAAGGAGGGACAGACAGTATGAGAGGGAGGGGATATCTGCAGCAATCCTCAAATCATACTATCAGAACAATAGTCTCTCAGTCCTCAAATTTAAGAGACACAAAAAAGACACATGGGAGAGTCAGACAGAGACAGAGAAACAGAGAAAGGAAGATAAAGAGACACTGAGTGACCAAGACAGAGATGAAAAGAAAGATAAGAGATTCAGAAAAAGAAATAAAGAGAGGAAGAGACAGAGAAAGGAAGAGAAAGAGACATATAGACACTGAAATGGAAAGAAATGTGAAAGAACAATAAGAGAGAGTCTTAGAGAGATAGAGAAAAATACAGAGACCAAAAGGAGACAAACAGAAATGGAGAGAGATAATATGTAATGCATTTCTAACTTCTAGAGTACTTTGATTCTGTTGCTCCAATAAGATGGAGTCAATGATCATCAGATCACAGTATTTAGACAAGTAAGGAAATTTAGAGATTATCAAAATTAATTCCTTTGTTTTACAGAAATGAAAACTTAAGTGAACAAAGATGAACTCCTTTGCCCAAAGTCACACAGGTAGTAGGAACAAGAGCTGACATTAAAATGCACAGTCCCTGATTCCATAGCCATTGATATTCCTACTGGACCCCAAATGGTTAATTGGGACTTATAATAATTACAATTTGTTAGCTCATTGGTTTCTTTAGATTTCACTTAATAAATTTTAGTTCCTGGATAAGCTACTATCTAATTCTTACCAACCAATAACATCTAGGTTATGTATTAAAGTGCTATACAATAGAATGTTTGAATCCAAAAACAGAATCTCAATTTTCATTGCTTTTCTAAAGACTACAATTTCCTTTAAACCTGGTTCCCTCTCTTCTCAAATTCTTGGTGGCATTGTTCCTGTTCTCTGCTTGATGGATTACATGATGACACATTTCAATAGGATGACTCAAGCATGGGGAATGTTTTTATTTTTTTGAAATTTTACCAATTGACTTATATCTCACAAAGCCTTCCCCACTTTGTGAAAAGAATTACAGTACATTTAAAAAGCTATTTTTATAGAATTGTTAAAGACTGTTCCATCCCAAATGATTGCTTAGATTGTCACAGGTAATTATTTAAAACAGCTGCTCTGGAGAAATCTGCTGTTTAGGATTAAAAGAGGATAGACAATACTGGGATCTTTCCAGAACTGAGCTTAACTCTTCATGCAAAGTAAATCTTGAAAAATTTTGTCTGAGTACAACTGTTTAGATATAATTGGGTGAAATTTTGAAATCATTTATATAGAATTAGAAGAAATTATTAGTGTTGTGTAGTGGAAAGAAAACTGGATAAGGAATCAGAAGATTTGTTTCACCTCTATGCTCTTAGATCCATCATCTGCCAAATGGTTGGGAATGTATTGTGTACATACACTAAATTTCACAAGGTCATTATGAGCTAATAACTAGCAGTTGCAAAATATTTTATAGTTTGACAATTGTTTTAAAATTATTTTCTCATTTTATCTTACATTAACTGTGGGAGGGAGACAATATTATGATCCCCATTTTACAGATGAAACTGAGACAGATGAAGGTTAAGTAACTTATCCATGGTCACATAGTTAATACAGGTTTCAGCATCTGCTGTGCCACCTAGCTATCAGTTTACAAGAAAAGTAGTATCTGATTATTATTAGATTAGATTTTCCTTGATTCAAACCACTTTCCAACTTCTGCTTTGATTCAAAAGATAAAATCTGAAGTGCAGTAGTCCAGAATTAGACTAAGAAGGTAATAAAAGTAATTGCTTCTCAATAATCCTTCTTCTTATCATCTTCTTTTCCAATGAATGATTAGGAATTGAAATGGTAATTAATATATGATACCTGAATTAGCTTCAAGTATTATAGTGGAAGAAAAGTGAAACTATATAAAATACTATATTAAGGAATTAACTTGCCTGTTATGATATTGAATAAAGATATGTTTTTCCATAGATAAACCAAATTCTCTGATGAATTCTGAACCTGATTTTACCTTTTATATAAGAAACACAAGTTAACAGAACTTTAATCTACATGGTAAGTTCATGTAGTTATATACTGTTTTGTGCTAGCAAATTGAGAAGTCTTTATGGTTGCCAATATTCTGACAACTATGACATTCTTTTACGCATATCAATATTTTGCTCCCTAGTGGAATGGAAGCTCCTTAACAACAGAAACAGTTTATTGTTGACCCCATATTCCTATCACTTAGCACAGTGTTTGGTCCATAGTAGGAACTTAATATGTGTTCTGATTGATTCATTTCAGCTTTTTCTTACTCCCCATGATTTCATTTGTAATTTTATTGCCCAAGATACTAAAATGGTTTGCCATTTCAATCTCCAGTTCATTTTACAGATGAGGAACTAAGGCAACAAAGTTAAGTACCTTGCCCAGGGTCACACAACTAGTCAATGTCTGAGGTCGGCAAGATGAATATTCCTGATTCAGGTCTCATCCTCTAACCACTGCACCACCTAGCTGCCCATTCTATGCACTATCCTATCATAAACTTGAAGATATGTATCATTCTGCAAACAGTCTTCCCTTCTCCATGCTAAATATCCACCATTCTTAAATTATCCCAGTCATAATCCAGTTACCATTCCAGTTATGTTCCTTTACTATCTCCAGTTTATTAATATCCTCAATATTTAGTACCCATAATTGAACAGAACACTCTAGGTGTGGTATGACCAGTATTACTTGCTTTGTGAAATTATGTTTTACTTTGGCTAAGAACAGATTTTAAAAATAGGGAGAGAAGATGAAGAAATATAAGAAACATCGAAGAGTAACATATATGTTCTTTAGTAAATGAGAAAGGGAAGCTAGACGGCACAGTGGAGAGATCACCAAACCTGGAGTCAGAAAGACTCTATTCAACTTGGCCTCAGACACTTACTAGCTGTGCATCCCTGGTCAAATCACTTAACCCTATTTGCCTTAGTGCCCTTATTTGTAAAATGAGCTGGAGAAGGACATGGCAAACCTCTCCATTGTCTTTGCCAAGAAAACCCCAGAGTCACAAAGAGCCAGAAACAACTGAAACGACTGAACAAGAAGAACAACAAGAAATAAGAACATGGAAATTAAAATGATAATGAAATATTTTTAGTTAATATCTTCCCTTTACCTTAGAAGGGGCAATGTGTCATAATGGATAGATTGCTGTTCTCAAATCCAAGAAGAGCTAACGAATACTTGCTGTGTGATACTAGGAAAGTCACTTAAACATTTCTGTGTCACGGGGAATTCTCTAACTCTTAAGCCTCAGAGACAGTACAGACTTGAACCCAGAATTTCTTTTTTAATGAAATTATATATCCCATTCATATTCCTATCCCTTTTAAAATTTAGGATTTGAGATGGGAGCATAACATAAGGATCCACGATTTCCTATTTGCCTGACAAGGATGGTGGGGAGAGGTGGAGAAGGACAGAAGTTAGGTGGGCATACACTAAAAGGAAGATGTAACATTCTAGAAACAGACTTTATATATTTTACTTCTTTTCCCCTAAGACTGGCTCAATTTATCCATGCAAAATTGTGCAATTGTATCAGTTTCAGTCAGGGAAGGATTTCAATATTTTGTTTCAATGTATGTGCTGTAAATGTATTTTCCAGTGTGTGTTGCCTTGTCATTCTGTGTGTTCCAGTAAAATTTTTGAGCAGGAAGAGTGCAAGTCTGATTTTTATGTGTGGTTAACTATATGCATTTTTACATACTGGTGGTTTATATGAAAAGGAATATGGCTGACCATAAACAAATTTTGCTCATAATTTTTAAAACTAATGATTCAAAAAAAAAATCTGTCCATAGCTATTAATGTCATAAATCCTAGGATTTCCTATTTGAAGCAGTACAGTTGAAATAATGGAGAAATGTGGTCATCTTTTGCATAACCTATATAATTCCTTGTCATTGAGAAGCATTTGCAGAGAGGAAAAAGAATGCAGTAAAATACTTGATATTATCACTAAAAAACACCAGGGAGCAAATAAACTGCCACCAATGATTCACTATAGAAAGAAATGGAAAGATTAAGGGCTTGAGCTATAGAAGAAATTAACAGTGCTAAGGAAAGGTACATAAATGGCCCAAAGTGGATAAGCAGACATCTGGTAGGAAAGATCTACAATCTGTTTGACAATGATTGCTGGTACATAAGAGAACTGGTAGTTTGGCTCTAATTGATAGGTCCACTCCAGTTTCCTTAGGTAAGAAGAATTGTGAATTATCTAATCTTTCCCATCACCAACAGCCACCAGGAGTAGTCTCCAGTTACAGACTCCACAATTTTCTAATCTCACCATTGATTGCAAAAAAAAATGAAAGCTTTTTTCCCCCTTCCCTTACTCCTCAATGCCCTAATCTCTCTGCTTCAACAGTGTTGTAAATGAACAAGAACTTATCAATATGGTTGATCCCAACTCCAATTATGACTAAGACCTTCCAACACCTCTCTGACCTGGCCTGCAGCATTCCTCCTCCTCTCATTTTGATTGTTATCAATCTGTAACTAGTTGTTTTCTACTGATCTGGCTATGTGAATTAGTCTCTAGAAACATTGACAAGAACTATGAAGACCACTTAAATCCCTACATTTTAAATTACAGTCTTCTAAATCAAAACCTTCCATACCTAAACTATAATTATTTTTAAAATGTGAAATGGAAATGGTCAAGCTGTATGGGATGAAACTAGTTTTAGACATTTCTTGGCTGAACACAACAATTACTGCATTATTCAGGAATTTGGCAACATTGTTTTAATTTAATTCTTTCTCCCCATAATTCCTCTTTTATTCCAAAATGATTTAATTTCTTAAAATAATAGCAATTTATTTTTGCACCCAGAATGACTATAACAGCAAACTACCTGATTCCCTCTATGGCACGTCATACTGATTCAGGGAGATATTTTTTTTCTTCTCCATTCTTTCTGATCTGATTGAACTTTTTGAGACAACACTACTTGGTACATGGCATACAGTGATAACTGAATGCAACACATCATTCTCATTCCCTGGAGTTCCTAGAACCCCAGAACATTTTGATATCTCCTATTTCATCATAACACTTTTCTTGTTTTCATTTAAAGTTCATAATACCTCACCTGTTCAAAGAATCTTTCCATGATTAATAGAAACAAAATGATTTACATTTGGCCCTGTGCTGTCTTTTAACACACTTTTGCTTCTCCATATTTTCACTATATTGCAAAAATAATATTAAATTTGTTCTGTCTCTCTTAGGATCATAGATTCAGAGCTAGAAAGTTCCTCTAAGCTTTCAAATCCAATTCTCTCATTTTACAAGGGAGGAAACTGATGACCCGAGAGGTTAACTAATTTCCCCATTGTCACACAGGTAATTAGTAGGAACAGGATCTAGATTCAGATTTTCTTTCCACTTCACCGTTTTGTCAAAGATTATTTTTTATTTTGCCTTCATGCCATTAGAATTTAGTGTATTGATGCTTATTGAACTGAATTGGATTACTGATGTGAATAATTCTAATTGCTGAATTAGAGAACTGAATTGTAATCAGATTATGTAGGATTATATTGAACTACCTCTCTAATTGTCTATACGTCCTTCCTGCATTCCTTTATATCATCCATTCTACAAATCTTTATAGCCATCCACCTAAAAAGATCACCAAAAAAAACCCCAAGTATTTTAAACTTCTTCACAGCAGACAATCAGATTCACATGTTCCATAATCATTTATTCATAATAATATATATGCATTTTCTCCCAATTCATCATCACAATTATTTCTGTATAAATAAATAAATAAAAGTTATAGGAAACTAAAATGTGTATATGAAAAGAATCCAAATTCAAGCATAGCCCTTCCCCCCATTCCCTGGCCTGATGTCACTACTGTTGGATTTATGACATATGAGCATACACAAAAATAGATACTGCAAATGCATTACTAGCTAACTGTATTTAAAATTCTACTCAAAGTTATTTTCATCTAAGAATGTTAAGAAATAGAGGAAACAAATTATAATGCCTCAACATTAGAGATAACAGCACATTCTGTACCATAAAACAAACAAAAGATACTGTAGCAATGCATCTAGTTCAGTGTTTGGAAACCAAGTGGATGAATGTTTCAAAAAAAAAAAAAGGAAAACAACAAGGAAAACTTTGTAGATTTTGTGAACATACATGGTAAAAAAAATAAACATTAATAATAATAATAAAGAAATACCTATAACAGGGAAGGCAAAATTTTTGTGAAAAACCTTTCTTGGTATTAGACTTATACATGGTGGCAGAAGAGTACCTATATTACATATATTTTCAAGAGGAAAACATATACACAAGCACACACAAACACACACACACACACACACACATACACATACACACTATGCATACAGTCATTTCCTAATTGGGATAATGTGTGTACAAACTGCTCTAAAAGCGCATTGGATTTATTGCTTGTTCATGGCTCACCAATACCGTATGGCCTCGCTAAATCGCTTATAAGGTACAAAATGTACACCTTTTCACTATTTTTGTTTTATTGTGTATACTACTTTTCCTATTTTCAGTCATTTTAACCAACAAGGCATTTTTTTCATCCCTCTGATAATTTTCCTCATAGTTGAGAGGATGGGTTGGTGGGAGAGGGGAAGTGTTGTTAAATGTAAGACTGGAAATCAGAGGATCATTCTTCCTGAGGACTGCTTTGCTGCCAATCATTAGTTCAAAGGGGTGGGGGGAACCACAAAAAGCTTGGGTTCTTATTTCCTAAAAGCAACTGAAATAAAAACAAATCACTTTTTAGAAAAAGACCATTTGATGAAAAGATGTCTCTACAAATAGGTAAAAAAAAAATCTTTATCCAAATGTCAGTTTGACTTAACAATATTGCAGTAAGCATCTCTATAAAACATTCTCTAGCTAAACAGTAATGGCTTCTTGCACAAAGGTGAATTAATGCATTTAAAACAAAAGAGCTGTCAACCAAAAGCAAATGACAATGCACAAGTTTATTCAAACATATCTAGTTTTTAAAAAGCACTGCCACAAATGTTTGTGCCTTGGAAAGAGTAATGCCTTTATTATTGACTCGATATGCTGGACAAGTATAGTATGATAGAAAAGACATAGTAATCATCTCAGTCACAAAATATATTTATATGCAGTTAATGTAAAATTCAAAGGAGAAATGTGTTCATCAACAATATTTGTAGCATTGTTTTAATCAAAATGTCTAATTAAAATGTTATAGCAAAAATGTACTTTGCTTTTCTAAGATTTCTGGTGGTTCCCCCAGAGCATCTTTTAAATTATATGAGAATTTCCAAAGAATGAAGGAGCAAATAAGAATTGTAGGGAAAGCGCTAAATGGAAAGGTTCAGAGACCAAAATGAATGACTCAGTGGCTACATTTAAATGGTGTATACATTTCCTCCATTGACACTGATCACAACTCCCCACCATCTCAACAAGATTAGTGTCAATGAATATTAGAAGACTAATAAGATTAAATCACTTTTTATGGTTGTCATAAAACTTCAATTTTTTTCTTCTTGAACCCCCAATTTTCATTGTTATGAAATTTTGTTTTATTCTTGCTTTTTGGAGAGCAATTGGGGTTAAGTGACTTGCCCAAAGTCACATGGCTAGTAAGTATGTCAAGTGTCTGAGGCCAGATTTGAACTCAGGTCCTCCTGACTCCAGGGCTGGTGCTCTATTTACTGTGCCACCTAGCTGCCCCTGTTATGAAATTTTAAAAAAGGATCAACAGACAATGCACCAAAACCAAAGAGGTTCAACAGACTCATTGCTTGATATTTGGGGTGAGGTTTGTTTCTGTTTCTCTCACTAATTTTATGCTTTGCTCAATAAGAACATGGGACACAGCTTTGAATCAGATTTTCAAGAAATTGACTAATTCAACTAGTTATTTTCTCATTCTACATGTAATCCTGGATAACAGCATGCAAGGGCACAATTTTTGTGAGTTCTAACACACAGTCTTTCTGTCTGATGTCTGCAGTAAGGGAAACCATAAGAATATTAATATCTCAGTCATTTTCCTTTCCCAAAAGTACCTCAGTTCCCCCTACAAGCATATAAGCTACTAAAACATTGAATATAAAAGTTTTTATTTAATAATATGATACAAATAATAAAATAAATACAATACATATTTAATAATATATACAATACAAATAAATGTGATACAAATTTAATAATAAATGTAACACAAAGAGAAAGGATGAGAACAACAGAAGCAACAGAAACAAAAACAAAACCATCACCAGAATGAACCACGCCATAAGGAAAACTTTTCTCTCCTCTCCTTTTCAAAGGTAGTCAAAGAACCCTCCCTTATGGTAGGTTAGACTTTCTGTCAGTACTGATACAGCTCATATAACTCACAGTAACAACGAGGGCACAGATCTGTGTTTATTCTCACCGTGTGTGTTTCACTGCTATATCATTCTTTCAAGTATCACTGAGAGTAAGGTCTATGGATTTACTCCTCCCCATAGTGCTTTTGTACCTTTCCATTCTTAGTACTTGTGGTTTCCTGCTGCATTGATTGCTTTAGTGCTAGCAAGAACAGATCTTCCCTATTGTTGCTTTATCACTATATCAGCATCTACATCTCACGCCAGAGTTTAGTGAACAAGATCTTTTTAGAGGTCCTGTGGATACACAAACCTCTCTATAATTTCATTAGCACATATTTCCTCTACCTAATAGCAGTCTCTGAATTCCATATAAATCAGGGGGATGTGGTTATCGGCATGCATCATACATATAAGTACAGTGCATATCAAAGTTTTAATCTATAAAAATGTTATTAATGCAAACACTAAAAAAAATTAATCCTAGTGGTGTTCAAGCAAATGGTTGGGTAAAACTACCATTTGGCATTCTGGAAAAGATTGGAAAAACCATGTTTTTCTTTGCTGAAGCCCTTAACAGGGGCATCAACAGCAACTTAATAAGGAAGACAACTAGTCACTAACTATTCATAAAATGATGACCCTGTGGGAAAAATTTAAAGCAAATCAAATGAGTCTTCATCATCTCCATTTCCATGCTGCAGTTATTAAGTCTCATTTTGCAGATTTAATTTGGTTATTATTCCCCACCTCCTTTATTTTACTGGTAGATGATTGGTTCGGTTAACCCTTTCATCCCTTCAATATTTCATCCTTCTTTCCATCCTTTCACAGTCCATACTCTAGAAGTGGTTGGCTATGACCAAAGGGCTAAAAAATGTGCATACCCTTTGACCTACCTGTACCACTTCTAGGACTGTATCCCAAAGAGATCATACAAGTGGAAGAAGGACCAATATGTACAAAAATATTTATAGCAGCTCTTTTTGTGGTGGCAAAGAATTGGAAATCAAGCCATGACCATCAATTGGGGAATGACTAAACAAGTTATGGTATATGAATTTAATGGAATACTATTGTGCTATAAGAAATAAAGAGCACAGGAACTTCATAATAACCTGGAGACACTTATATAAACTAATGCTGAGTGAGAAGAGCAGCACCAGGAGAACTTTGTACACAATTACAGACACATCATATCTGTGATGACTGACTTTGATAGAATGGGCTATTCTTAGCAATACATGGCTATAAGACAACTCCAAAAGATTCATGATGGAAAGGGCTATCCATATCCATATCCATATCCAGAGAAAGATTTACAGAGTCTGAATGCAGATTGAAGCAAACTACTCGTTCTCTCTCTTTCGTTTTATTTTGTTTCTTCTTTCTCACTGTTCCTCCCATTAGTTATAATCCTTCTTTACAACTTGACTACTGTTTAATGTGAAGGTATCTGTGGAACCCATGTTGGATTGCATGCTGCCATATGAGGTGGGAGGTAGAAGAGGGAGGAGAAGAAAATTTGTGATTCAAAAACTTGTGGAATTGAATGTTGTAAACTAAAAGTAAATATTGTTTTTAAAGTGATTGGCAACAATTATTGCCTCAATTTCCTTACCACAAGACTGAAAGTGCTAAGGAACTCAAGGTTACAAATTTCCTTACATCTGCTAAATCCAATAATCTATTCTCAGTTCTTTTGCTCTGCAATGTCTCTGTGACTTTAGACACCATTTATCATTTTCACCTCCCAAACACATTCTACTTCCTTGGCTTTTGGAACTGTTCTCTCTTGATTATTTTCGTATTTATCTAATGACTCCTTTTCTTTTTTTTTAATACATTTACTTAGTTTTGGTTTACAACATGCAGTTCCACAGTCCCTTGAGTTTCAAATTTTCTTCTCCTCCTTCTCCTCCCCCCTCCCCCCATGCCAGCATGCAATCAAACATAGGAACTACAAATACCTTCACATTAAACATTATGATGATTCCTTTTCTATGTCTTTTCCAAGATCATCTTCCTCCTCCTGTCCAAACATTGTAAGCATCTATGAATGATCTCCCCACTACCCTCTTGCTCTTTTTCCTGTACACTCTCTTACTGAAATCTTCAGTGCCTATAGGTTCATTCTTATGCAAGAAATTACTAAATCTCTAAATCCAGTGCAAATTTCTTCCAAACTTCAGGCCTTTATCATCAACTGAGTATTGGGCATCTCCATTTGAATGCTGCCTAGCCATCTCAAATTCAACATGTCTAAAACAGAGGTTATTATCTTAACCCCCCTCCCCCCACACCACCAAGACCTTCAATCTTTACTATTTCCATTTTGCCTATTTCCTAGATTTGCAAACTTGGAGTGATTCTTGATTCCCCCCCCCCCAACTTCAGCCCCCATATCCAATTACTTACTAAATTCTATCTACTTCCATATGTATTCTATCCGTTCTTTTTGTTCCACTCACAGATATTACACCCTAGTTAAGACACTTAAAATTTTTGCTTGGACCATTGCATGAGCCCCTTAAACAGTGCCTCTGCCTCCAGTCCCCTCTTTAATGCAACTTCATCATAGGTACTAAATTTATAATACAGGCCCTGACATCACACTTAAAAATCTTCAAAATCTCTGCATTGATTTTAAAATTAAATACAAAATTATAAGCCTGGCATTAAAAACCCTGTACGTTATTCCTCTCATTTGCCTTTCAAATCTTATTCACGCTTATGTGAAGGACTATCCTTCACAAAACTCTCCATTTCTGTCAAATAGGTCTATTGATTTTTACCAGTATATGGTATTTCATCATCATTATCCTCTATGCATTTGCAAATCTGGAATGTGATTATTTTACATCTGGACCACACATAAGCACAGGTCGGTTATCGCCTTTTGTATGATTTTTTTTTCTGGTGCTCCAGCTTTTAGTTATTAGCCAGTGGATATCCCCCTTGAAATTGCTTTTCATAACTTGAGCTATTCTTTTTATTTACTTATTTGTTTGTATCTGTTATCTCCTCTTTGGGGTAGAGATAATATCATTTTTGTTTGTAATGTTAGAATTTAATACATTGCTCTGCACAATTTTTTGGGGGGATTGTGGCTGTTCAGTAAATTTTTTCATTCATATCAAACTCTTCATCCAAACTCACATTTGTGGTTTTCTTGGCAGAAATACTGGATTTCTTTGACATTTCCTTCTCCAGAGAAATTTACAGAGGAAACTGAGGCAGAGTAAATAACTTGTCCAAATTCACATATTTAATAAGTGTTTGAGGTCAGATATGAACCCAAGAAGATGAATCTTACTGACTCCAGGCCTAGCACTCTATCCACTATGCCATTTAGCTGTCCCACCCTGCACTTAGTAGCCATTTAGCAAATATGTGTTAAATTCAGTTGAGCATAGTCTAGTAGGGTTCATACAAATAGTATCTATTGAATAAAGTGAATGTCATATCAGTATTTTGAAAGAAAGACTATATCATCCAATGTATTACAGATATTTCCTAAAGAAAAGTAACCCATGTTATTTCTAGCAAGTATATTGAGTTATCGCTTTCCCTGCAGGTACCAAAAGATAAGAGCCTACTAGAATTAATATTTCTAAATATACTTACCAAACAAAAACCAGATTGGATCTTTTCTCTTTCCTGTAGCAACCAAAGCACCTGTGCACTTTCATAAAATTCACATACAAAACATTTTATTTTATAGCTGCTTTACTTTAATGAAAGAAGCAAAAGCCTTTAGGGATCCACTTTTCCTTCCTAAGACTAGCTACTGATTAAAGGTCTACAGTTGTTTTTTCTTTGTTTGTTTCAGTGCTTTGTTTTTCTTTATGATCTTGCTTTTTATTGTTTTTTTGTATTATTGTATTGTATTGTATAATTTTATTATTGTATTATTTTATTTTACAGTAATCCAACCTGTCACATTTCTTTTCTTTTTAATTCATTAATTTTTATTTTTCAACATTCACTTCCAGAAGATTTTGAGTTTCACATTTTTTCCTCTACCTTCTGATCTTCCCACCCTAAGATGGCCTGCTATTTGATATAGACTCTATTCATGCATTAATGTTAAAGATATTTTCACATTAGCCATAATGTAAAGGAGAATTAGAACTAATGGGAGGAACCACAAGAAAAAAGAATCAAAACAAAAAGAAAAGAAAAGAAAAGGAAAGCAAAGAATGTACTTCCATCTGCATTCAGACTCCAAAGTTCTTTCTCTTGATGTATATAGCATTTCCCATAGTGGGTCTTTTGGAGTTGTCTTAGATTCTTGCATTACTGAGAAAAGCTGTCTATCAAAGTCAGTCATCACACAATGTGGCTGTTATTGTGTACAATGTTCTCCTAGTTCTGCTCATTTCATTCAGCATCAGTGCTCACAACTTTTCAGGTTTTTCGGAAGGAAACATGCTCATCTTTTCTTATATAGTATTCCCTCACATTCATATACCACAACTTGCTCAAACATTCCCCAATTGATAGACATCATCTCAATTTCCAATTCTTTGCCACCACAAAAAGAGCTGCTATAAATATTTCTGTAGATGTGGGTCCTTTTCCAATTTTTGTGCTCTCTTTGGGATACAGACCTAGAAGGGGTATTGCTGGGTCAAAAAGTCACAGTTTTATAGCCCTTTGGGCATAATTCCAAATTGCTCTCCATACTAATTAGATCAGTTCACAACTCCATTAACAATGCATTCATGCTCCAATATTCCCACATCTTTTTTTAATTTTATTATAGTTTGCATGATTCATTTCCATAAGATTTTGAGTTACATATTTTCTCCCCGTCTTTCCCCCGCTCACCACCCCAAAACAGCCATCCCAGTGTGTTCCCCTCCCCCAGTCTATTCTCTCCTATGTCACTTTTTGGTAGGGCAGGATGGATCTCCCAACTGTAGTGCCTGTGTATCTCAAGTTCCAGTTGGATGTAGTCAATAATAATAATAATAATTGCATATAGATAGATAGATAGATACACATTCATAACATTTGATTATGGAACTCCAGATTCCAGATTCTTTCTCCTCCTCCCTCACCACCCATTCCCACTGGACGGACAAGCAATCAAA
>CM053580.1:89362208-89387781 GCA_028627135.1 Pseudochirops cupreus
GAAGAACCTCCTATTGGTAGCATAATTCCCACTTTGCCATCTATCTTAAAACCAAACTTTTTTTTATGTGTTGTCTCAGTCAATTGGAGTGCAAGCTCCATGAAAGAAGAAATTCTTTCTATTGTTTTTAATTTGTGTCCTTAGAATTTGGCATACTATTTGTCACAGAGGAAGCACTGAATGAGTTATTTTTCATGCATTTATTCCTTCATAATTTATTTAATGTGAGTTTAAGTGACATTTACAAATTCCTTCTCAGATGAGGTTTTATTTCTTTGGGATTTTTTTTTTTGATAAAACAATATGCACATAAACTTTTCTATTCATTTGAATTCTCATTATCTTTGAAATACTTTGATGTTCGACACCCAAAAGCCTTTAAAATTACGCTTCTTTGAGCATAGATTTATTTTATATGAACTTGTTTAGCTCAAAGCTCTTTTCCTTGTTTTTGTTCAGTCATTTTGTTGTATTTGACTCTTCATCACCCCATAGGGTTTCCTTGGCAAAGATACTGGAGTGGTTTGATATTTTTTTCTTGAGTGGATTAAGGCAAACAGAGATTAAGTCACTTGCCTAGGGTCACACAGCTAGTAAGCGTCTGAGGACACATTTGAACTCATGTCTTCCTGTCTCCAGTTCAAGCATTTTATCCACTGAGTTATCTAATTAGATGTCTTTATTCTTTACATAGCCTCTTTAAGTTTCATTACCATTTCCTCCCATATTAAAGAGGAAAATTCAAATTGTGGTAATTCCTCTATCATTATCGATGTGTCTAGATCATTGTAAGTGTAAAAGATGTTTTGTTTTGCATGTTTATTTTTTTCCATCCATTGTGTTCTACAGATGCTTTGGGGGATGAACTGATTTAGTGAGATTTGACACTAAGACATCCACAGTCTCATTTATGTTCATCTTCTTTTAACTGTTTTGTTATCATCTCCTATTATCTTTCCATTTCTATGCTTTTGCAAAAAAGCTTAAATTCCCACTGATGATTCCCCTGGTTTCTATGTCTCTCTATTTGGCCAAGAGATGCTTAGCAGAGTGAATTCTTGGGAACTTTAAAACTTTTTGTTGTAAATGCTTCACAACAGTTAAATTTTCCCAGAAGACAATTAAAGTCAATGATGCCTCTTTTGACTATCTCTTCTCATCACCCACCATTTTCTTTTTCAGTTGAAATTGTTTTTATATAGATTAAGATGAAATTTCTGTGATCATTTTCAGTATATTTTCATCTTTATAACTGCTTCTTATTTTATGTTTTCTTAGACTTCTTAGACCCGCCTTTACCTGTTAATTTCTTAAGAGAAAAAAAAATACAAAGGATAAAGAAGGAAGAAAAAGAAAGAGAAAAAAGTAGCAAAAGGATTAGTATGGGAAAAGGGAAAAGGAAGTAGTAGATACATTTCTTTGACTACCTTTATTGACTGGAGGAAAGACAGAGGCTGACTACATGTGTGTGACTGTACTTCACTTAAATCCATTTCATGACAAAGTCATGACATCACCCAATTATGTCATTGGATCTCTTTGGAAATGAAGGATGAATAACAACAGTATAGTTTTTAAATCACTTTCATCTGTATAATCTTATTTGTATTCCAACACGACCACAAAGAAGGCAGGGCAGGCACTTTTATTTTCATTTGGCAAATGAGGAACTCAAAGATACCAAAGATTATGTGACTTGCCCAAAATCATAGATATATTAATTGATGACATTTGGACTTTTGATTCTTTTTATAGTGTCCTTTTACTATAAAATGTAATGTGACAGTAATTTTGAAAGTGAAAAGGAAATAAAAGTTCATAATATGATGATGTAATAAGAAATTAGAGACAATTAATTTTCACTGAGTATTTATCATTGATTCAGTTAATATGATAGTTATTCCATCCAATAATTTTGATGGAATTTTAAAAAACAAATTTTAAACTTTTAAAAAACAAATTTTGAACTTTCTTATTTTCTATGCTTCTGTTGTTGTCCAGTTATTTCGATCATATCTGACTCTTAACGACCTCATTTTGGTTTTTTTTTGACAGAGATATTTCAGTGATTTACCATTTCCTTCTCCAGCTTGTTTTACAGATAAGGAAACAGAGGCAAAAAAGAGCTAAATGACTTGCACAGGCTCACAGAGGTAGTGAGGGTCTGAGGCGAGATTTGAACTTAGGTCCTCCTGACTCCAGGCTTAGCATTCTATCCATTGCACCACCTACCTGCCATCCTGTGCCATATTTGCCTCTTAATTAAGTTCTATCCTTCAGTAGCACCACTCTAAAAGAACTGATAGACTGAATTGCTTAAACTGCATTTTACAAATTTAAAATGGGTTACCTGCCCACATCTGCAGTTTTTCATTTAAAAAAAAAACCTCATTGTTTAACTTGAAAATCTCAAGCAGATTGTACAATATTTGGAAGTTTTTGCCTTCTATAACAATTTGTAAAGTAATGCTTCTCAATCAGGGAGCCTGCATTGAAGGCATACATATTTTCTTCTTCTTTTTTTTTTTTAGTCTTTGTTGTTCTTTTCAATTTTTTACATATATATGGTATCTTTTGTCTCCTCCCTGAGAGCAAGCCCGTATCACAAATAACACTGGACTGATCATAGACTTATTCTCTCTAAACTAAACATTTTCATTCGAGAAAAGCCCTGGCCCAAGGCAAGATGACTTGCCTTAATGTTAACGGACACTTCTCACTGAGTGAATAGTTTGTTGCTAACTTAGAAGGAAAGCTGAGCCAAAATATGCTTGGCAACAATGGAGCAGAAAAGGAGGGAGCAGCCTTTGGAGATTTGGTTTATAGCATTGCATTTATTCCTCTGGGCCAGAAAACTAGCAGACATCAAGACAGATTGTATGAAAATGATGGAGAAATTCAGAAGATGTTAAGTGAAAATGAGAATTCCACAGGGTTCACCAGTAGGATAGTTGGTCCATATCTAAGAAGGCAGCTCTTAATTCCATCAAAAGGAAAGTGCAAGAGATGTTAGAGAGATTCAGTATTCTTGGTTCATTAAGAGCACAGATTAAATTCAGTTTTACACTGATAGAAACAAACCAAAAATCTTTTATGATACCATGAAGGATATTTATGAGTCAAAGATCAATGGTCTCATCTCAACTACTCAGCATTAATGGAACAACATTGATTAGTGTTAAGTCCATGGTCCTGGGAAGATGGGCTGAAAACTTCTGTAGTGTTCTCAATGTAACATCATTAATCAATGATGAAGCCACTGACCATTTACCTCAGCTGAAGTCAATCCCTCTCTAGACAAATTTCCAACTAAAGAAAAGGTTTTGAATACCACCAGGCTCCTCTTGAGCAACAAAATTTCTGGTGCTGATTCTATTCCAGCTGAGATTTACTAGGTCGAGGTGGCTGGGGCGGGGGGGGGGGGGTTTGTCTCTCTCTCTCTCTCTTAGTCACTGCTGGCAAGATTTTTGCCAGAATCTTTCCTTAATAGACTGATCCTTCACCTGGAATATGGTCCTCGACCTGAGAGTCCATATGTATTCAGAAAAGGCAAAGGAACAGTCAAGATGATGTTTGCTGCTTCACTACTCCAGAAGAAATGCCAGGAGCAGAACAGAGGTCTGTATGCAAGAGTTATCTAACTCCAAGAGGAATACCAGGAACAGTACAAAGGCCTGTATTTAATATTTACTATTTTGACCAAGGTCTTTGATACTATCAATTGTGAGGACTTGTGGAAGGGCATAGAAAGATTTGGTTACCTGGAAAAGTTCATCAGTATAGTATGCCAGTTTCACAATGACATGCTTGCAGGGGTTCTAGATAATGGACAATGATATTGTACTTCTCTGGTCACCACTGGAATAAAGCAGGGCTGTATGATTATTCTCACGCTTTTTAGCACTGCTGTTTTCAGCCATGTTGTCAGATGCCTTCAACAAGGATGAAAATATCATCAAAGAAAGCCACAATACTGATGGTAAATCATTTAACTTGAAAAGGCGACAAGCCAAAACAAAAGTGGAGGCAAAGCTTTTTGTTTGCAGATGATTGTGTCCTCCATGCAGCCTCTAAGGCAGAGATACAACTGAGTATACAGGTCAATTCTATTCTGCTTGTGCTAATTTTGGCTTGATAACCAAGAAAACAGAGGTTTTCCACCAGTCAGCACCAGACCCACACCATTCATAGTGGAAATGCACATTACAGAAAATCAAAAAATTTTGAACACTATGGATAGGTTCACTTACCTTGGCAGTATACCTTCCAGGGATATAAACACAGATGATGATGTTGACATAATCATTGACAGAGCTAACTTAATGTTTGGGAGACTGAAGGAAAGTATGGGACACAAGATGTATTAGAATGCCTACCAAACTGAAGGTCTGCAGAACTGTTGTGCTGACCTCATTGTTGTATGCTTGGGAAAGATGGATAGTCTACTAGAGTCATGCTGGGAAGCTGAATCACTTCCATTTGAATTGTCTTAAGAAGAATCTGAAGATCACCTAGAAAGATAATGTACCAGACATGGAGGTTCTTTCTCAAGCTGAACTTCCAAGAATTCAAGCTCTACTGCAGATTGCAACTCCAATGTACTGTCCACATTTTTCAAATGCCAAAAGAACATTTGCTTGATAGGCTATTTCATGAAAAACTCAAACAAGATAAGTAATCATGTGGAAGTCAGAAGAAGCAAAGACACTCTCAAGGTCTCTGTAGAGAATATTAGAGAATTTCCTGGAGACAAGATGGCAGAATACATGGTAAATCAACATGACCCTCCCATATTCACATTTAAACAATATAAAACAGTGACCCACAGCAAACTGTGAACCAGCAGAACCAGCAAAAAGATGGCATGAGACAATGTTTGAACAAAAGAAACTCGGGAGATTGGCAGGAAAGGTCTGTTTCACTCAGGTAAAAGAGGAGAGCAGTCCAGGACAGGAAGCTTAACAGCAAGTTAACACCAAGCTCCACCAAAACTATAGATCCTGAGCCCTGGTATGGTGGAGTAGACAAACACCACCAACAGGATCCCCCACATACCTCAGGATAGCCAGGTGAACAGGCAGACTTTAGTGCTGTGAACTGCCATGTGCTGTAGTGTAGCCCTGGGCAAATAGGCAAATTCCAGCGGTCAGAGATACACTTGCTTCAGCATGGCCCAGTGAAGAGGCACACTCCAGTAACTAAAATGAGCTTCTGTGTTTTCCTGGGGAAACACAGAAGCACCTCACTGGCTTCAGCACACCCCAGAAACCAGTACTAGGACCCCAGCTCAGCACAAGGTAATCTTCCAGAGCCCTACAGCCTAAAGCAGCATCAGTCACCTCCTACCACACCGCCTCAGCACCAGATACCAGGTTCCCCTGTGGGTCTTAAGTCAACATCACTACAGCACCAGGTAAACAGTCAGGCCTATAGCCACTGGTTTAAGAAGACTGAGACAATTTCCATTTTACCTTGGCAGCAGAGATCAAATTTCAAAGAAAGGAAAAGGGGCAAAAAAGATAAGCAAAAAAAGGGCGATCTGACCATAGAAATTTATTATAATAGCTGGGAAGATCAAAACACAAACTCAGAAGACAACAATGTCAAAACACTTACGGGGAAAACACCAAAGAAAAATGGGAAGTGATCTCAAGCCTAAAAAGAATATGGAAGAGCTCAAAAAGGAGCTTAAAAATCATATAAGAGAGACAGAAGAAAAACTGGGAAAAGAAATGAGAGTGAAATAAGAGACTTATGAAAAAAAAAGTCAACAGCTTGAAAAGAGAAAACAATTCCTTAAAAAGAAGAGTTGGCCAAATAGAAAAGAAAGTATAAAAGTTAATTCCTTAAAAGTTAGAATTGGGAAAGTGGAAGCTAATGACTATTTCTGACATCAAGAATCAATTAAATTCAAAGGAATGAAAAATATATATATAAGAAAATATAAAATGCCTCATGGGAAAAACAACTGACCTGGAAAACAGATCCAGATCTATTATGCTTCAGATGAAGTTTAAAAAAAAATAATAAAGCAGGGGTAACAATGCTGATCCCATACAAAGTAAAAGCAAAATAGACTTAATAAAAAGAGATAAGGAAGGAGACTGCATCTTTGTAAAAGGTACCATAGATAATGAAATGATATCGCTACTAAATATATATGCACCAAGTAGTACAACATCCAAATTCTTAAAGGAGAAGTTAAGTGAGTTAAAGACTTTAGATAATTTTGATTATATTAAAATTTTTAAAAAGCTTTCATACCAAGAAGAAAAAAACAAAAATAAAAAAAGCAATGCAACCAAAGTTAGAAAAAAGGCAGAAGTTGGGGAAAAAATCTTTATAGCAAATGTCTCTCACAAAGGCCTCATTTCTCAAATATATAGAGAGGTACCAGCTCACACTGATTCAGTTGGCTAATATGACAAAAAGGAAAATTATAAATGTTGGAGAGGATGTGGGGAAATGCACTTTTGGTGGAGTTATGATCCAAAAATTATGGAGAGCAATTTAGAAATATGTCGATAGGGCTATAAAAATATGCATACTCTTTGATCTGGCAAAACTGTTACTAGGTCTATATCCCAAAGAGATGATTGAAAAAGGAGAAAAGCACCTCCATGTGCGAAAAGATTTATAGCAACCATTTATGTGATGGCAAAACATTGGAAATTAAGATGTTCATCAATTGGGAAGTGGCGGAATAAGCTATGGTATATAAAAGTAACGAAAAACTACTGTGCCATGAGGAATGATAAACAGACAGATGTTGGGGAGAAACAATAACAACAACAACAGCCTGGAAGAACTTGCAAAAAATGATGCAAAGCAAAATGAGCAGAACCAGAAAATCATTATACACAGTATCAGCAACATTGTGTCATAATTAACTATGAACGACCCAGCTCTTCCCAGCAACAAATGATCCAAGACAAGCACAAAGGACTTTCTCAAAAAGTAAAATGCTATCCACAACCAAAAAAAGAATTGATGGACTCTGAATGAAGATCAAAGTATATTTTTCCCACTTAACTTTATTTTTTGTGTTTTTTTTCTCTTGATCTGTTTTTATTTCACAACTATGACTAATATGGAATTATGTTTTACATGATAGCACATGTATAATCTCTATCAAATTACCCACCATTTTCAGGAGAGGAGAGAGGAAGGAGGGAGTGAGGAAAAGAGGGAAAAAAATTTGGAACTCAAAATCTTTTAAAAATGATTGCTAAAATTTGTCTTGATATGTAGTTGGAAAAAATAATATTAAAAATTTAAAAAATAAAGAAAGAACATTGAAATCAATTTTGAGACATAAGAGATGCTGGCATAGGACTATCCAGTACAGCATGCCTGTTTCAAAGAAGACAGTATGTTCTTTGAGCCAAGCAGAATTGAAGTAGCTCAAAAGAAATGCAAGATGTGCAAATTTAGAGACATCTCCATAATGTACATAGACAGTACGTGTTCCCAACCTGTTCTAGAGACTTCTGAGCTTATATTGGTCTGATCAGCCACAGTTGGACACAATATACCTTGACTCTGACACAGTGATGTCATTTTGGTCCTCTTTGAGTATGAAGGACAACAACCTGACAACCACTTTTCTCTTTTCAGAGAGTGAGAAAAGTCAGTTCAACGGATCAATACATTGAAAAAGTCCAAAAACAAGGAGAATGGACCTCCCGTTCCCATGAAGGGGGTAGGCTGGGGTTTTTTAACTTTGTTTCATTTACTTTTTCTAGGTATGTCTAATCCTTCTCTACATTTTTTAGTTATTGTTTATAATGTTTTCTTGGCTCTGTATCAGTTCATCTAGATTGTTCCATGCTTTTATATTCATCACTCACATGCATACTTCCAACTTGGAATGGAACATTCTACTTGTCTTAATGAACATCAAAAAAAAAATGATAGAATCAGCTTTTTGGTCATTTTATTTTCTCCTTTAAAATCAGTTTAGGGATGTCACATGGTATAGTAACAATCACCCTAGCATACTCAGGATGGCCTGCTAGCACAGGTTCTTTTGAGCTACTTCGTAAAGGAAAGACAGTATTAAAAATTTTAACAGTTCTACTTTAATTACAGAGAAAAAAGTGAGGATATATAAGCAGAGACATGAACACAAAGACCAACAGACAGGGCTCTAGTTGTTCGAACATAGCAATATTGCTATACACTTTACGTACATCACTGGACTGAGGGAGCACAGACATCTAAGCCAGTTGGGGGACTCTTAACAAATGACCACTCAGAGTTTCGGCCAGGAAACCAAAAGTCCCTTCTCATGAGCGAGCCCCAAAGCAAAACATCAACCTCTCAGAATATATAATAGACTCTGAATCTGATTGGCTTAGTCCCAAGGAGCTTGACAATCCTTGTGCCCTACCACTTAATTGGAAACTCCCTGTAACCCAGACCCTAATTAGCTCTGGACCAGGGCTCTATGCGCCTATTAATGGGCAGGGAAGATCTTCAAATTCCCTTAAGCTTACAAGTGGGCATGGCTGTTATACTTATGTTTGTATTCAAATATTAAAGAACCATCAAAAGCAGAATAAAAGACAGTTTGAACCATGTTGTTGTTTTTTAATGTGAACTGCTGGGTTTAAATTACTTTGAGTGAATCAAATTACTTCTGTACCCAAGAATATGCCTGCATTAAAGTTCATCCCCAGTACCACTTTCAATCTTGATAAATATGCTTGCACTGAGACTGTGAAGGGCCACTATATATTGAACTTCAGCATGTAATTATAGATAGCGTGCATTATCAAATAATAGTGATCATCAGATATCTATCTGAAATAATCACTCTCATTTTTAAGCTTTATGCTCATAATTAAAGTAACAAAACTACTTGTAGCAAGTGACCAGCATAATCAAACATAAAGAATTAATAAATAAAATTATTTTTCTTAAATGGACAGTAAATCATTACATTATATCTTTGTTAAGACCCATGATTCCATTTAAATGTAATACCTATTTCATTGTTTAGTCGTATATTTAGAAAATATACAGCAGAAAAGTAAAGAGTAAAACCACTCTGATAGAGCTGTTAACGCTATATCCAGGACAGAGGTAAACATGCTACATATGCTGAAAATGTTGTGTCTGTCAGTGTTAACACGTTTTAAACCTCTATACATTCTAAGGGTATTTGTTACAATTGAGGTTCCTGAAATTGTATGTGGCATATTTCTGGTTGAGTTTAGTAAGTGTCTGAGATTGGATCTGAATCTAGGTTTCATATTCTATACAATGAATTGCTTTGCTTCTTTCAGATAGATGCATAGATATACACACCCACATACATGTGCACATATATATACATGTATATGTGCACACATATATGTAAGTATATGTAATACATAATCTACAGTGTCTCAAAAATTTTCCTGCAGTTGTATGCTGTCATATAATTTAAAATTGCAGTAGAACTTTTGGGACACACATGCACTGTGTTTACAACCGAGCTCAGTAGGAAATGCCATCAAGCTAAAATGAGGTAATATATTAAAAATTAGTAAATGAAATTAAAAATATGCTGTATAAAATTAAATTAAATTAAAATATGCTTTTTTAAACACAACTATGAAATACGAGTGTCATTTATGGAGTAGCTTAATAGTAAGTTTAGAAGAGAAATTAGAGTATCATTTAGAGTACACTTCCATTTTACAAATCAGAAAACTGATGCTTATTTTCCTTGACACAGTTTCCTCTAAGAACATAACATCTAAATACGTTAGTCTTTTTGTCATATGTTGGTCTGTTAACTGATCTAGATTCCTTTCTTGATATTTACAAGTACAGTTTGGATTAATTTTTTTTAAAGCCATTCCATTATACTTTTCTACACTTAAACCTAGCCATTATTTTTTTGTTCATCCTTACCGTTTCAGCATTTATGCTTGTCATCTTGCTATTTCAATACCCAGAAAGTTTAGTGTCATGTACAAACCTGTAGGATACACTACGTGGCACATGCCTTATAAAATCACTTGAGACTCTTGTCCTGGTCTCTAAGTCATACTCTAAAAAGAAAAAAAATTCTTCTGAATGCTGACTCATCTTTCTTGGGATGAGAGCCGTAGAACTTGAAAGCACTTTAGTAATCATCTAGTCCAACCACACCATTAAACAGATGAGGAAACAGAGGTCCATAGAGATGAATTAGCTATCCTAAAACCACATATGTATTAAGTAGAAGGCATATTAATTTAAACATATATCAGGTAGAGGCCTACTCATTACCTTATTCACACAAAGTGTGTGCTGATAAATTTTTAACTGGTTTTTTGAAAAAAAAATGAATGCATGAACATTTAATAATCAGTTCTCCAATTTTGTAGCAGCTAGGTCTACTATACTCCCTGCATAATGAGAAAAAAATTACACTTAAATATCTACAATTCTTCAATACTTTAAAGATCTCTTTTCCTTCTCTTCTATATGGGATATAGTCTTACATTCTAATATTTCAATTATTTTCTATATTGGGTATGTGTAGAGAAAACCACAAAGAGAGTCAGATAGATTAGGGGAAGAAAGTTCAACTGATATTTTTATGGGGAAAAAGTACTCCTTAAAAGATTCCATAGTCAAGCATGAGTGTGGACAACTTTAATCTCTGCTACCAAGAAAGCTGAAGATGCTCCTTGATTACTGGAGTTCTAAGCTATAATGAGGCTAAAGCAGATCCAATATCAGTACTATTTCTGGAACCAATATGAAGGCTTTGGAAATGGAGGACCACCGGGCTGCCAAGAATGGTTGAACTGGCCCAGGATGGGAGGAAAAAAAGCACCAATTAGTATCAGGATTGTCTTGTGAATGTCTGCTATAATGACAGCCCCAGTAAGATAGAGTAACTCCATCTAAAATGGATAGATAGATAGATATATAGATGGATAGATAGTTTTCTAAAAGGTGGGTAACCAGTAGTAGATTACTAAAAGTATTCATTTTTCTTTTCAATAAATACTTAAAGTACTCACTACGTACAGAATACTATACTTAGTGAAGGAAAATACAGAAAGACAGTGAAGGCAGAGGTTGAGGTTGCTCCTTCTATTAAAGAACTTGCTATTAGGTGAAAGTAATGAGGCATATAAAAATATTTGTTTGATCCAAGTATTAAACAAATAATGTTAATTAGAATATAATTATATGAGTGTTACAAAATTCTTTGAAGTCATGGGAGAACACCACTTATGGGTGGAATCAGGGAAGGCTACATAGAAGAGGTAGCATTCAATCTGGACTGAGACAAAGAGTAAAATTTCATATGGCAAAATTCAAGGTGGAAGTTAGAACTTTTCCAGGAACAGAAAATTATGTAAGTCAAGATTCAACTTTGGGAAAATATAGAATATATTCATGGAATGATGAATTCTTTGATTTTGCTGGAATATAAGACATTAAATATAGGTACACAAGTGGTAAATTATAAATGACCATAATTGTTAGCAAAAGGATTAAAGACTTTAACAAAATGGAATAAGCAATGAGAAGTAATCAAAAGTTTTTGATGAGGAATGTGACTTGATCTGAATCGTGCATTAGAAAGCTGAACCTACCTGTAATGCCTAAAATGGATCACACTGAAGAAAAGGAGGGGTTTGGGACAAAACAGTTGCGGCCAAAGATTTGCAAATAGAAAACTCCCAGGTGACCTATAAAACCCTGTCCTGAAAACTCCTCCCTGTAAAAACCTCTACTTAAAAACTCTTTGACAGAAAAAGCTCCCTCCTGGCTACCTGTGCCCCAAGGGTCCTTTAGTAAGCTAAGCAAGCTTTCAAGATCAAGTTTGGGCAGCTAGAAAGGTTTTTCATTATGTGTGAGTTTTCAGGATGGAAGCTGAGATTTGGACCAATAAATAGAAATTAGTCCCAAAGCACTGTTTCAAAGTAGTGATTTTCAATGGCTCTAAACAATGTCTAAATGGCACATTTTCAGTACAGTTAAAAGTCATGCCCAGTGTTTTATTCCTGCTTGATCACTGCAGTATAGGAGTATGGCCAGTTTTGTGCTACCTAGAAGGTTCTCAAATACAGTACTTCCCACTACCCTCTCATTTTATCCCATGTACCAAGAAATGGACAGTCAAGCATTTAATTTGTGTAGCATATTTCTTAATTTACATTTGAGACATTATTTTACTAAGCCTCACAAAATCCATTACAGTGATATTACTAATAAAGTAATTGAAATAGGATTGACCAAATGATTTATCCAAGGTCATTTAAATAGAAAAAGCCATTTAAACTAACGTCCAAAGCTTTTGATTCCCAAATTAGCTCTCCTTTCTCTCAGTTGTTTCCCAAAGTAAGGATATAGCCTTCTATTTTGTAATAGTTACTCTGAAAAGAATAGCTACAATAACTCATATTTATGTTGCTTTTAAAGGTTAGAGTATTTTTTTTCTCTTTATAGTTTAATTCAATATGTATTTATTAAGTTTCTACTATGTATAATGTACTTTGCTGGGCACTAAAGATGAAAGATAAAAGGAAAACAAAACAATGCCTACCCTAGAGGATATTACATTTTACCAATAATGACAAGTCTATCACCTGTCTGGTGACATGCCCTGGGGGAATATTCTAATTAATCCTTGTTACTTCTGACTCACATTTCATGGATACCTGCCTACTAAAGATATAGTATATAAAGCTATTAGTTAACACAAAACAATTTAAGTATCACATAATCATGAAATTTAAGATTTAAAAGGGACCTCAAAAGCCATCTAAACCTACCCCCACACAAAATTGATTCTTAAGATGTATCTAACATGAGGTCAAAGCTTCCAAGAAAAGAGGGTCTACCCAGGTCATACTAGTCAACTTTTCATCAGGTCTATTTCTTAAGAAGTCATGACATTGTATTGTTTTCTCCTGAATTCTAATCTAATTCTGCCTCTTTGAAATTTCCATCTCTTATTGAAGGATCTGTCTTCTAAGTCAAATAGAACTGACCTAATCCTTCCTGCACAGGATAGCAATTCAAATAATTATAGATCACTATCATATTCTCACTTCTCAGGAATTATTGTCAAATAATGAGTTCCTCTTCTAGTAGCTGGGATTTTGTTTTTGTTGCACACTAGGGTGGTAGATACGTTTGCTTCTGTGTGCTGTGTTCCACTCTACCTGTTCCAATGATCAACCTCTAGTAGCAAGGAGCAAATTGTTTTCATGATTGTTTTTGTAGTTTACTTTGAAATCTATCACAAAGAGGGTTCCTTTGTTCCTACTTCTTTTCATTATTTCCCTTGAGGTACTTGAACTTTAGTCTCTATGTGAATTTCATTATTATTTTTTCTATTCCTATAAAGTAAAGCTTTGGTAGTTTGATTGGTATAGAATTGAATAAGTAAGTTAATTTAGGAAGCATTATCATTTTTATTATATTCACTTATTTTACCCATGAGCAATTAATATTTCCAATTATTTATGGCTTTTTTTTTCTATAAACAGAAGTTGTGTTAATTTATACAGTTCCTTATAGGTGGAGTCACAAGTATTTTACACATTCTGCAGTTATTTTAAATGAAAATTTTCTATCTATCTTTTCTGGTCTTATTTTATTGGAATTATATAGAAATGTTTCTGATTTGTATATATTTATTTTATATCCTGCAAGATTGCTAAAGTGATTGTTTCAATTGCGTTTTGGTTGACTCTTCAAAGTTCTTTAGAAAACATTACATCATCTGCAAAAAGTGAATTGTGCTTCTACTTTACCTATGTTAAATCCTTCAATTTATTTCCCTTGTCTTATTTCCACAAACAGAATTTATATTTCCATGTCCAAGACAAGTGATTTTCCCTTTTGACTAGTTTAGATGAAAAAGAAATTCAAGTATATTCCTAGGCATATATAGGATAAAGTCAGATTATGGAGGATTTTAAATATTAAGCCTAAATGTTTTATGTTATCCTTGAAGAACTAAATTGCCTCTAGTCAGACCTGGGTTTTAGGAAGATCATTTTGGCCATTGTGTGGAAGATGAATTAGAGAAGGGATCAGGGAGACTAGATGTGAAGTGATGAGGTTTTGTACTCAGATGGTAAATGTGGATAAAGAGGAGAGGACAAAAGCAGATCAACTGATTGGATATAGGGCATAAGAGAGAATGAATATTTCTGGTGATCTCAACAGAAATCAGGAGTTTTAGAGGAAGGTTAGATATAATGAAAAGAAGTTATATTTTAGGTGTATAAGAACATTTAACTGGAAATGTACAGCAGAAAGTCAGGAAAGTGTATTGGAGCTCATAAGAAAAACCAGGCTACAGAAATAGATTTTAGTCATCTCTACTAAGTATCCATGGTATCCTTGGGAACTGATGAAATAATTTAAAGAATGAAGAGATGAGTATCCATGACAGAATATTAGGGAAGATCAACACTTCTAGAAGAGACATGGATGATGATGAAAAGTAGTATGGGAAGAAAAATAGCATTTGTTAAGTACTTACTATGTGACAGGCATTATGTTAAGAGCTTTTAAATATTTTCTCATTTGCTACTCACAACAGTCCTATAAGGTAAATGCCATAATGATTCAATTTGAAAATTGAAGAAACTAGGAAAAATAGGCTTAAGTGACTTTCCTAGGACCACAGCATTAGTAAGAGTCTGAGGTCACATTTGAATACAGGTCCTCTTTATTTCAGACCCAGCTCTCTTTGCACTATGCCATCTAGTTGCCTCTGAATAGGAACAATCAAATAGGATCACAAAAGTCAAGAGTAAAGAGAATATTCAGAACAAGAGGAATAATGGATGAAATTTTGTGTCAAAAACGTCAGAAAATTAAAGAAGGATGAATTTAGAAGACATGGGCATGTATTATATGCTGTCACATGTAGCAATACTCTATGCATGCCTATGTCAAAGGAGTATTAGAATATAAATTCCTTGAGCAGGGTTAAAATTTTGATTTTATCTATTTCATGTATATATATATATATATATATATATATATATATATATATATATAGATGTATGTGTCTATGATTTATTTATCTAATTCCTACTATAGTTCCTTGTAGATGTTTACTAAATAAGTAGATGCTCAATAAATGTTTCCTGAATGGAACTGAACTGCAAAAAAAGTTCGTCATATTTAGTTAATAAATTGCCTTTGGTAATCTTAAAGAGGGGAGTTTCACCAAGGTCCAAAACTAGACTTAAAAAAAGTAGAGAAGAGTGTGGGATGTGAAAAGATGTAGTCATCTAGTGCCAATAATGTTTTTTTTTCCCCTAAGATTTTGGCTACGTGATGGACATAAAATATATAACACTAGCTTGAGAAATTGGCAGAACAAAGAGAAGGATTTTATAAAAGAGGGCTAACCATAGTATTTTCTATAGTCAATGTGGAAGGAAACAGGAGATAAAGAAATAATGAAGAGGGTGGAAGAGTGAATGGGAGATGATATTTTGAGGTATAAATAGACTAATGAAGAAGAAGGAGCTCAGTATCTCTAACCTTTGGTTTTTTCAGGAATATAGGAACCAAGATCTTCTCTAATTAGAGAGAAAGGGAAAAAAAAGTAAGAAGAGGGGAGAAAAAGGAAAGATAAAAGAAAGAAGTCTAGAGGGGAAAGAGTTTTGGAAGTGCTACTATGAACTCAATAAAGAGTCAATCAGGGAATGTGAAAAGAATTTTTGTAAGGCAGAAAAAGCCCATTTGACTCTGGAGAAGAAAATGAGACTGCCCAGCTCTGCCCTCACTCAAATCCAGTTCAGCGGTGAGGTGAGACATCCTCCTCCTGATGTTATTGGTTCTCTTTGAGAATGAAAGACAACCAACCAACAAATAGTCATAAGATACTCAGTACAGATATGTGACTTCTTTCAGTGGTAATCAGCAACATGTGAATAAGAGTGGAGAATAGTAGGTAAACCAGGATAGGGTTTAGGCAAAGCAGAAACAATGACAGGACAATAATAGTTACAGCTTTCATTTATATACTGTATGAATGAGGTGGGGAGAGCTACAAATCAAGGGAACTGAATAGGCTGATGAACTAGGACACTAAAGTGTTTAAACAAATATTAGTGAACATAATGAAGACCATAGTATAAAAGCAGGAGGTAAGGTAGAGAGGAAAACTGCAAGCCAGTCACAGCAACTATTTGATAAAGAATGAAAATGATCACCACAAAGACCTAAATAGGCTCACACAGAAAGAATAAGTGAAATTAAGGAAAAAAATGATTATTAATTGGGGGACTGAGATGGGGTTAAATTAGCAGTCAAGAGTAATGGATATGCCTCCTCCTCCTCCTTGATCTTTGTATCGGAATTTGGGGCATGAGACAGGACACAAAGGTATTGAAGTGGCCACAGCTGCAGTATCTTTTGTCAAGATACAAGTGTTTATGGGTGAAAGATGACAAAAAGAGTAAATATTAGATAAATATGAATATAAATCAACCTGAAAGTAACAAGATGTCTAATATAAAGGAAGTTTCTCAACTAATGCGGATTCCAGGGACAAAATGGAAGGAGGATTTGTTATTCTCATTTTATGGATGAAGTTTTCTATCACAGAGTCCCAATGGAAAAAGTGATGTCCAAAGATATTAAAGATGTTTTGTTTGTAAATAACATTAATTAAATTCACCATGGAATGCTGCATACTATTCTAAATCAGAGTTAGTCCTATTCTTGAGTTTGGAATGAGGAATGCTTGTTTTCTGGACTATGGTGTATATTGGGTATCTATCAGTATATGTAGCACCTTTTAAAAAATCACATATTATTTCTATTCATCTCTTCTTATATAAGGTATTTTCTCAATAATGGCCATGGAGGAAGTTCTCCACATTCTGAATTTCCCCCACTGCTTTTTTTTTAATGTTTCATGCATACTAGTGTGTTTGGACTGACCTTTTATTATTCTCTAACCATACTTTATGATAGTCCCATGCCACTTCTAGTTTGACATGTTCTTGGTTGTGCTTTTTCTACTACATCACATTCAGAAGTCTTTGAGAGTAATATACTGAAGTTCCTCTATTATGTATTATTCCAGTGTCCTTCAAGTCACGTGAAATTCAGATTTCTTTTGGAATTCCAGGTGGTATCACTGGGAAGATATTACTTTTTAAAAGATGGGGTTTTATGGAAATAAGCCATGGAACTCAGTATAGGGGACCCAATCACTGAAAAGTTGGTCAACAGAGGATGAATTTTTTGGTTATGGTAACCTATGAAAAGGATAAAAATAACACCATGAAAAAATGAACCATACAACCTTGAAAAGTGATTCTCCCTGCACAGCAAATTCAGTATCATTTTTTAGAAGTCTTATTTCTGCAGCATAGAAAAGATGGAATCATTTTTTATCTAAATCCTTTTAGACCTTTTTTTTTTTAAATTTAGAGTAAAGTCAATGAGTGCCTAATGCACAGCTGATGAAGGATAGATACGACGGAGTAGTACAGCCATCTGTCACTTAGCAAAACTTCACAATGATGTCAAAAAGTAATTCTGGTATATGAGTCACTTGTATTTCAAAAAAATCCTGCATACCCTTAACTGCTTTACTTAGTTTTATAAACAAAAGTCATTTGTAAGGAAAAAGAAAAAGAAAAAGAAAAAGCTAGAGTGTTCACAAATTTCTAAATCCCAAAAGTCTTGTTATTACTAATTATTGACAGTCATTTAAAAAACAAAACAAAACAAAAGTAATTCAAAAGGATATTTTCTTTCCCTTCTTTTTCTCTGTCTTTGTTCTTTTGTTTTCTGCTCTCCCATGTCTTGGTCTGTTTGCTATATTCCTTCTTTTTTCACTGGTCCTTATTGTCCTGGATCTTTTATTACAGTTATGCATAATACAATAGGGATGAGAATGTAAATGGAGGAAAATGTACTCAGGAAAATTCAGTAACAACTATCTACCAGGAAAGTTTCTGGTATTTGATTATAATATTTTTCTTGTGGAATATGTGAGCTTCACAGAAACAAAGTGTAAATAAACATGATTCATAAGCATGCACAGAAGTCTATGTGTGTGTGCATGAGGAAATATAGAACATATATATGTACAACTCATAAAGAAGTCATCATGTCTCTCTTCCTGAAGGATCTTTATTAAATGCTAAAATATTATGAAGACTGACCCTACACAAATTAGACATTATGCTGAGATGCCATAATTCCCCCAATTTTTCTCTCTAACCTGTCCATGGTTCTTAGAATTCTAATTTATCTATTCTTTTAATTTAAGTAATTGAAACAGCTAAATAAATATTTAGTGGGTGGCATGGGGTTCTATATTAAGCTAATATTATCTATTAATACTTTCTCTTAAATTACCCTAACTGCTTATCTAGCAAGGAATGGAATTCTTAAGGAATATAAGACAAAGTAAGGTAGGAAGCTATGTCTATTGAACTGGTTTTAACCTAGGAGGGGAATTGCAGTGCAGATTCAAGACCACCAAGGCAGTCAGTAAAAACTAGTATAAAGAAAATTTTTTCTTAAAGAGTAGAGAAATAATTTTGCAGAAGAAGAAACGCAGAACTGGGAAAGCCAAGAACAATCATCTGCTTTACCGTGTTCTTTGTTGTTGTTCAGTAGTTTCAGTTTTGTCTAACTCTCTATGATTCCATATTTGGGGATTTTCTTGGCAAAAGATACTGGGGTATTTTGTCATTTCCTTCTCCAGCTCATTTTACAGATCAGAAACTGAAGCAAACAAAGTTAAGTGACTTACCTTGGGTCACAAAGCTAGCAAGGTTCTGAGGCCATATTTGAACTTAGCAAGATAAGTCTTCCTGACTTTGGGCCTGGCCTTCTAACCACTGTGCTATGAGAATTATTTTGACAACCCAGTAATATTCATCATTATACAGTGTTTGAGTGACTGAATATTTAGACAAGTACATAAGGTATTGTAACCTAGGTGCATAGAATGCTAAACCATTGTCAATTAATAAAAGCATGATGTGAATTAATTATTAAGACAAATATTTTTTGTCCAAATAGTCAAGAACTGGTTTTTTGTTTTTTTTTTTTGCTTTTGGTTCATTAATTTTTGGGTTTGTTTCTGCTTTTTTTTGGGGGGGAAAGTAAGGAGGAAGATGAGGAGTAGGGGGCAGATCTAGATTCAGAGAATAGTGTTCCCAGTGGAATGTCAGCTTAAGTAGACATAATGGTTACTATGAGATAGTGCTTAAATGTTAGACGGCTTATGGAGGAAAATCCAAGAAGAGAAAGTTTCTTAAAACAGAGACAAAGAAACTGAATCAAATTTTGGACAATTTTATTGTAACTCTACAACTTCTCTTGCATTTGTTTAATTTTGTCTATTCATATAACCACTAAATTAGTTGAAGCCTTCATCATCTCTCTCCTGGATTATTACTATAGTTTACTAATTCATTTCTCTGCCACTAGTTCTTGCACTCCCTAGTCTATGTGCCTTACTGCTGTCAAAGTGATATTGCTTAAGTATAAGTCTAGTTATGTTATTCCCCTGTTTAAGAAAGACCAGTGATATTACATTGCCTCTAGTATCAAATATAAACTCCTCTATTTAGCATTTAAAACCTTTCATCTGATACCAGCCTACCTTTTCTGGAATTGTTACACAATATTCCTCATTACATACTAAATGTTCCAATCAAATTGGCCATGTTCTCTCTCAGGGAGTTTGCTCCTTTTCCTCTTTTCATTCCTTTACAAAGATTCCATCATTTTTCTAATATATTCCCTTCTTCTCTTCATCTCGTAGAATAACTAGCTTCCTTCAAAGCTTTGTTTTCCCTAATATCACAGACTCCATTAGAAGGAATGAAAGAATTGATGCGTGAACGAATTAATAAAAAGCACTAATTTCACAAATAATGCACTGTGCTAAAGTGGCAAAGTCAAGATGGCAGAGAAAAGTCAGGGGTGCACCTGAGATGCCTTAAATTCCCCTCCAAATAACTTTAAATAAGGCCTCTAAAATAACTCTGGAACGGCATAACCCACAAAAGAATAAGGTGAAATATTTTTTCAGTCTAAGACAACTTAGAAAGTTGGCAGGAAAGGTCTATACAACTGGAATAAGAATGGAGTACAGTTAATTCTAGGCCATATAATAGGAAATCAGCAATAGGTCTTGGGGGTTAACTGAATTAGGGGCAATAGTAACTGCTTCCACAGCTCTCAACCTATAGAGGATAAGGAGGTCAGACAACTGGTCAAAATAAGATTCCAGGGTTCCTTCTGCTGGCACTAAATGTAGGACTCAGTTACGTTACCTATATTAAAATATGGCTCATAGTCCTAGGTCGTGAAAGGGAGCACTAGCACACCAGAGGTTGCAGTCACAGGGGAGCAGGGAACATGGTCTCATTTCTAGGGCAAAAAATAAGAGTGCTTATGGTCACTCACAGATTAAATCTCAGGCCAGGAGAATAGTAAATACATCTCTCCTTAAACAATACCACTCTGAAAGAACTGAAAGCTTACAGACCTCCAGAACTAGTTCTAAAATAGCAGCACAAAAAAACCTAAAGCTTGCAACAGTGCCCTCTCCATCCCAGGAGCAGAGTCCAGCTTTAAGCTAAGAGTCAAAAAATGGGCTGAAAAATGAGCCAAACAACAACAACAGAACCTGACCATAGAAAATGACTATGGTGACAGGGAAGATCAAAACACAAAAGACAGAAAACAACAAAGTCAAAACTGCTACATCCAACGCCTCAAAGGACAATGTAAATTGATTTCAATTCCAAAAAATAATTCCTGGAAGAACTCAAAAAGATTTTGAAAATCAAATAAGAGAGACAGAGGAAAAAAACTGGAAAAAAAATGACAGTGATGCAAGAAAAACATGAAAAAAGAAGCAACCATTTTGCAAAGGAGACACACACACACACACACACACACACACACTGAAGAAAATAATACCTTAAAAAACAGGAAAAGCTAAATGGAAAAAAGGGGCCCAAAAATACTCTGAAAAGTACTCCTTAAAAAGTAGAATTGGCCACATGGAAAAAGATGCACAAAAATTCACTGAAGAAAAGACTTTTTAAAAAGTAGAACTAGTGAAATGGAAAAGGAGGTATGAAAGCCCATTGAAGAAAATTATTCCTTAACAATTATAATCAGGCAAGTGGAAACTAATGACTTCATAAAATATTAAGAAGCAATAAAATAAAATCAAAAGAATAAAAAAAGAGAAGAAAATGTCAATTATCTCATTGGAAAAACAACTAATTTGGAAAATAGATTGTAGAGAAATAATTTAAGAATTATTTGTCTACCTGAAAGCCATTACTAAAAGAGTCTACACATTATCTTTCAAAAAATTTTCAAGAAAAACCTGTTCTGATATTCTAGAACCAGCTGGTAGAATAGAAATGGAAACAATCCACCAATCACATCTTGAAAGAGATCCCAAAATAAAAATTCCCAGGAATATTATAGTCAAATTCCAGAACTCTCAGGACAAGGAGAAGATATTGTAAGCAGCAAGAAAGGAACAACTCTCATATCATGGAGTCACAGTCAGAATAAGACAAGATTTAGTAGCTTCTACATTCAAAGATCAGAGGGCTTAGATGATGATATTCCAAAGGGAAAAGGAGTTAGTATTGCTACCAAGAATCATTTACCCACCAAAATTGCATAAAATCCTTTAGAGGACAAATGGATATCCAACGAAGTGAAGAAAATTCAAGCATTCCTGATGAGCTGAATAGAAAATTTGACTTTTAGATACTATTCTCAATAGAAGCATAAAAAAGGTAAAGAGGAAAGAGCAATCATAAGGGAATCAATAAGCTTAAACTGTTTACATTCCTATATGGAAAGAAAATATTTATAACTCCTAAGAACTTTCTCATTATTAGAGAAGATAGAAGGATTATACATAGACAGAGGGCATGGGTGTAAGTTGAGTATGATGAGATGATATAAAAATGAAATAAAATTAATTGGTGAAAAAGAGGAATGGACTGGGAGAATGGGGGAGGGAGAGGTAAAATGGGGATAAATTATCTCATATAAAAGAGGCAGGAAAAAGCTATTACAATGGAGGAGAAGATGAAGGAGGTAGGCAGGAACACTTAAATATTACTGTTATTGGAACTAGTTTGAAGAGGGAATAACATACATACTCATTTGGGTATAGAAATTTGTCTTACCCTACAGGAAAGTAAGAGGTAAAGGAGATAAGAGAAGGTGGCAGGGGAAGGGAGCTCTTAGAAGGGTTGGGAAATTAGGGGAGGTCATAGAAACAAAACACTTTTAAGGAGGGTCAAGGTTAAAGGAGAGACAGAGTGGAATAAACAGTGGGGAAATAGGATAGAGGGAAGTGCAGTTAGTAATCATAATTGTAAAAACAAATTTACAGCAATTATCTCTGATAAAGTCATTATTTCTCAAAAATATGGAGAGCTAAGTCAAATTTATAAGAATACAAGTAATTCATCAATTGATAAATGGTTGAGAGATATGAACTGGCATTTTTCAGTTGAAACAATCAAAGTTATCTAGTCATATAAAAATGCTCTAAATTATTGATTAGAAAAACCCTACACTTCTCAGATTGGCTAATATGACAGAAAAGGAAAATGGCAAATGGGGGAAATTTGGGGAAATTGAGACACAAATGTACTGTTGCCAGATTTGTGAACCGATTCAATCATTCTTTAAAGCACTTAAGGGCTATAAAACCATGCTTGCCCTTTGACATGATATCACTTCCACGTCTGTATCCCAAAGAGATTTAAAAAAAAGGAATAAAAGACCAATATGTACAAAAATATCTGGAAAATAATTGGAAACTGAGGGGATGCCCATCATTTGGAGAATGGTAGACAAAGTTGTAGCATATGATTGTGATGGAATGCTATTGTACTGTAATAAATTATGAGCAGGATTCTCTAAAAAAATAAAAAAAATAAAAAACTGGACCTACATGAACAGATGCAAAGTGAAGTAGGTAGAACCAGCAGAGCATTATGAGCAGTAATGAATGATCATCAACTGAATGAGTTAGCTATTTTCATCAATGCAATGATCTAAGACAATTAGGAAGGAATTATGATGAAAAATACTATCTATCTCTTGAGAAAAAAAACTGATGGAGTCTGAATGGAAATAGAAGCATTCCTTTTTAAATTTTCTTTTTCTTTTCTTTATTTGTGGTTTTTTTGGGGCTTGTTTTCTTTCACTACATGACTAATATGAAAATATGTTCTGCATGAGCGTACATGCATAACCTATGTCAAATGACTTGTCTTCTTAACAACGGAGGAGGGCGAGGAGGGAGAGCATTTGTAGCTCAGCTTTAAGAAACAAAGATTAATTGTTTTCATATGTAATTGGGAAAATATAAAATATTTCTAAAAATTAAAAATAATAAATGCACTATGCTAAATGCAGGTATACAAATAGAAAAGCAAGGAAGCAAGGTAATTCATAATCTCAAGGAATTTATATTCTAATGGGGAAAACTCCATATAAAGGATGATTCAGTTCCAAGTGAGACAGAAAAGTCCTAGGGTCCTCAAGATATAGAGAACAAGTAGGTCTCATTATGTCTTCTTTATTATTAATGTCATTTAAATTGTTGAAATCATGTAAATTGATTCAGCCTTTTCCAATCTCTCACTCACAGGTATTAGCAATTCTCCCTGAAATAATTTTTTATTTGTTTTGAACTTAATTATATATATATATATATATATATATATATATATATATATATATATATATATATATATATATGTTTATTTGTTTTCTCCTGCTGGAATGTAAGCTTCTTATTGGCAGGCACTACTCCATTTTTATCTCAGTATCTGAAGTACATAGCCAGCACAAATTCTGGAAAATAACATATCGTTAATAAATATTAGCTGATTACTTGATTCCATAGTTGTTATTCAGTCATTTGGTCAGGTCTGACTCTTCATAACTCCACAGGCAATGCTATCCATGGGGTTTTCTGGGCAAAGATAGTAGAGTGATTTGTTCTTTGTTTTTCCAGTGAATTAATGCAAACAGAGCTTAAATGACTGACCCAAGGTCACACAGCTAGTGTCTGTGTCCAAATTCAAACTCAGGTGTTCCTGACTCCAGGACCAGCTCTCTATTCACTGAGTCACCCAGTTATGTAGTATATCACAAAAACTAGTGCTAACCTGACTCCACTACTTTCTAACTCTCTATGTGACCTTGGACAAGACACTTAACGATTCTGGACATCAGTTTCTTTTTCAACTGTAAAATGAGGGTATTTTATTAGATAAGCTTTGAGTTCTCTTCCAACACTAAATTAATGACCCAGTGAATTGAACTATGTCCAACCCTGTCTTCTTTTATGTCTCATTTTCTTGAATCACTCATTGGAAGGAAAACTCCTATGTAGCTACACTAGAAGGTATGTAGTGTGGTTATAAAATAGTGCAACATTTTTGTAAGTGTGACTAATGGAAATCCACCTCATTACTTTATATGGTCATAGTATGACCTTGTTCTAAGCCTTTAGAGAGAAACTTTAAGGTCGTTAGTTGTGTTTCTTCTCATTTCATGAGCATTTTTTTTAACATCTTCCTTTTTAAACTGACCCTTGACTTTAGCAATGTAGGCACTCTCTTCAAAAGGTGAGTACCAGTCTATCTACATCTTCTCATCTCATTTAATTCTTTCTTTTATATAACATTTATAGGTTTCCACCTAACACGATGGAAGTTTTTTTCTAGATATCTTGACTTTACATGGATACCATTATTTGTCCTTGTTTATGCTACATCACTGGTTTGCCTCTTTTTTTTTTGATCTCTCTAATAATTTCTTTTAGAGTATAACTGTTCTGCAATTCTTCATTGATAATATGTTTTGCCCTACTCACAGTCACCATTTCATGTGCTTCTTCATTGTCCTTTGGATGACCCACATTTTAAATTTTTCAGAGAGTATTGTATTCCATAGCTTGAAACTACATATCATCATTTTAAAGGAGCCTTTGTTTCAGGGAAAGTTTGGAGTCATTACAATTGTGTCTTACGTAATTTCCCTAAGAGAAGCATGCCTACTTTTTTCCTCTTCAATTCTGTGTTTAGGACATTGTCTGTCTGCAATATTTAGCTTGAATATATGTGAAGGACCAGCTCTGAGGGCTGTCAATCTAAATACATATGATAATGTAAAAAAACAGACATCATCTATTTTTCTCCAATGTGTATAGTTAGGCTGATTTCTTATATAATTCTGGATCTTATTTAGAAACATTTGCAATATCTTACATTGTCATGCAATTAGCATGAGTCCATCCACAAACAGGAGCATTTGAGAATCTTGCCCAATGATAAGGAAACCTTCTATTTGAACTCTTGTAACGCCATGCACCAGCAGATTCCCAAAGGAATGCTACTGTGAACAGCTTTTAGAGTTCAGATTACAAAATAGAGTGAACACTCTGTTTATTCCATTACAAATCAAGACAAACATTCAAAACATTATAATATTCACAACATTACATCTTATCACAGAAAATGGCCACACAGTTTTCACTACAGCGGCCACAATATTTAGAACA
>CM053580.1:89388281-89408503 GCA_028627135.1 Pseudochirops cupreus
TCTCAGCCAGCTTCAGTCTCCACAATTCTTCCTTCACCCAGAGAAACATTCCAATTCTGTCTCTCTGTCTCTGGAATTCTTGCTTATATACACACCTCAGCCAATCCCCTTCTTCCACATTAACAGGGGAGTTCATGCCTTCTCAACAGTGGGACAGGGTTTGCCCCTTCCACACTTAGCACTTAGTACTAAGTGCTAAGTATCCTGCTAAACAGATTACTATTACAACTCTATACTAATTATCTTGGCAGGTAGGTGGCAGAATGGATAGAGGGCAGTGCCTGGAGTCAGGAAGATTGGTCTTCTGAGTTCAAATCAAGCATCAGACTTCCTAGCTGTTTGACATTGAGTAAGCCACTTTACCCTTTGTATCTCAGTTTCTTCATCTGTAAATTGAACTAGAGAAAGAAATAGGGAATCACTCTAGTATCTTTGCCTAAATGAGGTCACAAAGAGTTGGGGATGACTTTAAACAACTAAACAATACCAAAATCTGATTCTCTCCCATGATAACAGTAAACATTTTTCCAATCATTTGTCTCCATTTTTATCTTGCTTGATATTAATAATCTGATGGTCATTAATAATCTGATGGTCATCCATCCATCAAATATGTCTCTGTGGTTAAATCTTTCAAAGATGCACACAGAATTTTGACATATGCATGAGAAACACATTTGTAGATAAGAACCTTTAAGGTAGTATTTTGCTCTATGATCAATAATCCTCAAGACTACTTGGGTAATGGTTCTCTATTTGATGAGAATATTGGGAAAACTGGAAAGCAGCTTGACAAAAACTTGGTTTAGGCCAACATCTTATATAAGTCATTATAATTTCCAAATAGAAATGTCACACATGAATATGTTAGGTTAAGACAAAAGGTCAAATCCTTTAAAAACAGAGGAAAATAGAAAGAAGAATTATTGACAGTTATGCTGACTCAGCAATTTAGTGTTTCCCAAATCTGTTTGTCAGTCATTGTTAGGGTAGGCATCATCTAGTCCAAAGTATTGTGTTACTTGTTATTTGTCACACAGTAATTCAAACCTTACCTGCTTTGTACCTGGCAAGTTTTTCCAATACTTGCTACCTTGGGAAGGAACTGAGATGCAGTCGACCATCCCCTTTTACTGATGTAGACCTATGGTAATTGTCTTTATCTCATTACAAAAATTATCAATAAAAGTTGATCCCATCTTGAAACCCTTGCTAATTTCCAGTGATCAATTCATCAATGTATTGCTACCGCGGTGTACTTTTAATAAACTCTTTCTTAATTATCTTTTTTTTCCCCTGTACTTTGCATAGTTAATTAGGGTGGAACCCTAAAGAAGAAAAAAGATCCTTATCTTCCTCAGCTATTGCTGTGGAGAGAATTCTTAACCATATAAGGAATAAGAGAATCAAAAAAGGTAAAAGCGATAATTTCAATGATATGAAATTAAAAGTCTTTGTCTTGAACAAAGTCAATGCATCAGTGTTAGTAAAGGAAACAGTTAATATAGAAAACTTTACAACAATTGTCTTTAAAAAATTCTTATAACAAAAGTATTTAAATAATTAGTGTAAATATATTACACGTAGACATTCAGTGTGGTATAATGGATTGAGAGGTGCCAACCTCAAAGCCAAAAAGATTTGAATTCAAGTCCCACCTCTTGACATATATATGGCTATGTGACCCTAGGCAAGTTCCTTAATCTCTCAGTTTACTTGCTAACTCGTTCAATTAAAGAAAACATGATAACCTGCAGTGGTACAAAAATTTTGTTCACATAGAAATTCCTTACATTGATAATACCATGTGTCTAGTCCTTGACATCATAATAGATCTATTTCTTAAAATAATTACAAACTATTAACAGCTCTAAGAAAGATCATTACAAATCACTAAAAAAAAAATTAGATAAATGCACAATACAACAAATTTTAGGTCTCACTTCACTCCCAGAAGATTGGGAAAGGAGGGAAGGAAACAAGCATTTATTAAGCACCTAGTAAGCATTATATAAAGGATTATTCTCTCCCTCTTCCCTTAAGGAATTTATAAATATCTCATTGGATCTTCACAATAATCCAAGGAAATAGGTAGTAAATGTCTGAGCTCAGATTTTAACACTGATATTCCTGACTCTAAGCCCATCGCATATCCCATGGGAGGTCGAGTAAAAAAAAAAATCTTATGAATATCAGAATATTCATAGCATATTTTTGTGGCAGCAAGGATTTGGAAATAACATGAGTCCTCATTAGTGTATGGCGTCCTCATGAGTTTGGAGAGGGTCTTCAGGAGGAGTCAGATGAGGTCAGACTCTAGTAATGAGTTTGGGGAGGGTCTTCAGGAGTCAAGATGAGGTCAGACTCCAGTAATGAGTAATTAAGGGTGGGATGTTGCTGGAGGCTACCTGGAGAGCACAGACAATGGTGGGCCAGGCCAGTTCAAGGGTGGGAACAGGAGCATCAAAGGTGGGAAACAGTTGGAACAAAGGAGGGCTAAAGACTTGGGCAGAGCCACAACTTAAGGCCCATGACCTCAGGCCCCAGATCCTGCACCTCATCATAAAGACTCAGGAAAAGGCCAAGGAAGCTGCTGCAGTGAAGAAGAGAACCTTGCCCTGGCTCTTAGAATTCACTTGCAATCACTACACACCCATTGCTTGCAAATCTCTGTGTGGTATGTATCCTTTTTCAAGGTTGAATATAACCTCTCTCACTCTTTTCCATGAGTGATTTACTACAGCATACATATGTATGCTGAATCTGGTTTTTGGCAACTGGATCAATAAAGCTAGGTATCAATAAATATCTCCAGAAACACACACAGATCTTTGTCTAAAATTATTCATGCACTTACATTAGAACACGGTGAGCAACCTTCCCCTCTAGGTCTTCAAGTGAAGCCCTTTGACTGAATCCAAACTTCACAAAACAAATCCCCTTAATAAAAGGATTTGTTTGTAAAACTTACTCAGTCAAAAGGCCCCACCCTAGAAAGCCACATGTTGCCTCCAGGCCACAGGTTCCCCACCCCTACATTAGGAATTTAAGCTTCCATTCAGGTGCCAGCATTTATTCTTGTGGAATACTTAGATATCCACTTGATCATTCATAGCTATCAGAGATGTCACAAAAACCAAGGAATTCCAAACACCAAACCTCCTCATCTCCAAGTATCAGCTCCTAGGTAATATAATTTTATAATACAAAAAAAGAGAGAGCATATAAATTGGTAATTTTTTTTTCTTGTTCCTCTAAGTGGGAAAATATCTCTCCATTTCTATTTCTATGTCTAGGAGGCACTACTGGCAGAGAGTGCTAGAGTTAGAATCAGCAAGACCCAAGTTCAAATACAGCCTCAGGCATTTATTAGCTTTGTGCCCTTGAGCTAGATTCCACTTTCAGCCTCAATTCCCTAATCAATAAAATGGGAATTATATGGACTCCTACCTCTTTGTTGTTGGGATCAACAAGATAAAATTTATAAAGACCTTTCCAAATATTAAAGTGCTCTATAAGGATTAACTATTGTCTGCTTTCTCTTTCCCTGTTTCTTTCTTATTAGTCCCTCCTCACTTGTGTTTTCTGTGAACAATTAGGATATCTACTAGGATTCATCTTTATCTTTCAACTGTTTTTAACTTGGACTTCATAGGTATCATCATCATCATCATTAATATCATTATTATTATTGTTAAACAAAGGAAACTAAAGTTAACTTTTGGTTAAACAACAAAATTTAAACAACAAATCTTAAAACAAAAGCATCAGATTAATACTTAATAATTAACTAATTACAGGATCAATGTTATCTATGTCATACCAAAACAATTGAGAATCAAAAGTTATGTAATAGAATGCTTTGTCTTTACAATATCAAGCAATTTTGTTTATGATTTATTGTTGATTTATGATAAAAACCTTATATATTTTTTTATTTGACGGCATTGACAATTGTTTTGGTGTCATATAGACCTAGGTTAAATCTAGGTAACTGGCAAATGATGCTTGATAAATTAAATAGCTTTTCACTAAATAAAGTTTCCAAATAGACTGACCTTTCAAATGAACTGAAATGATAAATTATATATAATTAAAATAAAATATATGTGACTATTTTTAAAATATTGTAACACTTAGTTTATGAAGACTTACTCAAAAGAAGCTCAAATCAATTACTCTATATTTTTTTATCTCAATGAAGAAGATAAGGGGAAGAAAAGGATGATACCCATTTCAAAAACTGGAAAATGGAATTATAAAAAAAAAATGAATTGTCCAACTATGATTCTTAAGTATGTGTTAACAAATATACAATGAAAATAGACAGGATCAGAAGAGAGCTCAAAGGTCATGTTGTACTCCCCTTAACCATAGCATGAATTCCATCTCAAAAACCAATATAATGTAATCTCCCATCTAGTATTTGAAGACATCTTGCAAGAAGGAATTGTGTCTATTTTTCAGTGTAAGTTTAGTTTTTGGTAATTATAATATTTCGTTCATATTAAATAGAACATCATCTTACAACTCCCAAAAGACAGAGCTTTTCTTCGAAGTCAGCTTATGTAAACAATCATCATTGCTCTTATATGATAATTTAAAATGTCAATATAATACTTAGTACATTAGGTGCTCTAGAAACAGATTGGCCTCGACCTTGAAAGATTTCAGTTAGAGAAACTTATTCATGTATATAGGAAACAGACCAGATGGCATGGGAACATTTTCCAATTGATAGTTAGGACTGTGGGAAAGGTTCTAGTTCTTGAGGTTAATTATATTCATATTTACATAGCATCTGCTATGAGTGTTTAGAAATGGTTTTGCTAAATTGCTTTGAGTTTTAGAATTTTCTAAGTTGTTCTGTGACATTTTTTTCTTAATGAACTTTAAGCATTACTATGGTTAGAGCAAATAGAATTTCCAAATGCAACAAGCATTGGACCTGCATTCAAATTCCATCTCTGCCACTAGCTAATTAAGAATCTTATAAAGTCACTTACTTTATTTTGAAAGCAGTTTTTCTTGTTTTAAAATTGTGATAGTGAAGGCCTCTTCTTTCTCCTTTACAAATAAATACATAGATAATATCAAGATGTCAAATGTGAGAATATTATTGTTCTGTGTATTTAAAAATACATTTGCATTTTCTGTATGCTTTGATGTTCAAAAATGAGAAAATGTCTCCACTCCTTTATAAATACAATCTGTGTGAGAAACAGTTTGACAGGGTCAGCTTGAAAGTTGGTGGACGTAATGCATTAATTGACCTTAGCTGGAGAGCAAGGCAGAGGGCTGAGGGATTGATGTTCACCATGGTGACCAAGATGAACGCTTATTTTAATTGGATAAAGAAATCACTAGGGAGGTACTTTCTTCCTACCATTTTCTTTCTTTCAGGTTTTTAGTTGAGTTTGAACCACTTCGGGCAGAGGAACTCAAGAGCTGGCTAGATCAGTTGTAGTTCTAGCTGAAGAGGGAAGCAAGAGATGCCTGGGGCTCCTGGTCTCATTAGCAAAAGGGAAACCTGTGAAGCCTGATTCTGAAGGGCACCCTGAAGGGTTCTTGCAACAAAGTTTCTGTGGTTTGGCCTGGGGACAGGCAATAAAGGCTGCCTTTCAACTCTGGAAAGTAGAGCCATTCAAGAGGGGATGGGCCAGAGGCAAAATCACATTAAGTGTCCCCCTCAAAATTTTGTTAAAGGTGAAATCAGGTTAAGAGCTGCCTTGAAAGAAAAGAAGTCTCAAACAAGAACTGCAGAATTGCAGAATTTGGAAACCTGAGAGATCAACCCTTCCTAAAACGTTAATTTCTCACTCAGTGATTTATTCTTACTGAGGATGCATGTGGAAGGCAGAATAGGTAGGGAATTTCCATCTAATTTCCTTTCATGAGGCAAGGTAGGAGCAAGGTAGGTGTGATTATGAAAGTAGTATATTGTCATATATAAACTTGAGGTATATTTTGTTCCCCTATATCTGTCTCCAAGCCAGTGTGTCGTTACCAGTTACAAGAACACAAATCCACCAAATACAAGACAAGAAAGTAGAAAGACTTTAGGGGGCATTGCTTTAAAGTGTGACTGCTAGAAGAGAGCAAAAAGCTAAAACAAGGTTTGATTTTAAAGAGAACAAGTTAATAGTAACTGTGGTTATGTGGAGGTTTAGGGGTGCTCGGGACCCCAAAATACTGACACATTGGGTCCTGTCCTAATGAATTCAACCCAAGCCTTCTTTCAGTCAAAGTAAAGCAAAGTTTATTAAAGATCCACCATATTGGATACACTTTTAAGGAATCTGAGCATTTGTGACAATTGTATTTGAAAAGCCAGTCAGACTGAATCTGAGCTAGATTGAATCTGAGCCCTTTCATGGAAAAAAGATAGAGTTTATAAACAGAAAGACTGAGGAAAGAATCCAGGGGTGGTCAAGTAGTTTAGAGATTCCAGGGATGGTCTTGAGGGCAGTGGTAAGTAGCCTAAGTTGACTAGAGGTTGAATCTTGGGAAGATCTTGATGGGACTGACCAGTATCCTGGGGTGAGTAGAGATCAGATTTAGGGAGGATATTGATGGGAATGGCTAGTAGCCAGGAAAATGTTTTTTTGATAGGATCAAGGAAGTAGATGAAAGAAATTCAGGCACAGTGTTAATGAAAAGCTTATGGCCTCAAGGGAACATCAGATCAAGTGTGGAAATCCAAGGAGATTTCAAGGTGGGGTTTTCCAGGGCCCTATAGAAGAATGGGACCTAAACTCTTCTGGGGTAAGGGACAAAGGACTTGGGCTTGGGCCTGTCAGTTAAGCTTTGTCATTGTTTTAAGGCAACTATAAGAGTGTAGGTTTTGGGGGTTTTGTTTGGGTAGATTTTTGAAATCTATAGTATAGATGAGTATTTATCAAGGTACTTTTCATATAGACTTTCCTTATTTTGTTATGAAAAATACTCCAATGGATGGAATGTAGCTTGTCTGGTTTCAGACTTTAGGCATGGTCATTGTTATTAATCAACTAAGTATTACCACTGGGTAGAAATGCCCCTTAATCACAGACGGCAGAAAATAATTACTCTCTAGAAGTCATGTGTTTTCAATTCAATCTAACTTAACTGTTAGAGATATCATAAAAGGAGACTAACCATATAAAGCATATATATCTTTTCAAAAAACACATGATTTTAACATTTTGTTAATTCTCTACCATTAAAGCTGTTTTAAGACTTAATAGATGGTACTCATGAATTGTGTCTCTGCTTGATTTCCCCTGCCCCCTACTCCTTTTCATGGAGGTTAGATCTTCAGTCTTAGATATAGATGGAATGGAACCCATCATTAAAACTTTTACCACCTTGCTAAGAACTGAGCACTTTTATGTAAGTGGTATGGTCATCAAAACCCAGGGTCAGCTTCTTATGATGACTTGGCACTGAAATAGGGCACAGAGAGTTGTGATGATTCACATGTGTGGTAGGTATGACAGGTCCAGGTATGATTGCTTCTAAAGTGGCCTATACCTAACTCCTCCCCCTGCTCTTTACTATTATGGAAAGCAGCAGGCTATTGATCAACCAAGTGGGGTGCAGTTATCTAACCCAAGGAAGTAGGAGTATCTGTGAGTAATTTTCTTTCTATCCCTGGTGTGGTAGCTGGCCCCTAAATTCAATAGAAGTGTCAAGATATGATTTGGAATATGCACAAAAAATTACCAAAAATGCAAAGCCGTTTTTATCTATACTCTTTAGGCCCTAATTCCATGCTATTCCTCTTTTCTTGGGTCAGCTCCTCTGTTCTTATTCATAATTCCCCATGGATAGGATTTGACAATCCCTCCTTTGTTTTATATATAGTTACATATATACATTATATATGTATATATAAATACTCCCCAACTACAGGTAAAAAAATGATCAATTATTTATTTATTTGAATTCCAAATTATCTCCCTCCTTCTTACTCTCCCCTCTCCTTGAGAAGGTAAGAATGACTATATATGTGAAGTACTGCAAAATATTTACACATTAGCCATGCTGTAAAAGAAAACAGAGACAAAAAAAAAACAAGAAAAATAAATAAACATAAAAAATGAATGTTTTAATATGCAATCAGATTTCATTACCTCTCTTTGGAAGTGGAGAGCATTTTTCAAATTGTCTTGCATCACTGTCTTGATCAGAGTAGCTAAATTTTTCACAGTTGATCATTCTAAAAATATGGCTGTTAATATGTACACTGTTCTCCCAGTTTTTCTCTCTTTACTTTGCATGAGTTCATGTAAGTTTTCTCATTTTTTTTTCTGAAACTATCCTGCTGGTCATTTCTTATATCATAATAGTATTCCATCATAATTGTATATTGCAACTTGTTCCACCATTCCTCAATTGATGGGCATCCCTTCAGTTTCCAATTCTTTGCCATCAAAAAAAAATAGCTGCTAGAAATATTTTTGTACAAAAAGATCCTTTTCCCTTTGCTTTGATCTCTATGAGTTCAGACCTTATAATTTCATTGCTGAGTCAAAGGTATGCACAGTTTTATACCCCTTCATAGCCCTTCAGTATAGTTATAAATTGTTCTCCAGAATGCTCTACCAACAGTAGATTAGTCCCTCATTTTTTCCACATGCCCTTCAACATTTGTCATTTTCCTTTTCTGTCATGTTGGCCAATCTGATAGGTGTGAGGTCATATATTAGAGTTGTTTTAATCTGAACTTCTCTGATCAGTAGAGATTTAGATAATTTTTATGACTATCGATAACTGATTTCTTCTTCTGAAAACTACCTTTTCATACCCTCTGACCATTTATCACCTGGGGAATGGCTCTTACATTTATAATTTTTTTTTTCACTTTCTTACACATTTGAGAAATGGGGCACTTATCAGAGAAACTTTCTATAAAAAAATGCCAGTTGTCTGTTTTCCTCCTAATTTTAGAAGCATTAGTTTTGTTTTTGCAAAAGCATTTTAATTGTCAGTTCACTCTTTTTTTCTCTTTTTTTAAACTTTTGTTTATTTTTAGTTTACATCATTCATTTCCATGAGATTTTGAGTTACAAATTTTCTCCCCGTCTTTCCCCTACCCACCACCCCAAAATAGCAGTCCCACTGTATATCCCCTACCCCAATCTGTTCTCTCCCATATCCTCCCCCACCACCCCTCTGACTTTACAGTAGGGCAAGATGGATCTCCCTACCCCAGTGCCTGTATATCTTATTTCCCAGTTGCATGTAAATAATAATAATGATAATATATATGTATTCATACATATATATTTTAACATTCTATTTCAGAACTTTAAATTCTAGATTCTTTCCCTTCCTCCCTCATCACTCACCCCCATTGGAAAGACAAGCAATTCAATACAGGCTGTACATGTGTAGTTATGCAGAACATCTCCACAGTGGACATACTGTGTAAGACTGACTATTTTTCCCTCCTTCCTATTCCACCCCCCACTTGTTCTAATTCTCTACTTTGTCCCTGTCCCTTTACAGAAGTGTGTGCTTCTAACAACCCTCCCCCCCAACCTGCCCTCTCCTCTATCCTCCCTCCTCTCATCCTCTTCCCCCCCACTCTCTCGTAGGCCAAGATATCCAATTAAGAATGTGTCATTCCTTCCCTAAGCCAAATTCAATGGGAGTAAAGTTAACCCATCTCCACAATGGACATACTGAGAGAGACTGATTATATGTCGCTCCTTCCCATCCCTCCTACTCCTTGTTCTATACTCTACCCTGTCCCTGTCCCTTTACAGAAGTGTGTGCTTCCAGCAAATCTCCCCCCCTTCCCTACCCTCCATCATCCCACCTCTCATCCCCATCCCCTCTACTTCCCTGTGTAGCAAGATACCCAGTTTAGAGTTTATGTCATTCCTTCCCTAAGCCAAATTCAACGAGAGTAAAGTCGATCCTTTCCCTTTTGCCTTCCTGTTCTTCCCCTCCATTGTAATAGTAATCTCTTGCCTCTTCTATATGAGATGATTAACTCCATTCTGGCTCTCCCTGTCTCCTCTCATACTATTCCTCTCCCACCTCTCAATTTCACCTTTTGAAAAATTAACACATCCTATTCAATTGATCCTGTGCCCTCTGTCTACACACACACACACACACACACACACACATAAACACATACTCACATATGTATTCCTACACATATATACCCTCCTATATACACATATGTGAATGTATACATACATACACACACATTTATATTCCCTTCAACTATCCTCATACTGAGAAAAGTTTCATAGGTTACAATTATCATTTTTCCATGTTGGCATGTAGTTCAACTTAGTTCAACTTTGATAAGTTCCTTATGAATTCTTTTCCATGTTTACCTTCTCATGCTTCTTGTATTTGAATGTCAAATTTTCTATTCAGTTCTGATTTTTTCTTCAAGAATGCTTGGAAGTCTTTCACTTCATTGAATGACTATATTTTTCCCTGGAACATTATACTCAATTTTGCTGGGTAGGTGACTCTTGGTTTTAATCCTAGCTCCCTTGATCTCCGGAATACCATATTCCAGGCCCTTCGACCCCTTAATGTAGAAGCTGGCTATTCACTCTTAATGTTAACGTGGCTTACTGAGACATAGAGAATTATACCAAAGAAACTACAGGAATCTTTTGAGTAGAAGGACAAAGAAGAAGTAGAGTTCTTAGTTTTGGAGAGTTCACCTTTGCCAAAACAATTATCCTGAATCAACAATGGAAAGGGTGGAGAAGCACAGCCCTGTTTAGTAGAGCTTGCTGTGCTAGGTGTCTTGTTAGTTACCAGTCTTGCTTTGATCTAATCCACTATACCTGGGCACAATGTAGCACCTAGATTCTCTACACTGTCTTTTCATCAGCTTCACAATTCTATAGCTTTGCTTGGGGAGTATATCTTCCAATACACCTGGTCTCTATAGGCTCATCAGGCAGAAATATCTCTGCTTCTACCTGAAGCCTAGAGTTTAGGTGCTTAGAATGAAGAGAGTAGAAAGCTTCACTGGTGACATCTCTAACCCAATGAAGCCCCAGAAAGCGCCTAGGGTCAAAATCAGAGCCCTCTCACATACAGTAAAAATAAAATCTTCTTCCCACTTCTCAAACCATCTTATGTTACTTCAATTTGGGTGGATTGTCAGCTGTTTTTTTCTATGTATTCCCTAAACATATACATGTCCCAGTTTTCCCATTGACTTATAATAGGATATCAGATAAACTACTTTTTCCTTTTCTTCCCCAGGACCTTCATAAAGTGAAAGGAATGATATTTAAAATCTTGCTTACTTGTGTCATCCCTGACTAATTAGAAACATGATTAGAATTAGAATGTTTAAGGCACTCTGCACGGGTCCCACAATTAAGGGATTTACTATATTTGTCAAATAAGTTCCTCAGAGTTGAGGTTGCATTATTACTGTTGATCTAAGATTGCAAGTTAGGACAGGGCAGTCATTTTGTCACTTTATATGGTACTTAACACTGACACACAGAATAATATAAAGTGGTTGAGTGTGTTCATCTGTACATGTGTTTGTTATGTCTATAGGCTTGTTCATAAATATGTATGCATATATTGGGAAGAAGGGACAAGCCTATTGGCTTTAATGGTCTTATCTTACTGGAGAAAAACTCCAGGCTCTCAGTGTGACCACTAATATATAAGAACTAATTAATGACTAATTAAGTTTTATATTACCCAAATTGTCTTATATATGTTTGTATTTTCTTATAAAATGTTGGTCTCACTGGGAGCTTGAGAGTTTTCTCCAGTAAGTTGGGAGATACTGGTCACAATTCCGATGACAGGGCCATTGTTGAGAGGGATGGGATATGAGGCCTAGACGTAGAATGTTAACAAATTTTATATAGAACAATACCTTGTCATACACCAGGCTGTCAGAGTCACCACTTATTATTATTAAGGAGATTCCTGTTGAAGCAGGGGTTCGTGAGATCAGACCATTAAAGCCATAACCTTGTCCCATCTTCCCAAAGTATGAATATATGTATATATTTATAAGCAAATTTACACACAACCTTTAAGTGTCTCACAACTTTTTAAGTGACAGATGGGTTGCTTATCTACTTCAGTAGAGGGAATTCATACTACCCAGGTTTGTCTGCAATCATCTTTTATCATTACTTACTGCACCACAATATTCCGTTACAGTCGTATACCATAATCTCTTCAGCTATTCCTTGGTTGTCTAAGGAATTCCTTTAGGTCTCATTTCTTTTCTTTTTGCCCACTTTGCATCACTATGATTATTTTCTGGATTTTTGGGGGGTTGCAGGGAAGGGTTCCTTTCAGGAAGCAATCATTGGATTCTTACTCTTTTCTCTTTGTCTGCTTTTTTCTAATAGGTCTAGGTAGTATTCAGGTAAGATTTCTTGAAGTAATATCTAGATTTTTTAAAATTCTGGTTTTCAAAGAGAGAAATAATTCTTAAATTATCTTTTGTTTTCTTTGTCTTTTATTCTTGTTACATTTTTCAATTTTTTGATTTTGTTCTAATTTTTTTTCTTTGTAGTCTTTGTTCTAGTTTTCAACAATTCCATTTCTAGAGTAAAATTACCACTTTCTTTTTCTAAGTGAATTCTCTTTCCAATCATTTCCTCAGGGGCTTTTATTTGTATATCAGTTCATTCATCAGTCCATTTATCCCTTTATCTATTTCTTCTATCTATTTTTTATTCATTTATATAGGCATTCACTCATTATTTATTTAGTTATGTATTTATTTATATCTCTGTCTCATTTCTTCCACATATTCATGTAGCCTTTGTTGAAAATCCACCACCCCATCCTCTTTTATTCTCTGCTTGCAACTGAGTTGGGGTTAGATTTACAAAGAATTTTGTTAGTGATTATTGTCTTATTTATTCATCTCTAGCTTTAGTTCTCCATGCTGTACTTTTGGGTGGATTGTTTGGCCCTGCTTCATATTATCCTAGGGCCTTGAATTATTTCACTGATTTCTACTTCTTGATGATAACACTCTTCCCCACTTGGAAGATTACTGGATATTTAGTACTATATCTGATGTCTCCTAAGAAAGTATTAGGGCCTACAGGAGTCCTGGACCAGGGCTATTATATACTGAGCACTGTGGCATCATGCTGGTTGTCTCTAAGCAGGTTGCTTTTGATTTCAATTCCCCTGGGGAATCCAAGGTCATTACTCAGTTTTGTTTTTTCCCCTCACTATTCTGTGGCTTTTTTTTTTTATGAGAAACCATTCCTATATTGAATATCCTTGAATACTCATTCTGTCTTTTCATGACATTAATCTCTCCAGGTTCTCCTTAAATCTGAATGCTCCCTGTCCAAAAACAACTTTCTTTACTCTGTTGTAGTTAGGTAGTGATCAACATCATGGAATGGACAATTAAGTGTATTTTTCTCTAATTGGATTGGATGTGAGGAATAGAATTAATTTGACAATGTACTTAGTGTATGGAAGAATGAAATTAGCATAGCTTGGGGTCATTGGGAGATATGCATAAGAAGATGGCAGTCAGCTTACCCATTTCCCCAGAGTAGTTTTTTGAATTACTGCCTGTCCTGACTTCTGTACTTGTAACTTGACTTTATTGCTTCTGGGCTTCTTACTCTTCTAGTTCAAGAATCTCTGATTCATATCAACATTTGCTCATGAAGATTCAAATGACTAATAATGACAAAAAAATCCCCATATATTCTTATACTGTTTTACTATGACTACAGAGCATTTTGCATATATTACCTTATTTGATCATCACAGAAACAAGTATCAATATGCTCATTTCATAAATGAGCAAACTGAGGATCAGGGAAGTACTTTGCCCAGATACTAGAGAATCATAACATAGGTGCCACATTGTAAGTACTCACTAAAATGTTATGGAATGGAATCAAATGGGTCACATAGCCATTAACTATAAGAGTCATGATTTGAACCCAGGTCTCTGAAGTGCAGGTATGTGATTTTTCCTACTATACTGTCTTAAATTGCCAAATCTTTATATTTGTAGTCAGGAATACAAATTTATCCCTATTTTTGAGCTTCAAATTATGATTTATTTCTTAGATATAAATTTCACACATACTGATACACATATATACATATTAGTGTGTGTATGTGTATGTGTGTGTGTGTGTGTGTATGTATATAATTGTTATGTTGAGGTTGGATTATCAGCAGGATTATTTTCTTTAGTGTAGTCCTACCCTTCAAGACCACCCAGCAGCCATAGCTCATGCTGAATTCAGCGGCTCAGCAACTAAGTGGTACAAGCCACGGGGAGCACATTATACCAATTTTCCACAGTCTGCACTGCCTACCCATTTGCTTAAAAGTGCAATTCAAGATGTTGACTTTAGTCTATAAAGCTCTAAGTGGCTTGGGCCCTGGTTACCTTAGAAATCCCTTCTCTCCCTGTGCACTGTCATGACAATTGAAAGCAATCACTGAGCTCCTGCTGATAGTTCCTAGATTTCCAGCATATGGAACTTTATTTAAAATAGGGAAGGATACTTCACATTGTCATCCCTTGCCTAAGATTTTCTGGCCCACCATGATCCGGTAGTGTCCCACTGTGCTGATCTTCTAGGCCTTTTTAAGTCATACAGATTTAAAAATTTTTCCCTAGTAAGAGTTTTCTGTGTTTTATCTAGTGTTTTATTTTTTATATTTATCATCAGAACAATTTTCACTAAAGGTACCATTTAAATTTACTTTTAGATAACATCTTCATTAAATTATAACAAAATTAGCAAAGTAGTAAGAGTCAGTATTTTAGTGCTACAGAAGGAATTTGGGGGATTTTTATAGTTAACCATTAGAATTGTGATTTAAAGAAAAGCCATGAATGGAAAATTTATACAGAATCATCAAAGAGCAATCACCAAGCATTGAATAAATTATTGTAAATCTTTTGCTATGTGCCAAGAAACAATATACACATTTTCCTGTCCTATTGCCAATGACTTATTTTAATGAGAATATAATTGTGTGAATGATACTAATATAACTAAATCTACTTTCTGTCAAACACATGTTTGCATTTTCAATAATCAGTCTTTTAACAATCAATATTAAATTTAAATTATGTGATTGCCTTTGAAATTCAAGTTTAACAATTGTGATTTTCAAAGAGCACAGCTAAGAATGTAAATTACAATTAAATTGCACTGATTTTCTTTTTCTTTCTATATTAATACTCAGCTCTACTGGTTATTATGTCATTGTTAGAAAAGCTTGTATTTTTACGTTTGATTTTAAATATATATAAAATTCATTTTAAGCTCTTTAAAACTTTTTTTTTTGTCTTAGGTGGGCAATCTCAACTTTCTATGAAAATATTTTGTATCACTCAGAATAAGTTTCATGAGAGAAATATTAAAAAGTCATAATTGTATGATTCTCCAGAACAATTAACATCAATGACAGAGCAGCTGGGGAAACCAGCCAATGTAAGGGTACTTAAGGACGCTCTGACTGTCCCCTTAATATGAAAAAAGGAGAATCTGCTTATTATAGCATTGTTTCTGTGCATTCACTCAACACTTGCTGGTTATTTTTTAAGAATTCAGGGTCCCAATTCAAAGTCATGTTTTTAAGTCTTTCCACATATCTCAGTTGATAAATTATAGAATCTCTCCTTTGACAATATCTCTACTCCCACTGCTATCAATCTAGTTTCTGCCCTCAGTATCCCATGCCTACATTACTACAACAGGATCCTAGTCATCACTGCCAGACTAATTTTCCTGAACGAGTACCCACAAAAGACCATTTCCTTTTTCAAGAACCTCCAATGGCTCCCTTTTACTTTTACCACACTGAAAATCTCTTTTGTCAGGATTTCAGTGGCCTTTATGATTCCATTTTACCCCACTTATTGAATGGGTAAGGATAAAAAGTCCTAAAATGTAACAGATAGAAGGGTCTTGAGGAATCATCTAATTTAACTCATTCATTTTATACATAAGGAAATAAGAACTGAAAGAGGTTAAGTGATTTCCTCAGTATCATTCTATACTTTAATACCAAACCTGGAATTAGAATCTTTCAATTATGTTGCTTAGCAAACCTTTGGGAAAAGTTGCATATTTGGCTACTCATTTTTCAAGACCAATTCAAGTTGTTCCTCCTTGGAAACTTTTCTGATTACTAAAGTCCTACCTCTCCTCTTTGGATTACATGGCAATGATAGCATCTATTATAATTCCAATTATAACAACATGATGGGCAGTAAATAGTGTTTAAAAAGCAATTTTTGAGTGTACAAAAGGATTTTTTTTCAAATTTGTACTTGAAAAGAATTCATGTACTTGAAGGGAACTACATGTTAGAAGACCTGTCATTCTATCCCCAGTGAATGTAGTGTAGTAGCGGTGTAGGTGGATAGTTGCAATTTAGGGTATACAAAGAAAACTAACCTCAGGTGTGAGAGCTGCCAAGATCTACTTTTGTGCTTTGGCTAATGACAGTGTTCCCAGTGACTGAAATTCCCTCTACCCTTAGCTGTGTGCCTTAAGAATCAATACTTTTTTTTTTCCAAACGAAGAAATTAAAGCTATCTATAGTCTCATGAAAAAAATGTTCTAAATCACCATTGCTTAGAGAAATACAAATCAAAACAACTCTCAGGTACCATATCATACCTATCAGATTGGCTAACATAACAAAACAGGAAAATGATAAATATTGGAGAAGATGTGAGAAAATTGGAACACTAATGCATTGTTGATGGAGTTGTGAATTGATCCAACCATTCTGGAGAGTGGTTTGGAACTATTCCCAAAGGGCTAAAAACCTGCACATCATTTGACCCAGCAACACCACCAGTAGGTCTATATCCCAGAAATCATGAAAAATGGGAAAAGGACCCACATGTACAAAAATATTTATAGCAGCTCTTTTTTGATGGCAAAGAATTGGAAATTGAGGGGATGTCCTTCAATTGGGAAATGACTGAACAAGTTGTGGTATGTGAATGTAATGGAATACTGTTGTGCTATAAGAAATGATGAGCAGGCAGAATTCATAAAACCTAGAAAGACTCATATCAACTGATGCTGAGTGAGGTGAGCAGAACCAGAAGAACATTGCACATAGTAACAACCACATTGTGCAATGAATAACTTTGGTAGGCAGCTTTTTTCAGCATTTTAAGGATCTAAGACAACTCCAAAAGACTCATAATGGAAAATGCTATCCACATCCAGAAAAGGAATTTCAGAGTCTGAATGCAGACAGAAGCATCCCATTTGCTCTCTTTTTTGTTGTTTTGTTTTGTTTCTTCTTTACCATGGGTCTTCCCAATTGTTCTAATTCTTCCTTACAACATGACTAATATGAAAATATTTAATATGAATGTAGAGCATACTATATCAAATTGCATGCCATCTTGGGGAGGAGGAAGGACAGGAGGGGGAGAAAATTTGGAACTCAAAACCTTATGGAAGTGAATGTTAAAAAGTAAAAATAAATAAATTACTAAATATATATAACATATACATATATATGTATGTGTATATGAATAAATTCCTTCCTTTAAGCCCCAATGCAAACACTATCTCCTAAAAGAAAGCACATTTCCGATGGTCTTAGGAACTGATACACCACTCCTCTATCCATCTCCAGGTGGGTCCACCCACATGCAGATACGCTCATAAACGAGTATTAAAGGGTCGTGGCATTAGGAAGGTTGAGAACCACTGCCCTAGTGGTTAGCATAGTCTTTCCTTTGAAATTACATTGTATTTGTTTTGTATAACTTAAGATTGTTGACTTATTATTTAACCTCAATAAAATGTAAGCTCCATGAGGGTAGAGATTATTTCAGCTTTTGTCTTTGAATCTCTAGAACTTAGTACAGTTATCTGCTACTTCATAGAAATTTAACAGTTGAATGAATGAGTGACAAGAAAGCATCCCAGATGGAATGAGGTCTTAATCATGGTGACAGCCATAAACATAATGTTACTGATGCTCTAAAGAGCTGGTCAGGGTTCTCATCACGGTCATGTTTTGCAAGAAATAACTTTGGAAATAATAATTGAGTCCATAACAGTCTGAAATTTTCCAGAAGGGATTTGGCTAAAATTATATGCCCCGGACCACTCAGATGCCATTTAGAACCAATAAGACCATTCTAGAAAATGTTCAGTCTTTGTTCTATTCCTTCTAAGAAATTCTGGAATAGATGTGATGTTCAGAGTATGTTACCTAAAGTTACAGAGTCTCATTGCAAGAAGATAATTCTAGGAATCTTCTTTTGAAAACACCCAAGTGCCATGGGCTGATGAGTTGGGTACATCTAATGAAGTGATTCTGCTGATCACCTTTTAGCCATAAAAACATTTTCCATATAGTTATTTGGTTCACCCCAGAAGGCCTTCCTTTGGAACATTAATTTTCAAACTATGGCCAGAGGGTCAAATCCTCTTACTCCTTGATTTTGTACAGGCAGCAGACAGATTTGGTCTTCAGGACACAATTATTCAACTCTGCTTTAGAGGATTATCTTACTCATAATTAAAGAAGTGTTCATTTATTTGCATATATCTACAATGTAAAAGTCTTGATAATAAATATAAATTTCACATAAACATTATAATTTTAGTCTCAGCATCTTAGAAGATATGAAAATAAGAAAAATATTAGTTTCCAAGGGCTAGCCTAGAATTAATCCCAATATTTAGTTCAATGGACAGAGGTAGTTAAAATAAAAAGTCTAAGTCAGTGATTTTATTAAAATCAGGTGTTTCTACAATATGGAAAGTAGGCAAGGCTGAAATATTAGGTGTACCAGAATACACTGAATATACTTCACAAGATACTTTATGATGGACCCAAGATAAGTACAAAATCCACTAGATTGTAACTCAAATGTTTCATTAGAGGGGAAAATTGAGGTTTGGAGCTATTATGACTTATTCAGTGTCATACAACTGGTCATTCAAGGAGAGAGATAAAGCACTCATACTCAAATCTTGCTTTACTCCATGTTAATCATTCTGTTTATTACACTTTGTTGCCTAGGATAAATCAGCAAATATATTCCAATATTTACTATGCGATAAAATCCCAAAATAGCAAAATACTGAAAGTGAATAGGAGAAATAAATGTATAACAGGATATACAGAGAAATGCTTTAGATGTAGTCAATGATGACACTTTGGTTGCCTGCATCTCATAACCATGTTGATATCCTGTCCAATACAACATTCTTTACAACACATAGATCCATAATATAATGACACTTTGGTTTGTGTTAACCCTTAAAGTACATCTAGTTCCAGTCCTTTATTTTAAAGATACAGTAAAGATACAGGCCTAGAGAGATTTACTGAATTGCCCAAGATCACGAAGTTACACAACTCCAGCAAAATCACAACTGGAACCTGATCTTTTGAATACTAGGCCAAGGCTCATTTCATGAAGCTCCAGTAAAAATTATGCATATGTGTGTGTGTTTGTGTATGTAACATCTGCTTATCAAGAAAAGTACTGTTGGGGGGCGGAGCCAAGATGGCAGCATAGCAGCAGCAACATATCGCAGCTCTCACATAGCCACTCCAAAATACCCATAAAATATGACTCTAAACTAATCCTAGAACTCCAAAACGCACACAAATATACTTTCCACTAAAGTCAGCTCGGCTACGAGGAACCATATCAGCACTGCGAACCGAAAACCAGCCTGGCCTGAAGCCCCGGCTGAGCCCTGGGGGCGGCTGCACAGAAGGAGCCAAGGAGCCTCTCTGGTGAGCAGATTAGCGGCAGCTGCGAGCAGCATTCAGAACTAGGTCAGTGGGACTTGCGAAATCGGGCGAGAAAAGCATCCAGCCAACGCCTCCAGGGCAGGAAAGCAAAAGGCAGAGGTTTTGCACCCGCCTCTGCATTGCAGCTTCTGCGCCCATGGCCTGCAGATAGCAGGGGGACTAAGCAATTGTTCAGAGGCCAAGTGCTCTCACGTTGAGCGGCCTGGATCCGGATAGAGGTCTTGGGCTTTCGGTCCTGGAGTCTTCATTATCCAGTGAGCCGGAAGTAAATAGGAAAGGGACCCAGCACCTTCCTGAGAGCTATGGCAGCCAAGAGGACCCCAGCGATTTGGGGTCTTTCCCTTCTGGAGCTTTCCCTTCTGGAAGCAGAGCCCCACAGAGATTTAAAAAAAAAAATCACAGACTGACCAACCATGAGTAAGAATAAGCATAAGAAGCAGGGTAAGAACAGCAAC
>CM053580.1:89409003-89428669 GCA_028627135.1 Pseudochirops cupreus
TGCTCTTACACCCACACAGCAACTTCAAGAAGCATTGTTGTAACAAAGAATAGCATAAAAACTTCATCTGATCTTTTGCTTATATTTTCTATGCCTTGAATAGACAGGATTTCTTTTTCTCTCCCTCCCTTTTTTTTTCTTTCAAATTTCATACTTTAAATACCTCTAGTGAAAGTACATCTAAAAATCTTAGAGGAATACAAAAATATATCAATTTTTATTTCTTTGTAATGTGTACTCCTTTTTAATCCTTATTAACTGATACAAAGAGAAAAAAAAACAAATAAGAAATCATTGAATGAGACTTTAAAAACTTTTGCATCTTAAATTTGAAATCTAAAGTTACCTACCACACAATGTAATCCAATGGTTCCCAACATGTTTGCTCTGTAAATGCCTTTAGACAACAGCAACAAATGTGAATCCCTACAGATGAGATGTACATATACAAAATACATTTGTAACATAATTGTGGCATTATTTTATATATAAAGCACCATTAAAGAATTTTTAGCAGGAGAATGGTAATGAACCTTTTAATGGTTTGTGAAACACTAAATGGGAAATACTGGTGTTATCTCTTAAAACTAGCATTTTAACATCATTCAGAAATCCAATGGGCATAGTGCATAAGGAAGAGTCATCCTATTAAGTTTAAATATGCCAGTCTAGAGAAGCAATGTGGCATAGTAGATGAAGGGCCAGTTTGGGATTTGTGATGACCTGGGCTCAGGTCGTACTTTCTATACAGACTGTCCGGGACCCTGGGTAAGCCATTTACCTCAATACCCCCAGGAAATTTTGTAAGATATTTTTAAAGTTGTATAATATTTCATTTCTATTGAAAGAATGAATTTCTTTGCAGTTCCCTTCATTAATAAAATCACTGAAATAAACAGTGATATATATTTGAAATAAACAAACAAGGGGCAGCTAGGTGGTGCAGTGAATAGAGCCCTGGCCCTGGAGTCAGGAGGACCTGAGTTCAAATCTAGCCTCAGTCACTTAACACAAAAACTAGCTGTGGGACCTTGGGCAAGTCTCTTAAGCAATTGCCCTACCTTCCCCCCTCCAAAAAAAAAAAGGCAGAAAAAAGAAATTTAAAAAACGGTAACTTCAGACCCATACTACTTCTTTCTGATCAAGTGGAAAAAAAAATGAACTGTCATTTCTTTATCTACCATTCATCATCTCTATTTTCCTTCTCAAATAAATTTCTGGAGGAAGGGAACTACACTCTATGTAAGCTGACTTCTGACTTCATTATTTAACTGAAACTGCTTTTTCCAAAGTTACCAATGATCTCTTAATTGACAAATCAAATATACTTTTCACAATCTTAATCCTTCTCGACCTCTCTGCAGAATGATATTGTTGATCACGAAGAGATGGCCTTTCTTCTTGCCAAGACAAACAACACTGTATATGCAAGTTATCCTATTCTCTCTCAGAAATGAAGCCAAGATAGCAGAGTAGCAGGAAGATTTTCAGCGAGCTCCCACCTCCACATCTCCAACAAATAGACCTAGAAAATATGCTAGACTTAATCCTAATTGGGGAGTCCAAGAAAAAAACAATCACAATGAGTTATTTTTTTCTAGCCCAGATTGGCATTGTGAAATAGGCAGTCTGAGACACTGGGGATAGGGTTTGACCAGCAGCAGACTACTTGGAGCATTCCAGAACATTTATAGTCTTTGTATCAGGCAAGAAAAGATTCTATATCTAGCATAGAAAGGTCCACATTTGTGAAAGATGAAGAGACAGGTGCCAAACAATAGCTCCATAGCTTATTACTATTACTGAGTCATAGATCAAGGGCAGACTGAGAAGGAAAGCTCTGGTCTTTGTCCCAAGCCAGGGGCAAATTAACAAGTCAATAGTAATTGTGTGACTCAGATCTCAAGGGACAAATTGGGTTTCATTTTCAGTTTCAAATCATCTGAATTATGTAGAGGAATGACGAGGGTAGAGATCCCAAATGAAAGCTTACACTTCTTTCAAACTGAATCAATAGAGCTTTCCCTTTGGCTGATAATGGCTAAATCCAGCAGCAGTCTACTGGAACTCCAAATGGACAAGAAATAAACTGAGATGGTTGTTCAAACCTAAACCCAGGTTGGAAATTTGCAAAGCCTGAACCAGGGATGCAGCAATCAGACTTTGTCCTGGGTCAGACCATATGGAGAGACCTGAAAGCTTGCATTTCCCCATACTGAGAAATCCTGAGACATACACCAAGAAAGCAGCAACAAGATAAGCCTGGAAATTCTCTTCTGAAGAGTGCAGAGCTCAGTCTTAACAGTAAGTCTAAAATCAGGAAGTAAACAGCAAACAACACATAATTCCACCAGGAAAACGAGCATAACTATCACCATGATAAAGATACAAAACAAGAATAAGAGAAAGATTCCAAAATATCTGTAAGGAGACTCTCAAAGGGAAATGTGTCTTAGGCACAAATTAAATTAATTTCTAGAAGACATAAAATAAGCAAGTTTTTGTTTGTTTGATTTTGCTTTGTTTTGTTTTCAGTTAGAAATGTTTATAACTAATGAAATCATAGTGTCTGCAGTAAAATAAAATAAAACAAAAATGATAACTGTGGAAGAGAGAATTATAAGTAGAATTAATAGCTTGTCATAAGAGGTATAAAACGTTATATAAGTAACAAACTCTTTTAAAATTGGAAAGGACCAAATTGAATCCAAAGACTCTGTGAGACGACAGTAAATACTGAAACAAAGTCAAAAGACTGAGAAATGGAAGAAACAATTGACTTGGAAAATAGATCGTTGTGCTACCTGAAAGCCATGACCAAAATTAAGAACATAGAAATAATAATTCAAGAAAACACAAAAGAAAACTACTTACATAAATTGAAACAAAGAGCCAAGTAAAAATAGAAAAAAAAATCCATTGGTTATCTACTGAAAGCATAGCAAAATAAAAATATTGTAATTAAAATTCATTGCCCCCAGATTTATAAAAAAAAACCAAAACAAAAAAGCCTGTAAGCAGCCAGAAAGGATTCATAGTCAAAATGACTCACAATTTAGTCTACCATTATAAAAGAGCAGAAAACTTAGAATACAGTATGGTGAAGGACATGGTTTCAAAGAAAATCTGAAATAGTTGTATGAACTGGTACAGAGTGAAGTAAGAAGAACCTAGAGCACAATTTAAATGATGATAACAATAAAATAAGGACAAATAAATTTGAAAGACTTACAAACTTTGATCAGCCACTGCAAATAATTTAGTTATTCTTGGCAATACAATAATCCAAGAAAATTCCAAAGGACTCATGATAAAAATTTCTATCTATCTCCTGAAAAAGAACTGATAGAATCTGAATACAGATAGAAGCATGCTGCTTTTCAGTTTTTTGGTGGTTTTTTTGGGGGGAAGGTGGGTGGCCTCTTGTTTTCTTTCACAACAATAATATGGAAATACATTTTACGTGATTGCATAACTTATATCAAATTGTATAACATATCAAATTGTTTACTGGTTTAGGGACAGGGGAGGAGAGGGAAGGAGGGAACTCAAAACTTAAAAAAAATGGTTGTTAAAATTGTTTTTACATGTAATTGGAAAAAAATATTGAAAAAAATTAAAATAATGTTTAATTGAAAAATAAAATAACTTTGATCAGCATAATGATCAATCACAATTTTAGATGACTTATGAAAAAAACATACAACAAACATTCTGATAGCTAGAGGGATTTAGAGTATACAATGAGATTTATATTTTGAGGTGGAGGGAGGATCAGTATGGAAGTTTGGTTTGCTTGACCATTAATGTCTGTAATGGAATTTATTATTCTTTCTTTCTCAGTCGAGGGGGGAAGAGATAAAGAGAGAAGACTTTTGCTAAAGTAAAAAAAAAATATCATTTCAAATGCATACTATCCTGTTCCATCTTCTGCATCATATTGCTTCATATTATCCCAACTTTCTCACTTATCTTTGATCATTTGGGGTCTACTGGATGCTTCCCTTCTATCCACAAATATGACAATGTCTTCTGCATTCTAAATAGTTTCATTTCATCCATCCATCCATCTGTGCTAGCAGTTATTCCATTTAGCTCTCCTTCATTTTGAGGCTAAACTCCCTGAGAAAGCTATCTATAATTGATGACTCCATTTATTCTCTTTTTACTTTATTGTTAACTCCTTACAATGTGACTTCCTACTTCATCATTCAAATGAAACTGCTCTGTTTAAATATGCCAGTGATTTTTTAACCTTCAAATCTAAGGGTCTCTTCTTGATCCACCTTCTTCTTGACCTCTCTATAATTTCGGACACTATCAATCACTCTCTTCTCTTAGATATATTATTCTTTCTAGATTTTTATGACCTTCATCTATCCTGGTACACCTCCTATCTCTCTAATATCTCCTTCTCAGTCTCCTTTACTAGTTCTTTGTCATCTCTAGTAATGGTAGGTGCCCTTCAGATCACTGCCCTCTTCTCTTCTCTTTCTATACTGTTTCACTTGGTGGTCTCACCAGCTAAATTCAAGTATGTCTATACATATGATTCTTAAATCTACAACCAATTCAAGTTTTTCTTGGAGGCTTTTAATGCAGGAGTTTTTACTTCGTTGTTTTCTTCGGTTCTATGTTTTGATTCTCTTTGTCACAAAAAAGATTCTACTCTGGTTTCTATTCCTCTGTTTGCCGATCTTGTCAACCAAATACTTGCCTTTTCAGCTCTTTGCCATAGTAGAACGCTGCTTCCAAAGTGAAGAGTGTTGTGTCCCAAATTTCTGAGTTTTTGTGCTGCTTTTGTCAGAGCTTCTTCTAGGCACCTGCCTCAGAACTGTGAGGACGACTGCCTCTCCACAGCCTCAACAATCTCTGCCACATCAATGCTCCTTACCCCAGGACCACCACACAAGACTGTGACACAGATCCAAGCAAGGCAAAGCAAAAGAATCCTGCCTCAAGGCCAACAAAGTGATTCCTGCAATTACCCTCTGGTTGGCTTCTTGGTCTCCCCACCATCTCTGGGCCTGGACCTTTGAAAGCTGTGACTTTAGCAGCAGCTGCCTCTGCCTCCACCTCCCCAGGACAGGGGCTGGACCAGTCTCTTCTCCCACCCAGGTCTAACAGAGTTTCCCTACTGTCCTTTTTCTTTCTTTTCGATATTTATGGGTTGAGAAGTCTGGAAACCACCACAACTGCCAGTGATTCAGTCCCCTGAGGTCTGCTCTGGCTGGTCTGTGCTGCTGGTCTGTGCCAGAGCAGCCTAAGCAGGGTTGTGATCTACTCCCAGCCTGGTGTGATAGACCCTTCCTGTCAGTTTGTCAGGCTGTCTTCAGTTGGAGATGTATTTCATTCTGTCATTTTGTGGGTTCTGTAGCTCTAAAATTTGTTTAGAGACATCTTTTACTGGTATTTGAGGTAGTTTGGGTTAAGCTCAAGTAAATTCCTGCTTTTACTCCACCATCTTGGCTGCTGATTCTTAGATCTAGAGCAGCTAAAATCCCTCCTTCTATAACCCTTTCCTGGGAGTCTCTCTCTTTTTTTTTTATCAGTTTTCTTTTTTTTTTAAATTTTTTTTATTTACTCATTTACTTTTTTAATTTACAAGATTCAGTTCCACAATCACTTGAGTTTCAGATTTTTCTACCCTCCCTTCCCCCCCCCCCCATGGTGGCGTGCAATCATGTATAGGATCTGCAAATACTTTCACATTGTACAATGGTTTGGTCATATAGAAGAGTTGTAACCAATGAGTGATCACTGGGAAAAGAAAAAAAAAAGCAAAACCAGACATGAAAGAGAACGATAACGAGTTTTGCTTCAGTCTCCATTTAAACTATAGTCTTTCTATATCTTTCTCTGAGTTTAGGTATCTCCTTCCATCCTGAGGCTTGTAGAGTTGTCTTTAGCTGTGCGTTGTTGAGGATAGTCCTGGGATTCTCATTAGTCTAGTGTAGTACATTTTTTTCTGTTGACATTCTCCAATTCATCTTGTATATATCTTCTTTGTAAATAATTCTTTGTATCTTTCCCAATAGATTTAAAACTTAAGAAAATTACTACTGGTGTAATACAGCATGGACCAATATTGAACATCATCAAACATTTTACCAACTAACAGGTAATCAACACATTGCCTGATTCATAATAGGTGTTCATTAATCAATCTGTAGTGTGTGGTTCAATATATTATGGTCATGAATATGATGCACAATATATATTACTTTCTAATATATTGGAGGAAATAAAATCATGGATTTTTTAAATCTAATCTTATTTTTACAGATATTTACCTTTTTCACCAATAATAACAATGACTTATTTTTCTTCTCTTTGACAACAACAGTGAAAGACTTCATGAAAATGCAACTGCAATGGTACTATTTTGCATCTTCTAACTACCATGGTCATTTTGAAATCTTCTACTGTTGTGTATAAGAAGTTTCAGAATATTTTTCACCAGTGTCTCAAGAAAGATTTGTAGAGGCAACTAGGTGGCACAGTGAACAGAGCAGCATCCCTAGAGTCAGGAGGACCTAAGTTCAAATCCAGCCGCAGACGCTTAACACTTACTAGCTGTGTGACCTTGGGCAAGTCACTTAACCCCAATTGCCCTGCCCTCCCCCTTCCAAAAGAAAAAAAAAGAAACAAAGCAACAAAGATTTGTAGCCACACACATATTTGTAATCTCACTTCTCTGATGGTACACTCAAGTGCCAGGACACTGCTAAAGGAATAACACCACCTTGTTGACTGGTTCCACTTCAATGATACGCTATCTAATTTCAGTTGAACCCTGACTGCTACACAGTTCTCTTCATCTTTGATTGACTGACTCCTTATTACCCTTACCATAGTGGCTTTTCTAAACCTTCTTTACTTTTTTCAAGCTCCAAACTCCCAATAAGATGAGGTCATCTGCTCAGAGACTAAGAGGAAAGCCTAGTCTACTCTTAATCTCTGGGCATATGACCTCATCTTCTACTTTACTAAGAAGCTGAGAGCATCTGTCATGAGTTCTCTTATCTCCATTCCTACATATAGCAAAATGTCTTTTATGTTCTTGCCCATCTTCTTTTCCATTGTGTTAACCTCTGAAGATGACCTGTTTCTCATCCTTGTCAAGGCTAGCTTTCTTATCTGGGTCCTGATGTAATCCTTTTTTTAATCTCCTCTCAGACTCTGTTTCATCAATCATCTCTCATCTTTCTTCAGTCTTTATTATAAATATATATTTTTTAAATTACTTCTTCCCTCTTCTTACATATATGTTGGAAATTTCACTTCCAAATAATAACAAGAACAATTTTACGTGATGTTTGCATTGCATTTTAAAATTGTTAAAAGCATTTTATGTAGAATATTTCACTTTAAAAATTCTTTTAAACTTATCAATCTCCCCTCCCCCCAAGAAATTCTGCTGTCCTATATTTCCTCTCCCTTTACTGCTAAGTTTCTGTAAAATTCTTTATCTATACTCATTAGACATACTTCTTTACCAACCCACTAAACCTTTTGCAATCTAGTTTCTGTCTTCGGCACTCTAGTGAAACTGCTCATTCCAAGTCCTTTAGTGTTGTCTTTGTTGTCTTATTCAAAAGTCTATACTCGGTTCTTAACAACTTCCTTTTTTTTATCACCTTTCCCAACTTCCTCTTTTCTCCTAATGGCACCTTCACAATTTTACTTAATCAGACCGAGGATCCCCACATATAATACTGTGTCAAGTTCATATTCTTTAGATTCCACTTTTCTTGTATTTCTCACATTAGTCTCATCATTTTCATATATACTGCCACTACATTAGCTCATCCTCTCATGACCTTTCACTTAATATATTGTAATTTAAAAAATCTCTGTATTTAGTTCCTCCCTTCTCTAATCCACATTTCACACAGCTGTTAAACTTCTTAGTTCTAATGTACATTACAGATGTGTTCAAAACATGTCAGTGGCTCTTTCTTGCCCAGAGTTTAGAAAACATGTGAAATTTTATAATCCCCTTCTAACTGGGTTTCATATCATAAGGCCCTCCCTTCTTGAATCTGTCCTTCACACAACAGGAAAATGACTTTTTGAAATGTACAACTGACCATATAACTTCCCTATTCAATGGACTTCATTGGCTCCCTATCACTTTTGAAGGCCAGTCAACAATCAACTTAACTTTTTGACATTTAAAGCTTTTACAACCAGATTTGTCTTACCTTTCCAAAATCGTTACATAATATTTAACTCCTTGCATTCTACTGTACAGTAAATTTGACGTTGTTACCATTTCTTATGCACATGACTCCCTTTCCTATTTCTGTACCTTGACATTTGACACTCCAACACCTAGAATATAATCTGTATCCCTGTGCCTCTTAGAATCCAAGTTCTTTTTTTTTTTTGCCAAGACTCATTTCAAGTACTACCCTCTAGATGATTTTTTTCTTTTCCTGATTCTCTTCCCCAGTTCCCTATACCTTTCTCTTCATCTCAAAATTACCTTGTTTCTATTTTATAAATATTTCATGTAAAACTAAATATGTGATCCCTAATACTCTTAGTAAATCAGTCACCTGAATTATTGGACAAAGCAACAAATTGGACCCCATAATATGTAGCAGGCTAGAAAAAAAGATTCAGATTAATATTCATGCTATCTTTGAGAGTTTAGTTATGAATTATTAGCATGTGGGGAGAGAGGGAGAGAGAAAGAGAGAGAGAGAGAAAGAGAGAGAGAGAGAGAGAGAAAGAGGAGAAGGAGGAGGAGGAGAAGAAGAAGAAAAGAGAAGGGAGGGGAGCGGAGGGAAGAGAAAATTTCTAAGATTTGAGTGGGTTGCAATACTAATCCTGTACTAGGAAAGGTCATTACATCCTTGTTAACAAAGCTGTCTCCTTGCAGGTGAACCACTGAACACAAGGAAATACATATACTGAGCATACCGGAGAGGTTTATGTGAAGTAACTAGCTCCATAAAAGAATCAAGAAACACTTAGAAACAAGTGCCTGTCATACCCAGTTGAAGGCACAGGGAACAGGAATAGTATGTTTTGAGATCCTACATCATTAAGCACAGTAGTGGCTACCTGCTTGACCAGTCCTTTCTTTTCCCCCCTTCTTTTCCTGCAGTCTAGGGAGAGAAATTCAAACCCCAAACAAATTAAAAAAAAAAACAACAACAACATACATCTCTTCCTGCAATTCAAACTACCACACGAGTGCCTATTTCAAAATTGTTTTCTCAGTCCCCTCCATGCCCTCTCTCAAACTCTGCTGTCCAGTTTCCTCTGGGTGTATCCTTTCTACCTGCTTCAAAGCATCTTTCACAATTCTGTTCCTATTTCTAGATCATGCATGGGATAATTCCTAGGTTCAGGAGATGAGCAAAAACTCAGAATCAACCACACTGGCTCATCTATACAATTCCTTTCCCTCTCAAAGACAAATTTCTTTCTCATATTTAAAATATACACTCTCCCAATACAATGTAATTTCTCTGAGAGCTAAAACTGTTTCATTTCCGTCTTTGTATTCTCAGACCCTAATAAAGTTCCCTTGGAACAAAAAGGGTGCTGTAGGATAAATGCTTGATTAGCTGATACAGGAAAAAAGAGTCAAATACAAACACACGCACACACACACACACACACACACACACACACACACACACACACACACAGCTTATAACTTTCATCTCTCTACAATCTGTCTTTTCTTCAATGATTGATTCCAGTGCCTATCTAGGAAGCTTTTCATGGTCCCCCTAACTGAAAGTGATTTCTCCCACCGAAAATGTTCTTTATTCCCCTTTGGTTATCCTTCACCTATCATACTGTTTTTGCATATTTTGTACATATGGTCATTCCTCTATTATATCGTGTGCTTCTTACAAGAAGTAACAAGAGTCCTTCTTTAACCTTGCTTGCCTGAGTCAGGCCAGGACCTTTTCTGAAACTTAACAATCTTTCAGAGCTATCTGAAACAGTGATTTACTCAGGGTCACATAGCTAGTATGTATCAAAGCAGAACTTGAACCCAGGTTGTACTAGTCCTGATTCAACTCCCTATATGTTTACTATGCTGCTTTTTAGATGGGGACAAATTGTTGAAAAAAAAAACTTTGTTTCTCTCTCTCTTGATAAGTAATAGCAATATAATCATTTGTTTTATACTGGAAAGTTTCACATTCATCAGTTTTTCCTTCACTCGATGAGATGAAACCTTAAGGGAATTTTCAGATCAAACTTACCGTGTTATAACAATCCTGGTCTTGACCTTTAACTTTTACTCATCCAACTGCAGATACATCATAAGCCCTGAATTTCTTCTTCTTTTTCTGTTGCCTTTCCACTTCTCACCAGCTGGTTACTTATTTCCATTCCCCCTCTGCACATATAGCCTACTTTTTACTTAGATGTCCCCAGGCTCAATTTTTCCTATTTTGTTGCAATTGCCTTTAGCTGTATTCATTTATCCTCAACTCAAATTAACATCCTGATGTTTACAAAGCCTTATGGATAGGAAGACATACTGTAGAGTAGAGGATGACTGAGTACATGCCCAGGGCAACAGCAGATAGTTCCAGCAAATGGGCTAGGGGACAAGTCTTCAGTATATTAGAGGAAGTATAGAATCTCTTAACTAGAAAAGTCAGCCAACTTTTTGCAGTACTAAATAGAATTCTGTTAGGCTCATGTTGATCGGGATTAGGGAAGGTAAAATAATAAAATAGTTATTTTAGATAAGGTAAAATAAAACAAGCTCTGCAGCAAACATCACCAGTCAAAAACTCCTTTTTGCTAAAACATTTGGAAATGTAAATGAACTCTACTACTCAGTTTCATAGCACTGCTGAAGACTGTAGAGAAAATTTCAAAGGGTAAAAATCTGTGAAGTAATTATTTTCTGGGCATTTAAGATGGGTTTGGAAGTCAAGGTTTTCAAATGTAGGATAAATTCCCAGTCAGGTCAACTCAATATTTTTTTTCTTTTCTTCCTCAACTATGCTATCCTTTGGATCTTTGTCCAGACTAATATTCCTTTCAGTTAGTCACCATAAACTTCTTATTTCTTCTTTGAATAGCTGACCACAGTTCATGGAATATAAATGTTCAATCTATGATGCTAGCACAGATATACCTCATCATGGGGAAATGAGACTTTCATCATTACCATCTGAAGATGGTAAGAGGAACATTTTTTTCAAATAATGAGGAAAGGAATAATGCATACATAAATATGTTTCTGTGCAGACACATATACATATATAAGTGTATACACACACATGTGCAAATGCATGTCAGTTTTTCAGTTAGCGTGTGATATTTAACCAAATGTCATCTTGGAAATGTCTTTGTTTCATAGCACATGAAATGATTCCTTTACAATGCAGTTACGTAAAACATATAACCCATTGCAAATAATCGTACTGATGTCAGAGACCTAAACTAGGCACTACAGTAAGGAAGCGGCGTTTTTTTGTTTCTTTTTCTTTTCTTTTTTTTTTTAGTTTAGAAAGTTTTGCTTTGTAAAATGCTATAAGAAATTGCATCTGAACTTGGGATAGTTCTAGAACTATTTTATCCAAGTACCATTGGCTGGATTGTGATTGGTAATGGTCTGTAAAAGAAAAGCCAATTTGCCCCTTGATGGAGATTACTGTACCAAATGTAGCAAAGAACTGTGCAGAATGTGACACGCTTTCTTTTCAATGATGAAAGAGACAATTAGTTTCTCAGTTTCTCTTTTTTGGGCAATGGAAACAGGTCTTGCCTGCTATGATTATCTAATTCTGCATAATCTCAAATATCTCACCCTCCTTTATTTAAAAAAAAATGTAGAGAATGGATTTCAAGTCAATGTATATAAATTCTCTGTTACTTTCAGTTTTATTTTCCAGATCAATCAGCTGTTTAAACGAAGAAAAATCATCACTCGCAAGGTTGAAATATCTTAGAGTTAAATTTCTTACAAGTACAAACAAATCACTCTAAGATGACTATGAAGCATTTCTTTGCCATCTCAAAATATTTACATATCAATTAGCATATGTATCTATTTTCTAGAAAAAAAGCTCTTTTATTTTATGTTAAAAATCATTTGCTCTTGTTAAGATTGCCAAAATATTTATGCAGGACACGGTATTTCTTTCTGAATGGTGAATAGTATGATCAAGCAAAAATATGAACTATAGCCGGCTTGAATGATGATGATGATAACAACAATACAATTTGTGTGTTACTTTAAAATTTGCAAAATGTTTTTCAAATCTTATTTCATTTGATTATCACAACAACATTGAGAGGTAGGTGATATTATTATCCTCACCTTACAACTGAGGAGACAGGTTGAGAGAGGTAAGTGACATTATTGAATATTACTGAGAATTCTGCTTCAGAGAATACATGAGGTTAACACAAAAGTTTTAATGAAATTTAATTTAAATAACTTTACAAACTTACCAAAAATAATAAACTTGATAAATTTAGTCCAAACACAGGCTACCTATATGACAACCATTAATCAACCTTCCTTTATGTTGTACCATTTTGATTAGGATGGGACATCTGTTCCTAAGATAGACATACATAGGGAGTCATCTGATGGGCTTTAGGAAGCTTGTGCTCTTGACCCTTTCTTTTATGTTTGCCTAACTCCCAGCTTTATAGGAATGCTTTTCTGAGCTGGATGGAAAAAGCATAAAAACATTTCATATTACATATAGGAATTGTTTGGACTTGCACAAATGTTTGCTTTAATCTAAATGAATATGTAGAAACGGTACTGGTTGCATATGTGTTTTTTATGCTAATAAAAACTTCTTTTTTCTCTATTACAGAAAAAATGAGAAATAGGCAATGAAATGTGCCAGCATTTCCACGTGTTCCTCTCCTAAAAGTGTTCTAGAACACTTTCCTTTAGAAAGCACTGAAGCTAAGTATAATTTTGGAAATGTCAGATCTTTTTCTGTAAATTCAAGTAGTTATTCAAATAAAAGATTTAGAGAAGGAATGTTCAGATGGTTTTATATTTGGAAATTTGAATGTTGAGTTTGAACCACATAACATTTATTCAAGAGTTAGTATAATATAGTGGATCTCTATGCGCTGCCCTTGGAGACTGGAGAACCTAGACCCAAGTTCTATTGTTGACACATGTTGCCTATATAATTATATGAAAGCTACTTTTGCTTTGTGTCCCTGAACAACTCTCTAAAATTATGCATTACAAATGAGTTGCTTATCTGCATTGGGAGAGCAAGTTTCACACACTAATGAAAATATGTCTTGACTAAAACCTACTCTCTCCACAAAGACAAATTCAAAATCCACCCCCCTAAAAACAACATTTATTTTTCTTTTAAATCATAGTCTTATTTCTCTAACTTAGGGAAATTGTAAATATAGTGGAAAACATTTATTATCCTTAGTTTAGGGAGTACTACTAATGTAGTATCATAGAAATAGAACCAAATCGAGATTCAAGAGAAATGGGTTCCTGTCTCATGTCTGCTACTAACTAACTTTGGGAGCTTGAACAATTCACTACTTATCTGGGGTCCAGTAATCTCATCTGTAAGATGAGGAGTTGGGACTAGATGGATAGTAAATTTCCTTCTAGTTCTGAAAGTCTATGAATTCATAGTCAATTTGAGCAGCAGAGTACAGGAAAGAAACTTACTTTCTTCTTGTTCTACCTTTTATAATAAATGAAGATAACCTTAGAAAATCTACAAAAAGGCTTGGTCTAAGAATGGCAAATAAGAACTGTTCCTAAGAATCGACATTAGCAATATGTCCTACCCTCTCACGACATTTAAGTCCATCATCCTAGAAAATTTGTTCTTGTTCCTCATTCCCTACATATAATCTATGTTCCCCTACACAACAACCGCAGAAGACAAGCCATGTTCAAGCCTAATTCATGATCTGGGAACTTTTAGAAGTGGCCTAGTATTGGAGAATTGCCATGGTTAGGTTGGTATAAGAAAAGATGAGCTCCAAAGAAATTTGAATTCTATTTTGAAGGGTCAAGTGGTGCTGAAAGAATCTTTTCTTGCTTCTCAATTTGTAATTAGGATTGATTTTCCTATAGAAAATGTTACACATAATGGTTGGGTTTCATAGATTTACCAGGCATATTAAGAGTTAAATTAAATAGGTACTCATGAGAGGCCCTACCAACCTAACCAGTATGTATCAATTCAAGTAAATAATAATAATAATCACCTACAACATGCCATTCACTCTACTAAGTAGGAATAGAGGAGATACAAAGAAAGCCAAAAGGTAGTTCCTATATGTATAATATTATACAAGGCAAGCACTCACAAGGTGGTCAGAAATGATACAAGAACACTCCCAACTTCTCCCTGAAGAACTTCAGAATTGGTTGCATGACATGGAAGATGCTGGCATAGGACTGCCTAGCATGGCATGCTCTCATCAAAGAAGGTGCTGTGCTTGAAGCAAAGTAGAATTGAAGTAGCTCAAAAGAAATGTAAGATGCACAGATTTTAGAGAAGCTGCCCCAAAAGTTCCCATGGCCTACTTGTGGCCAACCTGTGGTAGAGCATTCCAAGCTCTTTTTTTAAAAAATGTATTTTATACTCAAAGGCTGGAACACAAATATGGAATAGATAAAATAAACAAAAACATATCATAAACTGAAGTATTGGAAGTTAAAGAAAAAGTAAGAAAGAAAAAAAACATCATGTGCATAGTGAAACATAAGAGAGGATTCAAAATATGTAACAATAAAATTTCATTTCAAGAAAGCCTATATGATAAATAATACATGTTGTGTTGAGAACCATCTATCATTTCTTTGCTTCCTTGTAAGTTTTCTTTTGTTCTCTGCTATATATTTTTTTTCTTTGTTCTTATTTTTCCTCCCCCCCACCCCAACCTACAATTAAGTGTGGATATGTTTCTCTACAGCTATAGATATATACATACACATATAGACATACATATATATAGATTCCCAAGCAAATTCTTCTCCTGATCTTTGTTTTTATGCTTGTGTATATTTCTTGTTTCCTATCCTTCCTGGCTCCTCTACTTTACTTCTACCCACTACCTTGCCCTCCTATTACTTTCCAACACCCCTCCAAGGATCCCTTCCCTATTCTCCCATTCCCATAAATCCAAAGACCCTTCTATACTCCCCTTTTACCTATTCCCTCACTCTCGCCTCTAAAGATCCAACCCTTGTCCTCTCCTCCCTCCCTACCATTTTATTTCTTCTGAATTTAGTAGCCTTTTATATTCTTCTAAATATATATGTATTGTTCCCTCTTAAACCTATTCCTGATGAAAGTGGGTTACCAGAACTAGCAGCCCTCCTCCCACATATAATTCCTCTGCATTGATTCTTCCTCTTGCACCTCATTTATATAAAATAATTACTCTTTTTAGCTGTTTTTAATGGTTTCATTTTTAAATTTATATCATACTCAGGTTTATCTGAATCTTTCTTATGAAAGACCCAATTATTAATAAGAATCTTAGACACACATTTTACATATATATAAAGTAAACCATTTGTCCTTATGAATGCCTTATTAATCAATCTTTGGTATATACCTGTAACAGCAAGCACCCTAGCATACCCAGGATGGCTGCTAACATAGGTTCTTTGACCTGTTTTTTCTAAAGGAAAGTAACTCAATGGGGAGACTAGGTGGCACAGTGAATAGAGCCCTGGTGCTGGAGTCAGGAGGACCTGAGACCTCAGACACATAATACTTACTAGCCGTGTGACCTTGGGAAAGTCACTTAACCCCAATTGCCTGCCCTCAAAAAAAAAAAAAGGAAAGTGACTTAAAAGGGGGGTTAACAATCTTACTTTAATCAAACATATTTATCATTTACTTAGTTCAGGGGAAAAGGTCAGCACCCTGAATTTCAGAAAATACAAACAGAAATTACAAGCAGATAAAAAATATAGACAGAGAAAGTAACACAATTCATAAGACCAACAGACTGGACTTCTACCTGTCTGACTATTACATACCTACATAGTTAGTTATCAGAGAGAGAAGCACTATGTGGGTATTCAAAGCTGGAGGGCTCAACAGCTACCCAGAGTCTCATCTGGCCAAATCACACAACTCTTCGCATAAGTGAGCCCCAAAGCAAAATGCTAATCTCAAATTTACATATACACTTCTTCAGGGTCAGAAGGCTTTGCAACCCTCATGACCCACTGCCTAAATACAAAGTAACAAAAGATGTGGGCCTTCCTGAAAAACAAGCCTCCCCTAGTCAAACTTCTCTTGTTGGACTCCATGAGAAGCCTATTAATGGGCAGGAAGATCTTCAATTGCCTTTAACATTACCGTACCTTATATTTCTCTTGGCTCTTGTATGTCATATCTTCTATTAAGTTCAAGTTTATTTATTTGCTTGTTTAACAAAGACTTGTAAGTCTGACAGTTGATCAAATGTTCATTTTAATTTTTGTTCAGGATAACGCTTAACTTTGCAGGGTGTGACATTTTCAGCCAGGGCCCCAGTTCTGTTGGTCATCAATATATACTGTTCCAAGACCTGTAGTCCTTTAATGTCTCCACTGTTAGGTCTTCTGTGATTCTAATTGTGACACCATCATATTTAAATTGTTTTAATCTTGCTGCTTCTCATATTTTATCCTTGAGCTGGGTGTTTCAGGAATTTAACTATGCTATTTCTATGAGTTTTTCTCATAGGATCTCTTTTAAGTGGTAACTTGATGGATTATTGTTTTCTGTTTCTGCTTTCTCCCCCTTGTTCTAATGCTTCAGGACAATTGTCTTTAATTATTTCCTGTCTTATTGAAGCAAGATTCTTTTTTTTTAATCATAACTTTTGGTTACCCAAATTGTTTTCACGTTTTCTCTTCTTGGTCACTTCTCCAAATCTGTTTTTTTCTTATGTTTGACTTTCTCTTGTATTTTTTCATCATCCATATTTTGTTTAATTATTTCTTGATTTCTTATACTTTTGCTGGCTTCATCTTACCTAATTCTAATTTTCAAGGTGTCATTTTCTTCCTTAAAATTCTGGATCTCCTTTCTAATTGGTAGACTTTCCTTTCATAATCTTCTTGTTTTCCTTGGATTATTCTTTTTTTTTAATTTTCCCTTCATCTCTGTCATTTGATTTTTAAAGTCTTTTTAAAGATCTTCCATGAATTCTTTTTGAGCTCTTTGGGTGTTTCTTTGCTTCAGTATCCTCCTCTGAAAATCAACTCTAGAGGCAGGCCTGGAGACCCAGCGTGGCGATGCGACCCACTAGGAAAGCCCCAGAGACCCACAGAGTGCCGAGAGGTCATTGTTGGACATGGCCTGCTGACCCACCAACCACAAGAGCCACTCCCAGGCCTATCATCAAGGGTGGTGATGAACTGAGCTGAGTAAGAGACAAAGAGAGGGCCCACAGCAGGGGCAGCAGCTACACCGGGACTACCCATCCAACGCATGGAAATTTAAAACCCCCCCATCTGAACCCCCGGGGACCAAGATGACAGACTGAACCCTGGCTGTTCCAATCTCTCCTCTAACCCAAATACACAGTAATTATTGCCCCAGAGGAAAATTTTAAGCAGTAGAGGCTTAGGAACCCCGGAGGAAAGGTGTGACTAAGGTCCTGCCTCAAAATGTGAAGAAAACAGGCTAGAAAGACAAAGACAAAGACTCTGGATTCCTATTATGGTGAGAGGGAGGAATCAAACTCAGAAGGAGAGAGTACTGACTCCACACCCACAGCTGAAGCCTTAACAGGGAATATGACCTGGTCTCAGGCACAAAAAGCATTCCTAGATGAGCTCAAAAGGAACTTTGAAATCCAACTTAGAGAGGTAGAAGATAAAGCCAGCACCTCCTACCAAAACAAAATTGTGAAATTAGACAAACATTACAATGAAGAGAACAGCTCTTTAAAAAGTAAAATGTGTGAACTAAAAATGAAATCTGAGCATATGGAAAAGGAGATTCAAAAACTAACTGAGGAGAATAATTTGCTAAAAATTAGAATCAACCAGATTGAAGCCAATAACTCTATGAGGAACCAAGAATCAGTCAAACAGAACATCAAGACTAAAAAATTAGAAAAAGAGGTAAAATATATCAATGGAAAAATAACTGACCTGGAAAACAGATCAGGGAGAGGCAATCTGGGAATCATTGGTTTCCCAGAAAATCGTGATGAAAAAATGAGCCTGGACAACATCTTCCAAGAGATTATCAAGGAAAACTGCTATGAGATCCTAGAACCAGACGGTAAAATAGAAATTGAAAGAATCCACTGGACACCTCCTGAAAGAGATCCCAAATTGAAAAGTCTGCAAAACGTTGTGGCCAAACTCCAGAACTATCAGGTAAAGGAGAAAATACTACAAGTGGCCAAAAAGAAACAATTCAAATTTCACAAAACCACACTGAGGATCGCACAGGATCTGGCAGCCTCAACATTGAAAGACCAGAGGAACTGGAATATGATTTTTTGTAAGGTTGGGCCACAACCAAGGATCACCTATCCAGCAAGATTGAGCATAATCTACCAGGCAAGGAGATGGTCACTCATGACATAACAGAATTCCAGACCTTCCTGATGAAAAAACCAGACCTCAATGGAAAATTCAACCTCTAACTACAAGACCCATGAGACACATAGAAAGGTAAATAAGGGAAAAAACACACATACATAACTCGTTATTTAACAAGAGCAAACTATTTACATCCCTATATGGGAAGCTGATACCTGTTAATATCATGAACTCTATACCTATGGCAACTTCTAAAAGGGATATAGGCAAACAGAGGGTGTGGGTGTAAACTGCGTGAAATGATGATAAAAATCCTTATTAAGGGACTGTAATGGAAGAAGAGGAAAGAATGAAGCAGAAAAGGGTAAATTATGCTACACAAAGAGGCATAAAAATAACAGAGGGAGGAAGATGAGAAATATATGAGCTTTTCCCTCACTGGTTCTGGTGCAAGGAGGGAATAACACAACCAGTTAAAGACAAGACTCTATCAAGAGGAGACGTAAAATTTATTATAATAGAGGGAAAGAGGGGAGGGAGAGGAGCACTGCATGAGATCTATTCTCATCAGTCTTGGTCCAAGGAAGAAATAATGTACAACACTGAGTTTAATAATCAATCATATCCTACAGGCAGTGGGAGAGGGGATGTGCCAAGAAAGGGTGGGGGCAGTTTAGAAGGGAGGGAAGAAATAGTAAGGGAGAAGGGTAGGAAAAGGGAGGGGGGAAGATAAGAAAGGAATACTGGGGAAGGCGGTTGTCAAAAGGAAAATTCTTAAGAAGGGTAAGGGAGAAGGTGAAAAACAAAAGAATAAACAGGTAAGGAAGTAGGATGGAGGGAAAGACACAGATCATAATCATAACTGTGAATGTGAATGGGATGAACTCTCCCATAAAACAGAGGTGGATAGCAGAATGGATGAAAAACCATAATCCTACAATATGCTATTTACAAGAAACACATCTGAAACAGAAGGATACACACAGGGTAAAGGTAAAAGGCTAGAGTAAAATATATCATGCCTCACGTAAAGTAAAAATAGCCAGGGTAGCAATCCTTTTCTCAGATAAAGCAAAAGCAAAATAGATATAATGAAAAGAGATAAGGAAGGAAACTACATCCTGCTAAAAGGCACCATCAAAAATGAGG
>CM053580.1:89429169-89453360 GCA_028627135.1 Pseudochirops cupreus
TTTCCTTTTTTTTTTCTTTTCCCAGTGATCACTCATTGGTTACAACCCTTCTATAAGACCAAACTATTGTACAAAGTGAAAGTATTTGCAGATCCTATACATGATTGCACGCCACCATGGGGGGGGGGAAGGGAGGGGAGAAAATCTGAAACTCAAGTGAATGTGGAACCGAATCTTGTTAATTAAAAGTAAATGAGTAAATAAAAAAATAAATAAAAAATAAAACAACAACAACAACAACAACAAAATTCAAATGGCAAAGGAGGCCCAAAAAGCCAATGGGGAGAAGAATGCCTTAAGAAGCCAAGTTTGCCAGATGGAAAAAGAATCTCAAAATCTCGCTGAAGAGAATAATTCCTTCAGAATTAGAGTGGAGCAAATGGAAGCAGATGACTTTATATGAAATCAAGATACTATGAAACAGATCCAAACAAGTGAAAAAATAGAAGGCAATGTGAAATATCTCCTTGAAAAAACCACTGACCTGGAAAATAGATCCAGGAGCGACAATTTTAAAATTATCAAACTACCTGAAAGCCATGACCAAAAAAAAAAAAAGAACCTGGAAATCATCCCTCAAGAAATTCTCAAGGAAAATTGTCTGGATATTTTAGAACCTGAGTGCAAAATAGAACTTGAAAGAATTCACCAATCACCTCTTGAAAAAGATCCCAAAAAGAAAACTCCTAGGAATGTTATAGCCAGGTTCTGGCATTCCCAGATAAAGAAGCGAATATCACAAGCAGCCAGGAAAAAACAATTCGAATACTATGGAAACACAATCAGGATAACTGAGTATCTAGAAGCTTCTACATTAAGGGGTTGAAGAGCCTGAATTATGATATTCCAGAGATCAAGGGAGCTAGGATTAAAACCAAGAATCACCTACCCAGCAAAACTGAGTACAATGTTTCAAAGGAAAATATGGTCATTCAATGAGGTGAGGGACTTCTAATCATTCTTGAGGAAAAAAACAGAACTGAACAGAAAATTTGACATTCAAACACAAGAAGCATGAGAAGGTAAACTTGGAAAAAAAATCATAAGGAACTTATCAAAGTTGAATTATTTACATGCCAACATGGAAAAATGATAATTGTAACTTGTGAAACTTTTCTCAGTATGAGGATAGGTGAAGGGAATATAAATATACATACACACACATATGTATGTATGCATACACATATGTCTATATAGGAGAGTTTATATGCATATGAATACATATGTGAGTGCAGGCATTTATGTGTATATAGACAGAGAGCACAGGATCAATTGAAAAGGAAGGGATGATATTTTAAAAGGTGTAATTAAGAAGTGGAAAGGAATAGAATGAGAGGAGACAGGGAGAGACAGAATGGCGTTAATCATCTCATACAGAAGAGGCAAGGGATAACTGTTACAATGGGGGGGAAGAACAGGAAGGCAAAAGGGAATGGGTCACCCTTACTCTCATTGAATTTGGCTTAGGGAAGGAATGACATAAACTCTTAAAGTGGGTATCTTGCCCTACAGGAGAGTAGGGAGGGGTTGGGAATGAGAGGGGGGAGTATGGAGGGGAGGGCAGAGCAGAGAGAGAGGGATGTTAACAGCACACACTTTAGTAAAGGGACAGGAACAAAGTAGAGAACATAACAAGGTGGGGGAGGTGGGATAGGAAGGAAGGAATTATAGTCAGTATTACACAATATGTTCATTGTGGAGATGTTCTGCTTAACTACACATGTACGGCCTTTTTGAATTACCTGACTTTCCAGTAGGGTTGGGTGACAAAGGAGGAATGTAAAGAATCCAGAATTTAAAGTTTTAAAATCAAATGATAAACCTATATATGTAATTATTATTATTATTATTATTATTATTTACATGCAACTTGGAAATAAGATATACAGGCACTGGGATAGGGAGAGCCTTCTTACTCTACCAGAAAGTCAGAGGGGTGATGGGGGAGGATATAGGAGAGAGCAGATTGGTGGATGTCGTATACAGTGGGATCGCTATTTTGGGGTGGTAGGTAGGGGAAACATGGGGCGAGAATTTGTAACTCAAAATCTTGTGGAAATCAATGATGTAAACCAAAAAATAAAAACAAAAAAAAATAGGAGGTGAATTAACAAAAAGTCATTTACGTTTAGAAACAGAAGAGTGTGTTGTGTAGGAAACCAGGGAAATAAGAGAATATCTGAAAGGGGCAATGGAAAACAATACTAAAAACTGTACATAATTTAGGGAAAATGAGAACAGAGTAAAGACCATTGGAATCGATATGAATAAAGCCATTAAAGTACTTTTGAAACCATTTTCAATAAAGTGAAATGGTAGGAATCAAATGTAATTTATGAGAGAACAGAGAGAACAAATATATGGTTGGAGAATGGAAGCTTTAGAAGTATCCATTTTTTTTCAAGAAGAAGAGGAATTATATGGTAGTTGGATAAATTGGAAAGATTATTGAATTTGCAATTTGGGAAGGTTAAACATTTTAGTAGGCATATGGAAAGAATTCAGTCAATAGGAGGTAGAATTAAGAGTCTTAGAAAGGAGTATTTCCATATCTTTTTCTGTGACCAGAGGGAAAGGGCTGGGGGGTGAGAGTGTGTGATGAAGCTGAATGATCTTGGGGGATATAATAGGGGAACAATGTATGCTCTTATCATTTTATCTTGATTTTCTCAATGAAGAATATACTATGTCATTTGTAATTTATGGAATACCTCTGCTTTATAAAGTTAAACATGGAATCCACAGAAGTAAATGATCATGTATGTGTATACACACATGCTATGTATATACACACACACACACATATACATATAAATGTATGTATATGTGTACATGTCTGTATGTGTGTGTGCATATATATATGTACACACACATATATACATATATGCACACACACACATACATGGTAAAATTTAGGAGATAAGAAAACTATCATTAATTTAAATATCCAATTTGTTTTTAGTGTGGCTTACACTGTCAATTATTTAAGATGTTTGGAGGATGATGCCAAAGAGACTAGAGTTAAGGGTGGGCCTAGAAAGTAATTTTAACCCAACCAATTGCAGACAACTTTCTACATGTCGAGAAAGACCCTGCTCCAAGGCCACAATGCCTGACATAGGCCATCTATCTTGGAAACACTTATTATTGGTCATAGCATGCTCAATTGAGAAGTCTAGGCATTAAAACAAATGTAATAGCAAGGCAACAGAAGAGTTCATTAAACATGCTATAGTTCTGAAGTACAAGTGTTTTACAAAGAAAACACATGCCATATATATCATGTGGCTCATAGGAAAAGCATCATTCAATATCTTCTAAAATTGTCACTGAGAATATTGTTTATAGAAGTCCTAGAAGCCTAGTTGTAAAAATATGCAATGACATCATGAAAAATAGAAGCTAGGTTTTATGGGGTAAATTTGTTGTTGTTGTTGTTGTTGCTGTTAGTGATGAAAAATATAGCTTTTCCTTTGTATATCAAAGTTTCACATATAGCCAATGTCATCTCGATACTCTCTGACAAGCTTCAGATGGTCTAACAAAAACAGCTATGTTTTTCCTGGACATAATTGGCACCCTTATGATGTCAAAGTCAAGGTACTCTGGATTGAAAATAGCATTTTCCCCATGGGTGGTTGCTCAAGCTTAAGGCACAGTCTCTGAGTATGGGAAAGAATGCTATAGTGATTGTACCTGTAAAAAGCAGACTTATCATCATGGCCTGTCAAGCTGGCATCTCTCATGAGTATTGAATTCATTTTAAAAATAAGAAGAACTATATAGCATAGTAGCCACAGAAGTCCCTGCCAAAGAGATCATAGAAGGCCTTGAAAAAGATACTTGAAAAGCACATTAGAGAATAAGTAAGTCAAAAGTGAATTTCTTTGAAAAGTCCCAATTCCACTCAAATTAGATACCACTCACTGTCCTGAAGTAAGTAGTCTAGACCATTTTCCCTCCAAGTAACTTTACCTTGCCTTTTAAACAGAGCTAGCAAGCAAAGATCATCTATTAATGGAGGACCTTGAACAATGTCATATACCCAGCAGGTGCTCAATAAATGTCATTTGGTGATGGTATTTGAATAATGCCATTGCTAGAAATGACAAATGTATTCATGAAATATAACCTGCTGCCTTGAATCAAGTCTGACCCTTCTAAATCTATTGTTTATATGTTTTCTACGCAGTCATCACAAAAACAGAAGAAAGAAAAGTGTTTGTTGCATTCAAGAACCTTTCCAGATGAAACCTTGGGGACCCATTTTCTAAAGTCTGACCCTTCTAAATCTATTGTTTATATGTTTTCTACGCAGTCATCACAAAAACAGAAGAAAGAAAACTGTTTGTTGCATTCAAGAACCTTTCCAGATGAAAACTTGGGGACCCATTTTCTAATTTCATCTTTTACGAGTGCTAATTGTATATTGAAACAAATTTGTAAATTAGTAATCCAAAATTTATCCATGATAAATAGATAAATAATATATTAGAAGAGTTAATTGATAATTTATTTTTCAGTTTCTTAAATGAATAAAAATAAAATAGTATAATACTAATATTGATAACATTAATAATAAATGATTAAGAAATTTTAAACCACAACAAATGTTACCATTTATACTTGAAGGTTATGAATTTTTACACGACAAAATGTGAATTTCTTAGGAAACTATTCATAGTAGTACCTATACTTTTTTTTTGGTGAAATAATGATTGATTTTAAAACAGTAATGGATTCTGACTCTAAATATAGAACAGTGATGTCTTAGAATCATCCTTAAGAACAGATATCTTAATAAGTTAAACACTTAACATGGTAATTTTAAATATACTTTTAGATTTCTTGATAATGTGGGGAGTAATTTAATTTGTTACATTTTATTGTTATCCTATACTCTTAAAAGAAACATTAAAAAGGTGATAATATTATTTGTAAAGGCTATGTATTGGACATAGGTATTGTAGGGGTATAGGGAACTCCAGGATGAAGGAACTCCCTGTTTGCTTGCAGGTAAATGCCCTCTCTTCAGCTTATGTACTCTTAGAGAACTGCCTATATCACTCACCCAAGGTCAGACAGCTGGTACTTATGAAATGTGGGATTTGAACTCAGTTCTATTCTGACTCTGATGCCAGTTCTCTAGCTATTACATCAAGTTGTCTCTCTTGTGAAATTAAAATGTTAAAAAACAAAACAAGACTACATACTGTTTTAAACAGATGTATGCTGACATCTTTTTAAAGAGAGTATTTACATCTTACATATAACTGTCCTACAAATAATAATTAATATTAATTTAAAATTCCCCCTAGTGATAATAGGAAAAAAAATTGAGAATTTAAATTGAAAATTTAATCAAATTTCTAGTTGAGAGAAGGTTGATAGTAGCACACCTACCTTGACATGAAATAATTGTGGTAGAAAGTGATTTTTGTTGGTTTATTACAGGTTTTATTTTGTTTGTTTGTTTAATGGGCAACAGAGGGAGAAAAGGATATCAGCTGTGAATCCTGAAATTCATTCTCCGAGTGTAGAAGTGCCCAAGATAACCAGCTGATACTGAAACTGACTACATAGTAATAAAAGATCCTTGTTGACCTTGAATAAATAACTTTTTAGCCTATGCTAGAAAACTAATTTTGGCTCTAGGTGCTTTGCTCCTAACACAAAGATACTCCAGATAGTATCTCTAAAGTTGTAAAAGGCATAATATATGTTACTGTTGATTTGAATTTATTGTTATTCTGTGGAATGTGACCCAGTCAGAGCTCTTAGAAAACTGTACATCTTTAAATGATCAACAAAAAAAGTATTTCACCAGCATGTTTCCACTTTTCAATGGACTCTGACCTTGTACTTCAATACAACAATTTCCCATTTTATGGTTCCTTACATGGCATTCACACATGAAAATGAACCATTAATCATTCTAAGCACTCTTTTACAGTATCTTTGCAACAAACTCACTTCACATTTACACAACACGGCTTTTTATATGCAAATAAAGCTCCCCAGTTTCCTAAGATGTCTTCTCTGGCAATGGAAGTGATTAGATGTTGGCATTCTCAGTGGCAAGCTCCTGACAAGCTGATTATTCCCCTCTGTGTTTGCAGCAGCCACAGTCTGTAATAAGTAAGAGGCTGTAAATTCTAGGGACCACTCATTTTCCCATTTTACTGTCTGCAGGAGCTAGTGAGAGTTGGAGCCCTCCAATTCTGCCCTTTTGTGTCAGTTAAAATAATACCCCAAATCCTTTTTCTCCCTACGAAACATAATTGAGCTATAGACAATGATTCTAATCAACAGCATATTTTGTTCAAAGGTTAAATTAGTTTCTTATTCTACACACCCAACAATTCAAGGATTTCTGGTTTTGTTGTTAGCATGGGAAATTCTGAGATAGTGCCACCAAGGACATGAGTAGTCTTGCATTTCCCAGTGGTCTTATGTCATGGTGTTTTCTTACACTGCCGTGTTGCTATGACATTTTGTATTATTGTTCTGGGCTCAAGGACACAAAACCTTTCAGGAAAGAAATCATGAATAGAAACGTTATTCTCAAAAATGGCTGATCATGCTATGTTGTCACAGTGTTATATGACAGTAAGTCTTCCAAGGGAAAGAAAATAGGGGGGAAAAGTAAAATATTTTCATTTTGTTATTTCCTATCTTAGAATATGTGTTAATTTAAACTTAGAATTGATATCTTATATCTCCCAAAAGAATCCTGCAGCATTGTTTAATGATGACAAAATTAGATATGAAGACAGAAGTAATATGGACTAGTGGAAGGAACTGTTCTCATGTAATGAGAAGAAATAATAGCTGAGCTTGCTACTCAAAATATTCTTTTTCTGATTTTAATATGATGGATATATATTTGCTACTTTGTAGGTGATGTGAAGAAGTAGAGTTTCTCTGTAAAAGACTTTTTTTTTCTTTCTGTTTTAACATTTATGATTTTTTAAAATTCTTTTTTCAATTTACTTTTACTTTACAAGATTCAGTTCAACAGTCCCTCGAGTTTCAAATTTTCTCCCCTCCCTCTTTCCCCCACTCCCAATGAAGGCATACAATCAAATATAAGATCTGCAAATACTTTCACATTGGACATTAGTTTGGTTGTATAGAAGGGTTGTAACCAATGGAGTGAACAGTGGGAAAAAAGAAAGAAAATCAAACATGAAAAAGAACACTAGCATGTAGATTGCTTCAGTCTCCATTTAAACTCTGTTCTTTCTAGATCTTTCTCTGAATGTAGATATCTCCTTCCACACTGAGACTTGTAGAGTTGTCTTATAACTGTGCGTTGCTGAGAAGAGTTCACTTTATCAAAGTTGGTCATCACACATATGATGGGTCTATGATTGTGTACAAATTTTTCCTGGTTCTGCTCTTCTCACTAAGCATCAGTTTATATAAGCCTCTCCAGGTGAATATGAAGACCATCTCCTCCCCATTTCTTATAGCACAATAGTATTCCATTATATTCATATACCACAATTTGTTTAGCCATTCTCCAATTGATGGGTATCCCCTTAATTTCCAGTTTTTTGCCACCACAAAGAGAGCTGCAATAAATATTTTTGTACATATGGGTCTTCCTCTCAGTTTTATGATCTCTTTGGGATACAACCCCAGAAGAGGTACTACTGGGTCAAAGGGTATGCAATTATTTATAGCACTTTGGGCATAGTTCCAGGTTGCTCTCCAGAATGGTTCTATCAGTTCATAGCTCTACCAACAATGCATTAGTGTTTCAATTTTTCCATATCCTCTCCAGCATTTGTCATTTTCCTATTTTGTCATCTTAGCCAATCTGGCTGGAGAGATATGCTACCTCAAAGTTGTTTTCATTTTCATTTCTCAGATAAATAGTGATATAGAGCATTTTTTCACATGCTTATAGATATCTTTATTTTCTACCTCAGAAAATTGCCTGTTCATATCCTTTGACCATTTATCAATTGGGGAATGACTTGTATTCTTATAAATTTTACTTAATTCCCTGTATATTTTGGAAATGAGGCCTTTATCAGAGACACTGGTTGTAAAAATTCTTTCCCAATTTCCCACTTCCCTCTTAATCATGGTTACATTGGTTTTGTTTGTACAGAAACTTTTCAGTTTAATGTAATCAAGATTATCCATATTGTATTTTATAATGCTCTCCAACTCTTCTTTGGTCATATAGTCTTCCCTGCTCCCTAAATCTGAAAGATAAACTATTCCTTGCTTCCCTAGATTACTTACAGTTTCAGCCTTTATATCTAGATTGTGCACCCAATTCGACTTGACTTTGGTGTACAGTGTTAGATGATGGTCTATGTCCAGTTTCTGCTGTATTATATTCAAATTTTTCCAGCAGTTTTTGTCAAATAGTGAATTCTTATCCCAAAAACTGGAGTCTTTGGGCTTAGCAAATAGTATATTACTATAATTGGTGACTACTGAATCTTTTGTACCCAATCTATTCCATTTATCCACTACTCTATTCCTTAGCCACTACCAAGTAGTTTTGATGACTGCTTTATAATAGAGATTAAAATCTGGTATGGCTAGGCCACCTTCCCTAGTATTTCTTTTCATAATTGAAATTCTTGACCTTTTGTTCTTCCAAATGAATTTTGTCACTATTTTTTCTAGCTCAGTAAAGTAATTTTTGGGTAGATTGATTGGTATGGCACTAAATACATAATTTAATTTAGGTAAAATTGTCATTTTTATTATATTAGCTCAACCCAGCCACAAGCAAGTGATGTTTTTTCAGTCTGTTAGATCTGATTTTATTTGTGTGAAAAATGTTTTGTAGTTGTGTTCATAAAGGTACTAGGTTTGTTTTGGCCGGTGGATTCCCAAATATTTTATAATGTCTACAGTAATTTTGAATGGGGTTTCTCTTACTGTCTCTTGCTGTTGGACTTCATTGGAAATATATAAGAATGCTGAGGATTTATGTGGGTTTATTTTATATCCTGCAACTTTGCTAAATTTATGTATTGTCTCAAGAAGTTTTTTCACTTGATTCTCTGGGATTCTCCAAGTATGTCATCATATCATCTGCAAAGAGTGATAGCTTAATCTCTTCTTTGCCTAATTTGATTCCTTTGATTTCTTTTTCTTCTCTAATTGCTACTGCTAACATTTCTAGTACCAGATTGAATAAGAGGGGTGATAGTGGGCATCCTTGTTTCACCCCTGATCTTATTGGAAATGCTTTTAGTTTATCCCCATTACATATAATACTTGTTGATGGCTTTAAGTAGATGCTTCCTATTATTCTGAGGAAAATTACGTTTATTCCTTTACTTTCTAGTGTTTTTAATAGGAATAGATATATTTTGTTAAAAGCTTTTTCTGTATCTATTGAGATTGCCATATGGTTTCTGCTAGTTTTATTGTTGATATGATTAATGATACTGATGGTTTTCCTAATATTGAACCATCCTTGCATTTCTGGAATAAATCCAACTTGATTGAAATGTATTATTCTTGTGATAAGTTGCTAAAGTCTTTTTGCTAATATTTTATTTCAAATTTTTGCATCTATATTCACGAGGGAGATTGGTCTACAATTTTCTTTCTCCATTTTGTCTCTCCCTGCTTTAGGTATCAGTACCATATTTGTGTCATAAAAAGAATTTGGTAGGACTCATTTTTCACCAATTTTACATTTAGGAGTTTTTAAAAGTATTTAGGCAGATATTAACCAATTAGTCTTCACTAAGGACAGTACCTTTTGCTTTCTTTGTATATTATTGTGGTTCTTGAATAAAGTACATGCATATAACACTAAATAACTTAGTGTATTAACATAATTAATTGAAGATCTCTCTCTAGGAAACCAAGAATCATCAAATGTTTACACAAAATATAGTGAGGTAGGGATATGATAAATATAGTCTAAAAATCAAAACCTCAAAACAGTGAATTAACGTACCAAATATAAGTCTGAGGATTCTCCACAGTATATAAAACATGTTGGTCTTTGTAAAGCCAAGCACAAGCAGTTTTCCAGAGCACTGCTGCTGTGAACAGCTTTCAAGGTTCTGATTACACAGTATAGTGAACTCTCTATTTTTCAATAACAAATTATGGCAAAACATTCATAGAAAATCAAAGTACAGCATTCACAATGTTATAACCTCACAACTTATCACTAAAGTGGCCACATAATTTTCACCAAAGTAGTCACATAGTTTTAAGCAAAAGATAACATTCATTTAGCAACATTTAAGCAAGCCTCCACAGTTGACATGAAGTATAAAGGTCAAAGTCCTCTACCCCTAGGTCACATTATCTTAATCTCTTCAATACAAAAGTATTCTTTCTTCTTAATTGGAGAAGTCCTTAACACAATCATCTAAATATAAAGGTCAGAGCTCTCCACCCCTAGGACACAGTGAGTCATGATTTTCTCAGTTTGCATTAAATACACAAGGAGATGTCTTTTGGTCTTGACTCAAGGCTGGCTCTCAGCTTCTGTGGTTCCTCTTCCATGGCCCCAGCTTCTGCCCAAATCTATCCAACTGTCACCTGGTTTCAAAGGCAGACAGCACTCAGTTCCTTCTTCAGCTTCTTGTGCAGTTTCTGTTCCATATTGAAGCTCACAGTGTCTGGTCCACCACAAGTCCTTCACAGTTTCTGTTCCTGGGAAGAGAAAGCTTAACAAAGCCACAATAACATTCATCCACAATGCTGGCACCCTCATCAATTCACTTTCTGCCTGTGAAATCAACATAGACCCAACAACAAGGTCTGAGGAATCAACACAAATCACTGGGATAGTCCCAGGACCTCCAAAATCATCAGCAAGACCCTCTTTCAGGATTTCTGTAAACATACAACAAGAAAATCCTCTTTCAGGGCTTCTGAACCAGATGCAAGGTTCCAGAGCTTCTGTAACAACAGTGCCATCCTCTATCACAGTGGTTCTCAACCTTCCTAATGCCACAACCCTTTAATACTCATATGTGGGCATATCTGCATGTGGGCGGAACTGCCTGGAGAGGGATAGAGGAGTGGTGTCTTGGTTCCTAAGACCATGGGAAATATGTGTTTTCCAATGGCCTTAGGTGACCCCTGTGAAAGGGTTGTTCAACCCCCAAAGGGGTCGCAACCCACAGGTTGAGAACCACTTCTCTATCAGCAGACAAATCTGATGATTTAACATCAAAACAGACAGACAAAATACCAACACCACATCCATGCCTTCTCCCAGTTCTCCTCTCTTCTCATTTCTTCTCTATTCTCAGATCAGTCATCAGTCCTCAGTTCTCATTTCTCTTCTCAGTTCTCAGTTTAGTTCTCAATTTTCTTCTCTCTCTCCAGTAGTAGTAGCCCAGCCTCCAGATTCTTGCTCCCAGAAGTTCTGGCCTCTCTAGCCATGGGCTTTTCCTTATATATCATATTAGTTCCTCCCTGTTCTGCCCTTTCCTGTTACATGAACAAGTCCATCCCACTGTGGGATTCAAAAGTTCTGGGTCTTAATACTTGACACAATTATAACTAAGTGATAAGAACCTGTTAGCTTACCAATACAAGGGACAGGCAAGATCTTTGAATTCCCATTACCATTACAGTCTTTACCAGTCCACTCTCCACAGAATAAAATTAGAGTTATTTTCAATATGATTTTACAAAAAAAATAGGATTATTTAATGAGATTATATCAATGTTATGGACTTGAAGAAGACATTGAGAAGATAATAGGATGAATATAAATCACTGACTGATTGAAAGTATAGCTATAAAACCATCAACAATTTGTCCCGTCAGTCAATGGAAATATTTTCTAATCCCAGGTTACCTCTCTAGACAACTTAGTAATATATGCATTTATCTTAGTTGAATCTCTAACATGCCTCCTATAGCATTTTTCCAACCCTTTCCCACACTTTTCAATCCTGAACACTAGGCCCTAAAGATAAACCTAACTCTTAGTTTGCTGAGAATGAGGCTATTCCTCAATCTTCCTCATCTCCCCTTAAACACTTCTATATATCTTAATGCTATTAATTCTCCTTGCCTTAATGTCTTAAAGGAAGAGATGTCCTTTGTCTTTTCCAGATTCACTGCTTCATTTGTGACCAAAGATATTATCCCCTTCTGTCTCTTCTAGGTTCATACTTCATAAATCTTTCCTTCCTTACATTTCAAATAAGATTTCATAAATATTGTCCTCAGTACTTTTCTTGTTGCATATGGTACCAAAGTTGTGAGTGAGTGTGTGTGTGTGTGTGTGTGTGTGTGTGTGTGTGTGTAATGTCCAGTTATCAGATTTCTGAACATCTTGAGAAAAAGGACTATGTTTTCTATCTTATTTCTCTATCATTTTATAGCTATCTTCCAAACATGAAAGTTCAGTCCACCACTGGCCATCTCACATTGGAAGTAAATTCTACTCCTTTGTCTCATTCATCTGACTGGTCTACTGGTCACCTCTTACTAGAATCTGCATTTAAAGAAAATGATAAAGCTAGCCATGTCTTCATTCCTCTTAGGGCTTCAATCCAGATATTCCATACTTTTTCCAATAATGCCTCCTCATGGATACCTTGTTGGTTTTTCATAATTTCTTTTATAATGTAGATCAAGCTTTCTCTAAAAATAAAAACAAACCAAACCAATGATTTGTAAATATGAAAGAGTTGATTGCAGTGCATGGTCAGTTCTAAAGCAATTGTTATTTAATTTTATGTGTTTTTGTGGTTTATGTAGTTCTGCTTGCAAATTGATTAAACTGTTCTCTTTTGAGTTTTGTTTGTTTACAAGAATGAACATTTTCTTGAAGATATATTCATCTTCTTTTGATGATAAGGCTCATGCCTATAGTACATTTTATTTGACTTATAGCTAAAAGTAATTTGATTTTTTGAATATACTATTACATTCTCTTTTGTGATTTATGATTAGAGCATAATAATCCTTTATTATTGGAATTACCTATCCTTCACATAAGGAAGTACTTCTGCTGACTGTTAAATTTGCTATTTTCTACAGAACTATTAAAAAATAACCACATTGAACCATTTTTCCCCCTTCTGGAAGAGCATTTTCTCAATCAATATTTTGTATATAAAAGTTCTAAGCAGATTATTATTTTTGCTTTATTTTTATAGCTGAAGTATTTAGGCTGACTTCTCATATTCTTCAGGGAGAACTTATGATTCTTAAATTTTCTTCTGCACATTCTATCTTCAAGTTGATACACTTTTAACAATATATTTATAAGTAAGGTGGATTTTAGTGTGTGTAAGGTGGGTTTTTGTTTTTTCTTTATTAGAGTTTAGTTTCCCAGGATCCATGGCCATAGCAACTGTTATATCCTAGGTTCATGACTTGTAAACATCTCCATCACACTTATGCAGCATTATATAATTATAAATAATATAATCATTTGTGTATCAAATTGTAAATATTAACTGTGACTGCATAGTGAGATATAATGGTGAGATAATATAAAATTGTGAGGCTATTGTTGGGAAGAAGCCTTCTTTGACTGTTGCCCTATATATGGTCACTGAGTGGAGAAGCCATAGCAGAATATGACAGTGTAATCTGTATGTTCCTCAACCAGCTCCCATTAAGAGTTTAAGGGATTTGGGGGAATGCACCAGCTGGAATGCTATGCTTGTCTTAACTGACCCCATCAAGACGCAGGGGTAACTGCCCCCTTTCCTTGTTGGCCCCTCCAAGAAAGGTGATTAGGTGATCCTGTAAGAGTTGGTGCTCCCATTATCAGGAACTCATTGAAAAGAAAGGTAAGATTATTAATCCCTCCAAAACTGTTTTCTTGTCCTTCCTGTCTGCCCAGATCAGGAGTTAACCTGTGTTATTTTCTCCATCTTTCTTATAACACTCATGTCTTTACTTAATATTGTGGCAGTTGGCTTCTATTCAGCAATATTTTCTACAATCCAGTACTTTTGTAATTCATCTGCCGTTCTTCTCGTAGCACTTCTGCTTTAAAAATGAAAAAAAAAATAATTTATACCATTTATTTTTCCTGTTCTTCTGTGTGTTTTGTGTTGCATAAACAGCTTTTCCTTTTTATCCTAAACATGATCCTAATTTCTTCTTGTAAAAGTTTATTTTTTAAAATTTAAAATCATAAGTTCCTTAATGTTGTTTCATGATCTTATGGTATCCAAAGTATTCTCTCTTCAATAATATAATATTTCTTTATCTTCTTTTGCATTTAAATTTTTTTTATTTTTAACATTCTTTTCTTTTTTATATCTTGAGCTCAATCCCATAGTCTCCCCTGCCTATTGAGAAGTCAAGCAATATGATATTAATTATACACATGAAATCATGCAAAACCTATTTCAATGTAATCCATTCTTTAAAAAAAGCAAAAAAAAAAAAAGAAAAATGAGAAATTGTACTTCAATTTGCACTTAGAATTTTATCAGTTCTTCCTCTGGAGATAGAAGTATGTTTTATCAGGGGTGCTTTGGAGTTGTACTGGATCAGTGTAGCCAAGTTCTTCGTAGCAGATAATCATTGCAATGTTGTTGGTACTGTGCACAGTGAGATATTGGTTCCTCTCACTCCATTTTGTATCAGTTTGTATAGATTTTGATGAATTTTTCTGATATTACCCTCCTAGGCATTTCTTACAGTTCAACAATATTCTATGACAATTAAATGTCACTTGTTCAACCATTCCCCAATTGATGACTATCTACCCAATTTCTAATGCTTTCTGATCACAAAAAGATCTGCTATAAATATTTTTGTACACGTTCTTTTTTTCTTTTTTTTTTTTTTATCTCTTTGAGACACTGAGCTAGTTGTGGTATTCTGGATCAGAGTATGCATGATTTTATAAGCTTTTCAGCATAGTTCCAAAGTGCTTCCCAGAATGGTTGTCTAGCTCACTACTCCACCAGGGGTTCATTAGTGTACCTCTTTCACCCCCACCCTCTCCAGCATGTTTCACTTCTGATAGAACTGTTTTAATTTGCCTTTCTCTCATGAAAAGTGATTTAAAGGATTTTTTCATGTGAATACAGATAGCTTTGGTTTCTTCTTCTGAAAATTATCTTTTGACATCCTTTGCCTATTTATCAATTGGGGAATGGCTCTCGTTTTAATAAATTTGATTTGGTTCTATGATCAGTATATACCTGAGAAATGAGGTCTTTTTAAAAAAAATATATTTATTTCTTTTCTTGTTTACATCATTCCATGAGATTTTGAATTTCAAATTTTCTCCCCATCTTTCCCCTACCCAACACCTCAAAACACCCATCCCACTGTATAACTCCTCCCCCAATCTGCTCTCTCCTATGTCCTCTCCCTTGCCTCTCTGACTTTCCTAGGGAAGGATGGATCTCCCTACCACAGTGCCTGTGTATAATAATAATAATAATAATAATAATAATAATTATTATTATTATTATTATTATTATTTTATATATATATATATACACACACACATATATATATATATATTTTTTTTAACATTAGATTATAGAACTTTAAATTCTAGATTCTTTCCCTTCCTCCCTCATTACCCACCCCCACTGGAAGGACAAGCAATTAAATGCAGGCTGTACATGTGTAATTACACAGAAACTCTCCACAGTGGGCATATTGTGAGAGACTGATTATGTGTCCCTCCTTTCTATCCCACCCCACCTTGTTCTATTCTCTACCCTATCCCTGTCCCTGTCCCTTTACAGGAGTGTGTATTTCCAGCAACACTCTCCCCTACCCTGCCCTCCCCTCTGTCGTCCCACCTCACATCTCCATCCCCCCTACTCTCCTGTGTGGCAAGATACCCAGTTTAGAGTTTATGTCATTCCTTCCCTAAGCCAAGTTTAATGAGAGTAAAGTTCACCCTTTCCCTTTTGCCTTCCTTTTCTTCCTTTCCATTGTAACAATTATCCTTTGTCTCTTCTATGAGATGATTAAGCCCATTTTGTCTCTCCCTGTCTCCTCGCATTCTAATCCTTTCCCACCACAGACTTTCACCTTTTAGAGTATTGTCCCTTCCTTTTCTATTGATCTTATGCCCTCTATGTACTCATATATACACATACTCAGATATGTGTTTATATGCATATATAAACCCTCCTATATAGACATATGTGTATGTATATGTATATATACATTTGTATTCCCTTGACCTATCCTCATACTGAGAAAAATTTCATAAGTTACAATTATCATTTTTCCATGTTTGCATGTAAATAGTTCAATTTTGATAAGTTCCTTATGATTTCTTTTCCGTGTTTACCTACTCATGGTTCTTGTATTTGAGTGTCAAACTTTCTTTTCAGTTCTGGTTTTTTCAGGAAGAATGTTTCAAAGTCCTCCACCTCACTGAATGACCATATTTTCCCCTGGAATCCTAGCTCCCTTGATCTCTGGACTATCATATTCCAGGCCCTTAGTACCCTTAATGTAGAAGCTGCTAGATCCTGGGTTATCCTGATTGTGTTTCCACAGTATTCAAATTATTTCTTCTTGGCAGCTTGTAAGATTTTTCTCCTTGATCTGGGGACTCTGGAACCTGGCAATAATATTCCTAGGAGTTTTCTTTTGGCTATCTTTTTCAAGAGGTGATTGGTGAATTCTTTCAAGTTCTCTTTTGCCCTCTGGTTCTAAAATATCCAGGCAATTTTCCTTGAGAATTTCTTGAAGGATGCTTTCTAAGTTCTTTTTTTTGATCATGGCTTTCAGGTAGTCCAATAATTTTTAAATTGTCTCTCCTGCATCTGTTTTCCAGGTCAGTGGTTTTTTTCAAGGAGGTATTTCACATTGCCTTCTATTTTTTCTATTTGTTTGGATCTGTTTAATAGTATCTTGATTTCTCATAAAATGTTATTTTCGTCAGTCAGGTTGTTGACTCTCTTTTCATGATTTTCTTGCATCATTCTTATTTCTCTTCACAATTTTTCCTCCAATTCTCTTATTTGGTTTTCAAAATCCTTCTTAAGCTGATCTATGGCTTTTAGGCAGTCTTCATGTTTCTTGGAAGCTTTTGGTGAGGGAGTTCTGACTGTGTTGTCTTCCTCCCATTCCATGGTTTGATCCTTCTTGTCCCCAATGAAGGAATCTAGAGTTTGGTTGCTGTTCTTACTTTGTTTCCTTTGCCTGCTCATGTTGGCCAGTCAATGACTTTTTAGCTCTGTGGAACTCTGGAAGAGGGGAAGGCTATGTTGCAAATCTCTGGGGTTTTCTCAGCTGCTGGAGCTATTAGGGGGCTATTGTTTTTTTGCAGCCCCCACCAGTCTTGGCTCACTGAAAATGCACCCCAGGACCACCACCCAAGACTACACTCTGGATCTAGGCTGCTCAATGCAAGAGCACTTGGCCTCTGAATGATCTCTTGGCCCCCCTGCAGTCTGCAGGCTGGGAGCTGTGAAGCAGCCACGTGGAGGTGGCTGCAGGGCTGCCTCTTCTGCCACTTCCTTGACCTACAGGCAATTTCGCTGGACCACTTTTCTCCCCCAAGTTTAGCTGAGTTCCACTGACCTTTCACTTAGTCCTTGTTTCTTATGGCATGATAATTCTGGAAACTGCCACAGCTGCTGCTGATCCACTCTCCTGAAGCTCCAGCTGTGGCTCATCCTGGCTGCCCCCTGGGGCCAAGTTGCAGTTTCAGGCTGGGCTGCTTTTGGCTCCCAGAGCTGTGATGACCCCTTCCTCCTGAGCTGCCTTCAGTGGGAGGTGTATTTGTGTGAGTTTTAGAGCCCTAAAATTTGTTTAGTGTCATATTTTATGGGTATTTGAGGTGGCAGTGTTGGAACTGCAGTACCTTGCTGCTCCTATGCTGCCATCTTGGTTCCAACCCCCGAGAAATGAGGCCTTCAACAGAGAAACATGATACAAATTATTTCTTTATCTATTGTAACTTTTAGAAAAATAGTTTCTAGTAGAGCCAAGATAGCTGTGTAGAAGCAGGAAATCTCTGTGAGCTGCTCCCATAACCACCTAAAATACCTATAAAATTATGACTCTAAACAAATTTTAGAACTACAGAACCCACAAAGGGACAGAGAGAAACAAATCTCCTGCTGAAGGCAGCCTGGCAGGCAGACAGGAAGTGTCCATCACAGCATGCTGGGAGCTGAGCCCAGCCCTACATGAACCCATAGTTTTAGCCCAAAGGTGCCCCTGACCAGCAGTGGCTGGAGTGGACTTCGGGAAATTGTATCACTGGCAGCTATGGTGGTTTCCAGAAATATCAACCCATAATTGACAAAGACAAAGTAAAAGATCAGTGTAGAACTCTATTGGAACTGTGGGGAATGAAGCGCAGTCCAGCCTCTGCCCCCAGAGTGAGAACTGGTGAAGGCAGGGTGGTCCTGTGGCTGAGTACATGTGGCTGCTTCCAAACATCTGGCCTGCAGATTGTAGAGGGACCAAGCTACCATCAGAGGGTAATAGCTCTTGCTTTAACCTGCCTGGATCTAGATCACTGTCTTGGGTGGTGGTCCTGAGGTGTGTGACCAGTGAACTGGAGCTTGTGTGTGCTGCAGAGAGGGAAACCAACTAATAGCTCTGGCAGCTGCCAAAACCCCAGCAATTTGGGACAAAGCTCTCCTCTCAGGAACCATAGTTCTACTGTGGCAATGAGCTCAAAAGTCAAGTAATTGAGTGGCAACGTGGGCAAACAAAGGAAGCAAAGCAAGAACAGAAATCAAACCTTAGATTCCTTTTTGGGGGACAAAAAGGGTCAAAGGATAGAAATGGGAGGAGACAATAAAGTCAGAACTCCTGCACCAAAAGCTTTAAGAAAAATAGGAACTAGTTATAGGCCAAGGAGTAGCTCAAGAAGGAATCTGAAAATCAAGTAAGAGAAGTGGAGAAAAATTGGGAAGAGAAATGAGAATGATGCAAGAAAATCATAAAAAGAGAATCAACAACCTGACGGACAAAAATAACACTTTAAAAATAGATTAACTCCAAAGGCAAAAGAGGCCCAAAAAGCCAACGAGGAGAAGAATGCCTTAAAAAACCAAATTTGCCAGATGGAAAAAAAAATCTCAAAAGTTCACTGAAGAGAAAAATTCCTTCAGAATTAACGTGGAGCAAATGAAAACAAAGGACTTTATGAGAAATGAAGATACAATTAAACAGATCCAAACAAATGAAAAAATAGAAGGCAATATGAAATATCTCATTGAAAAAAACACTGAACTGGAAAATACATCCAGGAGAGACAATTTAAAAATTATTGGACTACCTGAAAACCATGATCAAAAGAAGAATCTAGAAAGCATCCTTCAAGAAATTCTCAAGGAAAATTGCCCTGATATGTTAGAACCAGATGGCAAAATAGAACTTGAAAGAATTCACCGATCGCCTCTTGAAAAAGATCCCAAAACAAAAACTCCTAGGAATGTTATAGACAGGTTCTGGAGATCCCAGAAAAAGGAGAAAATACAAGCTGCCAAGGAAAAATAATTTGAATACTGTGGAAACACAATCAGGATAACCTAGGGTCTAGCAGCTTCCACATTAAGGGATCCAAGGGCCTGGAATATGATATTCTGGAGATCAAGGGAGCTAGGATTAAAACCAAGAATCTCCTACCCAGCAAAACTGAGTATAAAGTTCCAGTGGAAATTATGGTCATTCAGTGAGGTGGAGGACTTTCAAGCATTCTTGAGGAAACAACCAGAACTGAATACAAAATTTAATATTCAAATATAAGAAATGTGAGAAGGTAAACATGGAAAAGAATTCTTAAGGAATTTATCAAAGTTGAACTATTGACATGCTAACATGTAAAAATGATAATTGTAAGTTATGAAACTTTTATCAGTATAAAGATACTTGAAAGGAATATAAATGTGTACATATATATGTATGTGCATGTGTGTATGTGTTTGTGTGTGTATGTATACATACACATATGTCTATATAGGAGGGCATATATGCATATGAATACATATGTGAGTGTGTGTATATATGTGTACATAGGCAGAGGGCATAGGATCTATTGAATAGGAAGGGATGATATTTTTAAAAGGTGATATTAAGAGGTGGGAGAGGAATAGAATGAGAGGAGACAGGGAGAGACAGAATGGGGTTAATGATCACATATAGAAGAGGCAAGGGATAACTGTTACAATGGAGGGGAAGAACAAGAAGGCAAAAGGGAATGGGTCAACCTTACTGTCTTTGAATTTGGCTTAGGTAAGGAATGACATACACACAAAATTGTGTATCTTGCCCTGCAGGTGAGTAGGGGAGAAGGGGATGAGAAGGGGTATGATAGAGGGGAGGGCAGTTGGCGGGGAGGGTTGTTAGAAGCACACAGTTTTGTAAAGGGACAGGGATAAAGCAGATAATAGAACAAGTGGGGGAAGGGATAGGAAAGAGGGAAATAAAGTCAGTTTTTCACAATATGTCTGTTATGGAGATGTTCTACATAACAACACATGTACGGCCTGTATTGAATTTCTTTTCTTTCCAGTGGAGGTGGGTGATGAGACAGGAAGAGAAAGGATCTAGAATCTAAATTTCTAAAATCAAATGTTAAAATATATGATTATTATTATTTACATGCAACTGGGTAATAAGATATACAGGCACTGGTATAGGGAGATCCATCTTGCCCTACTGGAAAGTCAGAGAGGTGAGGGGGTAGGACATAGGAGAGAACAGATTGGGGGAGGAGATATACAGTGGGATCACTGTTTTGGGGTGGTCAGTTGGGGAAAGACAGGGAGAAAATATTTCAACATCTCACAGAAATGAATTATATAAACTAAAAATAAACAATAGTCAATAAATTTTTTTTAAAAAGAACTAGATTGGATCAAATGGAACCTAATGACTTTATGAGAAATCAAGATCCTATTAAACAGATCCAAGCAAATGAAAAAATAAAAGGCAATGCGAAATATCTCATTGGAAAAACCACTGGCCTGGGAAATAGATCCACTAGAGATCATTTAAAAATTATTGGATTACTTGAAAGCCATGATCAAGAAAAAGAACCTAGAAAGCATCCTTCAAGAAATTCTCAAGGAAAATTGCCCTGATATTTTAGAACCAGAGGGCAAAATAGAAAGTGAAAGAATTTACCATTTCACCTTTTGAAAAAGATCCCCAAAAGAAAACTCCTTGGAATATTATGGCTGGGTTGCAGAGTTCCCAGAGAAGGAGAAAATATTGCAAGCAGTCAAGAAGAAACAATTTGAATATTGTGGAAACACAATCAGGATTACGCAAGATCTAGCAGCTTCTACCTTAAGAGATCAAAGGGCTTGGAATATCATATTCCGGAGATAAAAGGGGCTAGGATTAAAGTACGATGTTTCAGGGAAAATATGGTCCTTCAATGAGCTGAAGGACTTTCAAGCATTCTTGATGGAAAAACCAGAGTTGAACAGAAATTTTTACATTCAAATACAAGAAGCACGAAAAACAAAAGAAGGTAAACAGGGAAAAGAAATAATAAGGAAATTTTCAAAGTTGAACTATTTACATGCCTACATGGAAAATTGATAATTTTAACTTATGAAACTTTTCTCAATATGAGAATAGGTGAAGGGAATATAAATGTGTGTGTGTATACATACATAAATATATCTATATAGGAGGGTATATGTGCGTATGAATACACGTGAATGTGGGTATATATGTGTACAGGTATACACAGAAGGCACAATATCAATTGAATAGGAAGCGATGGTATTTAAAAAAATAAAATTTAGAGGTGAGAGAGGAATATAATCAGAGGAGATAGGGAGGGACACAATTGGGTAAATTATCTCATAAAAGAGACAAGGGAAAACTGTTATAATGGAGGGAAAGAACAGGAAGGCAAAAGGGAATGGGAAAGAGATAAGAGAGGGGATGATAGAAGGGAGGGCAGATTGGGGGGAAAGGGTAGTTAGAAGTACACCCTTTTGAAAAGGAACAGGGTCAAAGTAGAAAATAGAACAAGTGGGGACAAGAGAGAATGGAGGGAAATATAGTCAATCTTTCACAATATATCCACTTTGGAAATGTTTTGCATAACTACACATGTACGACTATTGAATTGTTTGCCTTCCCGGAAATGGTGGGTGATGAGGGAAGAAGGGAAAGAATCTGGAATTAAGTTTTAAAATCAAATGTTTTAAAAAATTGTTATTATTATTAATTACTATTATTATTATTATTATTATTTTCAATTCAACTGGGAAATAAGATCTACAGGCACTGGGGTATAGAAATCCATCTTGCCCTTCTGGAAAATTGGAGAGGGTACAGGGAAAGATGTAGGAGAGGGCAGATTGGGGGAGATGGTATTCAGTGGGATTGCCATTTTGGGGTGGTGGCTGGGGGAAAGATGGGGAGAAAATTTGTAACTCAAAATCTTGTGGAAATGAATGTTGTAAACTAAAAATAAACATAAAATTTAAATTAAAAAGAATAAATAAATGTATGAATTAATTTTAAATATTAAAAAAAAGTTAAAAGTATATGAACCACAGAGAATTCTCAACCAACCGAAGGGGAGAAATGAGGTGATTTTTTAAAAGATTAGACAGATAGATAGGCGTGTAAAGTTTCTCTAGACAATCTAATTTTTTCTGTGCTAATTAAGCTAATTGATGATAGCTTTGATGTATTTATTTAATTTGAAAATAATATTTGCAAGTGATTTATTTGTTTAGTGTTAAAACTTCAGGGGAACCTTTATTAAAAATCTTTTCATCAAGGGGAAAAAAAAGAAAAACTAGATTCCCTGAATATTCATTTTAATTAGGTTTATTTTTGCTTTTGTTTTGTCTGAGATCATACCTCCTAACCCTGCATTTTTTACTTCAGTGGAAGTATATCAGCTTCTATTCCATCTCTTTTTAAAAAAATTCTGTCTTTATATTTCAAGGATGTCATTTGTAAACAACATATTGTTGGGTTCTGGTTTCTAATCCATTCTGCAATCAGCTTCCATTTTATGGGTAAGCTCATTCCATTCACATTCACAGTTATGGTATGAGCTTCTCTCTTCTCCAGATGATTGAATGATGCTTACCAACCATGTGACCCTGGTAAAGACACTTAATTGCTTTATACCTCAATTTCATCAACTTTACATTTAGATAGTTTGACTGCATGGCTTCCAAGGGTCTTTGAGTTCTAAATTTCTGATCTCTGGTTCTCTGTTTATAATAGATACTAAGTTTATTTTACTTCCTCCTTTGTTCATAGGTAATTTCTTTTTTTTTAATTCCAAAATATGTTTTCCTTTTCTATTATCATAATGCCTAGACAAAGTATAAGTCTAAGAGATCTTAGAATGAGAGATTCAGAAATGGAAGGGACCTTAGAGCTGAGCTATTCCAGTACCCTCATTTTACATATGAGAAAAGTGAGACATAGAAAGAATGAGAGGTTTGCTCAAGGCTGCACAGGCAACAAGCAGTCATGATTCAAGCCATTTGCCTCCAAAATCATTGCCCTTTTTAATGTGTTTCTCTGCCTTTTTAAAGTATAAATATCCATTTATCAGGTGTACTTGTCAAAGGATTCAAATTTGTTTACATTTCCTAAGTTTACATTTACATTGGTGTTTGATTTTCAAAACTTTTGGCTAATGAGAGGTTTTTGGTTTTTTTTTCAAAAGGAGTTTGGCAGTAATCAACTTGCTTCAAAGTTCTTTTCTATGTACGGTAATGTTCAACATTGCAAGATGCTATTTTATATAGAGGACATTTTCTTATATTTACCTTAAGTTCCTCCTCTGCCTCCGTAGCTCTTAGTGCTCCCTCCCTCTTAAAATTACTACAAATTAAATTATTTTTATAAACATGTGTGTACATGTGTATGCTCCAGTTGAATATTTGTGTGAGTGTATAAACACACACATACACACAGATCCAAACACACATTCATACAGATGCACAAATACACACACACACATAGACTATATGTAATACATACACATATAAACATTTATATGCATACACACAGAGGTATACACACACTCATATGCTCTACACATTCATACACATACAGGATATATGTAATATATACCTATATAAACATCTATATGCATATGTAATAGTCTAACAATTTTTACATCATTTGACATTGCTCTAATATTTCTTATATCATAGATTTATTGAGACTCTATATCCCTTGGGTTTTTTCACTCTTAGTGCTGATATGCTAAGTTATTTCAGTTTATACTTAATAATATAAATGTCTTTTTCAATTTTTAT
>CM053580.1:89453860-89476328 GCA_028627135.1 Pseudochirops cupreus
ATGTTATGTTATGTTATGTTATGTTATGTTATGTTATGTTATGTTATATTGTGTTATATTGTGTTATATTATATCATATTATATTTTACTATTTATATTAATTATATCATATCATATATCATCTCATGTCATCTCATCTCATGCCATCTCATATCATATTATGGACAAATTAAGTTGGATGAAGGAGAGTACTTTAAAGCAGAGACCAATCCAAAGATGAAGTCAGGTATGGCAGCATAGAAGTGCAAAGTGGGCAATGGGAAAGGGTGGTCCAGGTCCTAAAGAGAATGAGAAGGTTCATACATGGCATGGGCTGAGGCTGAGAAGAGCAACATCCCCTTCTTTTCTCCTGTCCTCCTATATCAGTGACAAAAGCAAGACTTCTTTTCCTATTGCTATTTATGGCTCTGATACACTATTGGTTTGAGTCCAAAATCTATATAACAACTTCATTTCAACAAATCAGTAAATGCTTTTTACACAATAGCTATGTGCTGGGCATTCTATTGAAGAATACCCCAAATTACATACATTTGAAAATATTCACAAAGTAATTACAAAGTGATTTTTTTTTCACCACTGTCACCTGAGAGCATCATTGATGTCCTAACATAAGAAGTGATACTTGAGCCAAACACTGAAAAAAACTTGGAATTCCAAGAGTAAGCAGGGAGGTAAACTGGAATCATGAGCCATAATCTGTGGAAGATATTGAAGCAAGAGACAGAAAGTTGTTGTGTCAAGAGAATAGCAAGTGGGACACTTTGAGTGGAATGTAAAGTGCCAAAGGAAAGAGATTATGAAATTAGTTCAGATAGAGAGATTTGAGCTGCACATGAAGGGCTTTGAATGTCAAATGAAGAGTTTGCATTTTATCATACAGGTAATTAGAGCCAATAGGGATTTTTGAGAATGGCATCAAAATGGATAAGTCTGTGCTTCAGGAATATAAATTCAATTATTTGGAGGACAGAAGAGAAAGGGGAGACAGTGGAGACAGGTAAAACAATTAAAAGACTATTCTAGTAGTCCAAGTAAGATAGTATAAAAACCTGAGCAAGGAGAGTAGCTTTTTGAGTAAAGGTAGATATCAGAGATATTGTGGGGGTAGAATCACTAAGTTTTGGCAAATGATTGATTATGGAGAATGAAGAAAAGGGAAGAATAGAGGTTAATTGCAAAGTTGTGAACCTGGTTGAAAGGAAATACAGGAACCAGAAACAATAGAAAAGACACTTCCATTGAAGGGAGCTTTGGGGAGAGGGTAAGATAATAAGGTACATTTTGTACATATTTCCTTTGAGGTGCCATATAGGGCCAGAAAGACGCCTGGAGTGCTAAAACAAAATGTTAGAATCACTTGTGCATGTCTGTTGTTTGCTATGTAAATGTAATGAGAAAATGCATAGGAAATTGTATTCTCTGATTATCTAAAGCAGGTTTTTTTTTACCCCAAAATGAGTTGTTTCCCACAGTGTCTGTATTAGTAGAACTATAATTCAACAAGGTCTCAGTAGAAACTTTTTTGACTTTATTGCAAAAACCTTTGTAGAACCAAGTAGTTTTCATCTTGATTTTTGTGTGCATTTAAAGCACATGTTAAAATAAAGACAACAAAGTTTTTCTCTAAGTGCTTAAATGATGAATTTATTGTTAAGAATCACAAGGAAAAGTAATATTGGGGTGTTTTAAAGCAATTGCAGTGACTGCTAAATTTGAAAATTGTAGGATAAGGTTTACATTTTTATTTATCAAAACTGAAATATCGCTATGCCTGTAACTATACTGTTGGTTCTGCAAATAGTAGTGAACATATATTAGTAATTAAATGATTTTAACTTGAAGTATTAAGGTTTTGATATGTTTCAAAAATGAGTGTTGGAAAATCACTGTTTAGAAATTTTATTTAATATTTTAAAATTTAATTTGTTTCTTGGATCTATTGGGATAACAAATGTTAACTGCTAGGATAATAATTTCATATTTTTCTAATGGCATCACTTTCATTGTTTTGTACTTGCTTATATTTCTTTTTTTTAAAGCAAGTACTGTTTAAGCTTTATTTCTATTCTATAAGCTATTTTCCTATTCAAATTAAAATGTTCAGAAGGCAGTTATTGATGTGGGATTGAATCTCAGTGAAAAGATGAAGGGTGAGTATACATGTTTTGGAATAATGTGCATGGAGAAGATAATTGAACCCAAAGGAGTTGAGAAGATCCACAAGAGGGAGAGTGTAGAGAAAGACAAGAACCAGGCCTAGGGCAAAGCCCTTGGATTACATGTACTCATTGGTAGGACACTGATAAAGATCCTCAAGGGAGACTGAGAGAGTTATTAGAGAGTTGTGTCTTATGAGTTTATATTTCTTTTTTATAGTTATACTACATGATCATTATTTCATAATTTGATTCTAAGATTTGGGACAAGACCTGCCAATAATTAAGGCAGAAGTTTCCAAGCTCTAATCAAACATCTATTTTTGAAACAATAGAGAAAAAGCAATAATATCCTGATATTTCATTCTTTCCCTCTCTCATGAGTTATTTTTATTATAAATGTTAATTAATCCTTTTGCTTTTAGGTAGAGATTATACAAAATTTAAAGCATATATATATATATATATATATATATATATATATATATGTACATATATATGTATATGTCACAAATACTTGGGGAAAAAGTAAATAGCTGGCTTCCTTTTGGATATATACCATCATGTTTCACTTACTTTCAGCAATGTCATACTTTCATCATTCTTCAAGGCTTGGAATTTATTTTTGTGACATAGTAAATTGATTTTACTTTCACACTAATTACAATACAAATTGAGACTAATGGTTTATATTTCAGATCATAGACTTTGAGTTATATCAAAAGTTTAATTAGTATTATGATATATATTATCATACTATATAGTGGTCTTAATTGCCTTATCTATTTTTCTAGTTAATGGACATCATGATTAAATGATGAAATAGATATTTGGGGAAGGAGTAGAAGCAAAGAGAAAGATCAATCAGTCAATCAACAGACATTTATTTAGTGCTTATTCAAAGTTTGTCATTGTGCTAGGTACTGGCATAAAAATGAAACCAATCCTCCCCTTGAGCAGTTTATCAAGAGAGGCAACATGCAACATATATGTGTATACACACATATTCACATTTACAAATAAATAGTATTTAATTATTAATTTCAGAGCATATGTGTTGTAAATCTACTTTAAGATACAAGCCATAAGAGCAGAGTTGCACCTATATTAATCCCTACTCATATTCCCACACATGTTACTGGTTGGCAGTCAATGAACCAACCAACCAACCAATCAACAAGCCAACAAAGAAAATATAGTTGTTGGGTCTTTTTCATATCAAAATGGGAAGATGTGTGAGACTTCTCTTTTTTTCCCATTGCACTAAAATTAGTTCATAATTGCTGATATTCCATAACTGCAATTTGTAGAACTCTCTTGCCCTGAGTTTATATTTTAAGTTACTTGAATCCTTTGTAACAACAACAAATTGACACACAACAATGCAACTGCAATCCTTAGGCTGTATTCTCAGACATAATTAGTTATGTGAAGCTCACATGATTAAGTAACATTGTCTTATTTTTTTTTGCTTTTCCTCTTATCTCTAACTTTTATTAACAGAATGAAATTAGCAATAAATAGACAAGAATAGTTTGAACATATAAACATACTAGTTGACTAATCTGTTTAATTGATTTTGGTTATCAGAATTCTATTTTTCTTTATATTTGAATATTAAGCATTTCAGTTAAATTTGAATTAAAATTATTTTAGGAAGAAATATTCACTAAACAAATGGAATGTTTTCATTCATTTCAGTTCAAAATGTCCAACTTTGAAGAAAGTTACAACCATTGGAGGCTTCAGTGTAAAGTAGGTATTTTGGTGACATTTCACTGCCCTTTATTAAAAATTATTGGAAAGGGATTTCTAGGGAATATATGCTACAAAATAACCAAAAGACACAAATTACACAGTCAATTCACCATCATATATCATTAAAATAATGAGAAATGGAAAAGGTTTATATGAACTAGGCCTCCCCCAGTCCAACAGGACAAATAAGAGTATATGATTTTAGTCTAATTTTAAACTGTAGGAGGAAATTCTATATTCTGATGTCTTTAAATAACTACTTTTAGTGCAATTGATCATTGCCATGATACTGTCAGCTCATAAGATATAGTAAATAAGTAAATATAATCAATGTAAAAAAGATATTTTACTTTCATTCATCGTAGTACATAGTACATAGACTTTAACGTGCATAGACTTACAGGTATTTTGATTGTACACTGTTTCTTTACATTTTTATTACATAAATACTTAATGAAAGTAAAATGTGTAAATATAAAATTTAAATATATGTATACATATAAATAATAGTTATTGAGAAGATGAAAGAGAAAATAAAATATTGCATACTATCAACAATATATATAGTAGACATAGAATCACTTCTCCAAATGAAAACATTTTCAGCTTTCCAAGATAGAAAGAAATATTCTTTTCTATTTCTCTTCCCACAAGAATAATGCTTTTGGAGGCACCACTTTATTGTAACTTGTCCTTTATTACTGAAGAGGACCAATGACATAAGGAAGGTGTTGTCATGACTTGCAAGTAAATTGGATTTAAGTGAGGCAGGACCGTGTAAAGTCAGCAGCCTCACTCTCCTCCAGAGTAATCTGGGTTCAGGGGTAAGATACAGATCAGGATAACTGGAGATGGCCCCAGACGCAGCAGGAAACCTTGACCTTTTTACGCTAAGCTTTTTCCCAGATCTCAGTTTAATTTTGCCTCACAATGTCCATTCAGTAATTAAGGCTAGGTAAGAAATGAAGCAAAGAATGGCCTCTTTGACCTACTCAAAGAAAACAAAAAATCATTCTGGGTAGAGAAGTCCCTCAGGGTTTCTGAACAAACCATGAACAATTGTTATTTATACTCACTATGATCCATCACAACACAAAGAACAAGTGGGACTTGGCCTGGGAAGTAGTATTGGCCAATCAACAAGAGCTAGAGTAATTTGGGTTTAGGGTATGGTTCTTAAAAGGAAATCTAGCTCATAAAACCCAAGAATTCTTACAAAATTACAGCAATCAAAATTTATATTCCTTTAGGCAGAGCACCCATAGGTAAGGGTATGATTCCTTATGTGGACAGAGGGAGAGAAAGGAGCAAGAGCAGGAAAGGAAAGAAGAAAGGAAGAAAGAAAAGAAGGAAATAAGGAGCATTGCCCAACTGGAACTGACCAGTTGGGTTCCCAGTGGGGTAGCTACTACTACTCACAGATTGTTGTTTGTCCTTTATTTTCAATGACATCAGGAAGATGATGTCATGACTTGCAAGTGAATTGGATTTAAGTGAGGCAGAGCTGTGAAAAGTCATAAGCTTCACTCTCTCCTCTGGAGCCATCTCGGTCCAGAGGTAAGATACAGATTAGGACAACTGAAGATGGTGCCCGGGTTCCAATTTAACCATGAAAGTAAGACATTTTCTATACAGAGCTGAACATTAGGATATTTTTTTTAATATGAATTGTTGTAGGTTGTTGTAGGTTACAACATTACTCATATAGTGCCTGGAACATAGTAGATGCAACTCTAGTCTATGAAACTGTGGTGTGTGTAGTCTATCACAGAGTTTACCATAACAAACTATTAACCTGATCACCATGCAATACTCCACGAAGGTTATGTATATCTTACTTCTTCATGGAGCCTAAAGTGTTTGACCCACTCCTTATTAGTGTGGTAGGAAAAAAAAAGTGATATTATATATAACATATGCTAAATAATTTTTTGATATAACTATGACACCTAGAGTCTAGAAAAAAAACTCTGTGAGAGAAAAAAAGCTTAAGACACCCAAATCAGCAATCTAAGCATACAGAAAGACTGAGAGGGAAAAAAAAAAAGTGTTCCTTGTTTATTGGTTCCACATTGTAATTCCCCCAATGATGTATAATCCTGGAAAATGCAGAATAAAATGATTGTAGGATCATCACCAAAGATTTTTGGTTCCCAACAGGTAGATTAGTTAAAAATGGAAATAGGAGTAAAGAGAAAAATGCATAGATATGCAATAATAAGAGGAAGGAACCATTTCAGCTTCAACTTTATGGTCAAGGTATCACATGGCCTAGAGTAAATAGGGGTCTTTGAATTCTATAAGTTTCAAATGCATTGTATCCCCAAGAGATAAGTTTTTTTTTACTCAACTACCACACACTAGGTGAAATGGAGATATGGAATTATGTAGCATCAAAAGCTAAGTGTCCATGAATTTATTTTGATGCCTAATTACTATCTGGTTGAGTTTGACTCCTATCCTTAAGAAGCAATATGCGACTTAGAGATAAAAACTGACCAGCTAGTCAATTAGTTAATAAAAATCACTTAGTGTGGCTAACTCATGATCATTACTCAGGGCAGGAAGTTTTTCTGTCCTGTCTTGTTTTGCACTAGGATGTGTGGAGGGGCATATGTGTTTTCAGAAAAGCTTCCTTACTTTCTTGGACCAGACATCTGAATAGGTTACTCATTTTAATTGATGTCCCTTTTGATATCTTTTATCAATCGCAAGGTAATAAAGAATCTTGTCTATTCATACAGCATTTTGTCTTTTGTATGTAGTAGAGTGGTGGGAAATGGAAAGAAGGTGATATAGAGATGGTCTTTTTTTCTGGAGATTATCTGGAGATAATCAGATCATGGAGAGTTAAGGAGAATTTAATCTTAGTTTGGTTATTATTTCCAAAGTTCTAGGCCTTAGAAGAGAAAATAGTTGAGTGTCTTTCTCTCTGGGTCCTTAGTAACTTGAAAATTATTTCATCATCTTTAGATATGCTAATCTATGTTGTCAGGGTAGAAAAGTCCATTTTGTAATTAAGGGTAGTTAGTACTAGTGGTTGTTGTTGTTGTTGTTTTTAAAGTACCTAATAGAATTACATGAAACCAGCTAGGACAGAGAGAATGATTCAGATAAAGGATATAAAAGAAAGTCCAGAAAACTAGAATCATGAGTAATACAAGGAAGGCAAGAGGTTGGAAGCTCAGTGAGAAGTCCTTTGGAAATTCAGGCAAGGAAGAACAGTTGTCATTCAGGAAGTTGGGAGAAAGATAAAATTCCCCTCAAGATCCATGGCAAGGAGGTGGAGAACCTGCTATTAAAAGAAGGGTATGGGAAGAGCGTGCTAGGCAGGGTCCAAGACACCCTGAATCAGAGACATCAGTGAAGCAGATTTATATATCATTTTTATGTATGTATTTACATAGATAGTGTGTGTACACATATGGTCCTACTGCTAAGAGTTAGAGTACGTTTCAAAGTCAACAAAGTTGACTTTATAATCGAGTTCACTTTATAATCACCCTACCTAAACCTTTTCCTCCTTTTAGCTTCAATATTTCTCTCAGGGTCATTGTCATTCACTCAATTTCTTCTATTTAAAATTTTAGACTCAAGACCTTTGATTCTACTATCTACTGTAATCTTGATGATTCCACCTCCACACATCTCACTTCTGCCCCCTCCTTTCTATTCCAACTGTACTTCCACCTACCAAAATCCTCCCTCTTCTTCACTCCCCAGTACAATTCCACCTCCCCTGTGAATTCATAATTAATGTTCGTCAATAGCATGTGACTTCTCTAACACTCTTTAACTATCTTTGGGCACTTACCACCATAGTCTACCATATGGCATTGTTACTTGTAATAGTACATTTTCTTTGAGAAATAGTATGGTTTAGTGGATAGAAAAATGATCTTGAAATCAGAAAAACCTGGGTCTTCCCTCTAACCCCAGCAGATCACTTAAATTCTAAGTGCCACTAGGCAATTGATTAAGATGACAAGTTGCAGAAAAGATAACAATTTGCCTTGGTAGAGGGAGTTCCCAGCTCACTGGAAGCTCTCTACATGAGTAAAATTTAAGTTCTAATCCTTCTCTTCCCTGCTATCCACCAGCTGGCATTTGATAATTTACTAAATAAAATTTTAAGGCAGATACAAACTAGAAGATCATTTAAATCAGACTTATTTTACATCTCAATTGGTCAATCAGTATAAATTTATTAAGCACAGACAAGGAACCAAGCATTTTAGTAGACAAGGAATAGCAGCTCACATTTCTGTAACTTATGTCATTTTGCCCTTTATGAAGTTCTTTCTTCACAATAACACTTTGAGAGAACAATCTGGAACTATACCCAAAGACCTATAAAAATGTCCCTTTGACCCAGCAATACCACTTCTAGGGCTGTATCCCAAAGAGATCATAGAAGTGGGAAAAGGACCCATATGTACAAAAAAGTATTGGTAGCAGCTCTTTTTTGGGATAGCAAAGAACTGGAAACCAAGGAGATGCCCATCAATTAGGGAATGGCTAAATAAGTTGTGTTATATGAATGTAATGGAATGTTATTGTACCATAAGAAATGAGGTGCAGACAGGCTTCATAAGTACCTGGAGACACATATATAGACTGAAGCTGAGTGAGGAGAGCAGAACCAGGAGAACTTTGTACACAATTACAGACACATGGTATCTATGATGACTAACTTTAATATACTGGGCTCCTCTCAGCAATACAAAGTGAGAAGACAGCTCCAAAAGACTCATGATGGAAAGGGCTATCCACATTCAGAGAAAGAACTACAGAGTCTAAATGCAGATTGAAGCAGGCTGCTTGCTCTTTCTCTTTTGTGTTTTGTTTTGTTTCATTCCTTCTTTTTCCTTTTTTCACTCCATTGGTTATAATCCTTCTTTACAACTTGACTAATTTTAATGTGAAGATATTTGTAGAATCTATATCTGATTGCATGCCACCAATGGGGGGCAGAGTGGGGGAGAGGAGAGGGAGGGGGAGAAAAATTGGAATTCAAGGAATTGTGGAACTGAATGTTGTAAACTAAAAGTAAATATAATTAAACTTAAAAAAAATAAAATAAAATCCCTTGCCCCCTCAGAAAACAAACAAACAAACAAACAAAACCAATAACACTTTGAGGGAAGTAGGACTGGTAGAATAATCCTTGTAGCATAGGTAAAGAAATCGTGTACCTGAGAGGTATTATGACTTAAGAAAAATGACTGACACAATGGGTCAGTGAAAAGGTCAGGCCTCCTGATTTCAGACCAAGTAAGTATATTTTCTTTTATATTTCACTTCTCTCCCCCTTCCTTGATTACTTAAAATTGAAGTTTCCCCATTATTTACCTATTTAGAGAGAAAAATATTTGTTTAAATAGGCTCAAGTGATGTGCAAGTAAGCATCCTATTGGGGTAGCAGTGGTTTGGACATGACTATTTTCTTTCATCTTTGGAACAGAAAAAGACAAAGTTAACTGCTTATTTTATTTCAGAATTGGAGCTTGTCATCTTGGAGTTGCACATTCTAAGTTGCACAATAAACCTTTAGTCAGTCCGTCATCATTTAAAACATCTATCATAATGCCTAAAACAATTCCTAGACATTTGATGGCATGCACTATACAGTGAGCAGTGTCAAAAAATTATGCTGTGAAGAAGATCCCTAAAGAGCTGTGATTGGGTCAAATGATCACTAGCTTAATGGGCAGCCAGCTCATGCAGTGTTTTCACCTGTGGTTAATTTCAGAGAAGCTGATTATCAGTAATATGAAAGAGGGAAATGCAAATGTAAGGTCATGCATCTGAAACCCATCTCTAGAGTACTACAGTGGGAGTTGTATGGTTCAGTGTTGCGAAGCACAGATCCCATTCCAGTTCTTGGGAATGTCAAGTTTCATGGAGATATTGCTAACACTGGTCATGGTGGCAGAGGATGGTATGACAAGGCTAGCATTTTCCTGATACAGCTTCCTTTAGTCTCAGCTTCCCTGACACAGCTTCTTGGTCTGGGGCCATTAAAGTTCCCAGTTTGATGTAGTTTGGTACTCCTAGACTGGGCAAATGCGTAAGTGGAATATTTTGATGACACAGTGACCAGACCAAGTTTCAAGATGGACATAAGGGCAGGGAGGCCATGCAAAGAAGTTAGGCACTGCTATATCCTTGTAGATATTTGCTCTGTTATGGCAAAACAAAGCTCCTTCTTTGTTAAATATTCAATGACTTGTGAGTGCCTCATTTGTCTTAACATAAAACCTCAACTAAGAGAGATCTGGCTTTAGAGCAATACCTAAACCACTGAAAGGAACACAAAATGTTCAAGAAATTATGGACAAGAGATTGTAAAAGATATGGCTAATTCTGAGCCATGCCAGAATTTAAGTAAATGCAAATAATTTTGAGTAAAATCTAACTTACCGTAGTAATAAAATCTAATGTCCTAATACTAATCTTAACCTTAAGAACTTATCTCACACTCTAATATTATGACCTCACCTTATTCCTTAGCATAAACCTTAACCATCCTTATTACAAGCCTATTGGCAAAAAAGCACTTTCATCTCATTTAAAAGCCCAGGCCTCCTATACTTTTTGTTGGTAGACTAAAAATAAATGAATAGCAATTAATGTACTTTGGTAGAGTAATGTGCTTTGGGAGAATGTTTTTGAAGACAGCAGTTTCTTCCCTTTAAAATGTAAAAGCAAAAACCAACCTCAATTGAGTCATTATGTTGTCACTGGCAATGTAGTCTATGAAAAGAATTCCACCTTTGCCTTTTTTAATTAAAAAAAATACTAAGAAGATTGAAGTGAATGGATTAAAATGGCATTTTTTTCTATGCAATAACAGAAGCAAAAGTTCCCTTCTTTTCACTAATATTAGAGAATAACACATGGAATAAAAATATTGCCTCTAACTTTAGCCAACATAGAAACAGAATGCCTACAATATTTAAGGTCAAAGCATTGTACCACCAAGTATTGAAATTCAAGGAGCATAAACACGGAAGGGTTATTCATTTTCTGTTATGGCCCTTATGTATTCTCTTTTCTTGCATGCCTCCAACAGTCCTTACTCTATGTGAACCATTGTTATGTCTCCAACCAAACACTCAAGTCTCTTCTTAGACTGCATTCATCTTGGATCTTTTTCAAATAATCAACAGTGGCCTGTAACAGAAATGGTATCCAGGTTCAAGTGGTTACTTTGTGATGCATAAGTTATGAATATGATTACATAGGGATTTAACACATTTCAATAGTTTGACAATTCCATCAATTCTTTCCTAAATGAATGGTTAATAGTTTTTTTTTTTAACATTGTTGTCATTTCCCAGTGATGGTGTCTGTTATCCTTCCTCACCCACCTCAGATGAAAATTTCCATTGTAACAATAAAGAACAGTTAAGCAAAACAAATGAACACATTTCCCATGCTTGACAACATATTGTATGCTGCACTTGGCATCTTATTTTACCAAGAGAAGAAATGTATGTTTTACTTTCAGTCTAGTCTTGAGCTTCATTACGAAAGTGTCATTTGAAAAATGAGACAATAGCTCTGATATACTCTCACAAATGGTTAAATCCCATCCAGAGTCCTATGACCTTTAAGAAAAATGTTTATCTCTTTTAGCCATATCTACCTTTATTATTGCCTTTTCTGAGATGAGCAAATGTACCCATGCACACAGAGAGATACACATAGACATATCTCACAACTAGGTGGCACAGTGGATGGACTTGCCCAGACTCACAAAGGCAAGTTTGGAATTCAAATATTGAGAAAAATCATTTGTTTTCTTTCCCCAACACCCACATTGAAAAAGAAAAGCCTTATAATAAATATGCATAGTAAAAAAAATTCCCACAGTAGCCTCCAAAAAATGTATTTTGAGTTCATAACTCTCTCAGGAAGAAGTCACATGATATATAATCAGTACTCTAAAACCATGCTCACTTCATTGCTCAAAGGTGTTAAGTCTTTCAAAGTTGTTCTTTATCATATTTTTGTTATGGTACAATATATTCTCCTGGTTCTGCTCACTTCACTATGCTTCAATTCTGACTAATCTTACCAATTCTCTCAGAAATCATCACTTTCTTCATTTCTAATATTACAATACTATTCCATTGTACTCATATAATGTTATCTGTTTGAATATTCTTCAGTTGATAGCAAACCCCCATTAACAGCAATCAATTTAGCAGATATTTAGCCCTTGGAAACTTAGGGCTAAGTACCTCTTGAGAGAGGCAGAGGATGTGAACTCTTCTGTTGCTGACAGGTCAGGAGGGGATTGGCTGAGACACGACACCAGTGTGCATATATAAGAATTCCAGAGACAGAAAATCAGATTCAGGAATTTTCCGCCTGGTGGCTCCTGGTGGAGGGAGCAGAATTGTCCTAGCATCTGGGAGCTGGGCTGCTGGCTGAGAACTGAGTTGGAGTTTTCTATGAGACCAGAATCTGGTGAAGGCCTGGAAGGCTGAGAGGGCTGCCTGGAAGGCTGAGAGGGCTGCCTGGAAGACCTCCTGGAAGGCCAAGAGTTCTCCTGGGTCCTAGGGCCAGCTGAACTGCTGGAGGACTGAAGAAGCATGACCAGGATAAGAGTTTGTTCATGGCTTGGTTGATCCTTGAGCTCCTGGCAACAGAAGTGGTGAAGGTCTTACGATGTGCAAGACCCTGTGAACTTCAGTGTGTACCAGGAACTGCCTGGAGCACTGGACAAGAACCTGCGACGTGTCTGCCTCTGAATCCAGGTGAGTGGTAGATTCAAGTAGGAGCTGGGACCATGGAAGGGGATCCAGGGAATCTGAGAGACCACCCTAAGTCAAGATGAAGAAAAGGCCTCTCCTCAGATGTAGAATGCCTGATGAAATTGAAGTTTGCTGCACACGGAGGGGTGGAGGGTTTGTGTGGTTTTTCTAATGATTGTGTTTAGTGACTGATTGCTAGATAAGTGACTGATTAAGTTAATCTATGGTTGCTGCATGAGAAGAAGATTGAATACTATATTGTGAATTGATTGAATGATTAAGTATTGATTATTATATTGTGAAATGACTGAATAAAGATTGAGTAAGGAGGGTTTTCTCCCTTAGGGAAACCAGATGATTATTATTTTGTTCCTTGTTCTAAATATTGTGGCCACTGTAGTGAAAACCATGTGGCCATTCTAATGTTAAGCTGTTGTGAACACTATATTGTCATTTTCTGTGATAAGTTGTAATGTTGTGAATATTATATTGTGATTTGTTGTGAATGTTTGCCTTGATTTGTAATGGAATAAATGGAGTGTTCACTATTCTGTGTAATTCAAACCTTAAAAGCTCTTTACAGTAGCATTCTTTTGGGAATCTGCTTGTGCATGGCATTATACCCCTTTAGTTTTTAATTCTTTGCCACCAAAAAAAGAGCTACCATAGATGTCTTTGTATATATCAGTGACTTTTTGAGCACAGATCCAGATTGTTTTTGGAAAAGGCTGAATCAATTCACCGCTTCACTAAAATTCCATTAGTGTGGCTATTTTCTTATAGCTACTCTTACATTACATACACACATATATTATACACATATATGTAATATATATGTGTTTGTATACATACATATATACACATATATGTATGTATGTATAGAATTTCCTTTTTTTTTTTTGTCAGCCTTACCAAGTGGGTTATGGCTTAGGACCAATTAATTGTTGGCCAATTAATCAGAGCCAGAATGATTCAGGTATCATACCATACCCGTGGGGGATCTGTCCAAAGATCAATTTTGATCTCTGAAACTTTTTTTTTTTTACTTAAAGACCACCCATTAAACCCAAATCATTTTGATTGGCTCAGAGCAAATGTAAATAGCTCTTGTTTCTGTTTTGGCCAGAAACTCTAAGGGTCTTCCCCTCCCAGGTTTGTTTGTTTTTTTTAACTAAGCAAAGAGGCCATTCTCTGCCTCATTTTTTACCTACCCTTACTCACTGAATGAACATTGCTGCAGTCAAACTGAGACCTGTTAAAGACCTCAGCTTATAAGAGACTAACATCTCCCACTGCATCTGGAGTCATCTCTAGTCCTTCTTATCTATAGCTCTCCACTGGACCCAGATGGCTCCAGAAAAGAAAGTGAGTCTGGGAACTTTTCACTGCCCTCCCTCACTTAAATCCAATTCACTTGCATGTCTTGACATCACCTCCCTGAGGTTATGGTCCTCTTTAAGAATGAAAAACAAACAACAGTCTGTGAGTAGCTGTATAGATGTGAGGTTGAATCTCAAATGATTTTATTGTGCATTTCTTTAAATATTAGTGGAACATTTAATTCAGTCACTTTACAAGCATTTATTGAGTACTTAGCACTCGGATAAACACTGGGGATACAAAAAAAAAAGGTAAGAGACAACTGTTGCCCTGATGCAGCTGACATTTTAATGAGGAGGACAAGTTATGTACAAAGAAGACATATATAAAGAGGATTAAGGATAAACTCACAAGGAAAGTTCTAATATTAAGGAGGACTGGGAATATAACACTTTTGTTGAAACTTGAAGGAATCAAAAGAGGATAGGAGGCAGAGATGAGAAAGGAAAAAAAATTAATCAGGAGTGACCAAAAATGGGAATGCCAAGTTGGAAGATGGAATGACTTGTTAAAGAACAGCAAGGAGTTCAGTGCACTGGATCACAGTGGAAGCGGGTAAGTTGTGAAAAGATTGGAAAGATAGAAGGAAGACAGGTTACAAAGGTTTGGAAAGCCCAAGGACTGTATATTTGATCTAGGAGATAATAGAGTCAGTGGGATTTACTAATTGGGGAAGGGAAATGATATTGTCACACCTGAGCTTAAGGAAGATGAATCTGACAGGTGAGTGGGGGATGGGCCAGAGGGGAAATTGTGGCAGGGATACCAACCAGCAGGGCATTGCAATAGTACAAGCAAGAAGTGATGGAAGCATGCATAAGGGTGCTAGCAGTAACACCGGAAAGAACATATAACAGAGATTTTATAAAGATAGAAACAAAAGAATTTGAAAATTGAGCAGATATAGAGCTGGGGGGAGGGGGAGGGAAGGAGGGAGAGAAAGGGAGAGAAAGAGAGAGAGAGAAGGAGAGAAGGAGAGAATTAGAAATTGATTTTGAGCCTGATGACTTACAAAACAGTGTTAGTCTCAACAAAGAAGACATATATAAATAGGGAAGTTCAGAAAAGGAGAGGGTTTGGGCAAAAGATAGTAGGTTCAGTTTTGGACATTTTGAGTTGAAGATGTTTACAGTGTACCCAATACAAATGTCTAATAGTGAGTGGGAGCTTTCATACTAGAGGTCATCAAAAGGCTAAGGATGGATAAAGAGATCTAAGAATCATCTACACAGAGAAATAATTCATTCTATGTGAACTAATGAAATCACTAAGCAAAACACTATGGAGAGAGAGGAGAAGAAGGCATAGGACCGAATCTTGATGGACACATAGATAGAAGACATGTCCTGAATGAAGACCTAGTAAGAAATACTTAGTAGATAAAAGGAATCTGAAAGATGGGAGAAACAGGAGAGTTCAGTATCACAAAAACCTAGAGAGAAGACGGTATTTTTTTTTAAAGTGATCAAGAGTACTAAAGCATGAAACAAGATCAAGAGGGTTAAGAATTGAGAAAAAAATACAATCTTTTTTCCGTGAAGAGATATTTGGTAACTTTGGATAGATCCGTTACAATTGAATGATGAGTTGGGTGGAGACTATAGAGAATTAAGAAGAGGAAAGGAAAAGGAGAAAACATCTTGTATATGGCCTTCTCAGAGCTAAACTACGAAAGGCAATTTATTTTGATGCGGATGTTAATAACATGAATTTCTTCCTTTGAAAACTTTTTGTTGGACTTTTTTTTTTCCCTTCCCGATCATAGTAAGTGAGGTAATGATTGCCTTGAACTTCCAGTCAGGGAATGGCATATGCATCATCTCCCATCAAGAAATTACATATCTTGGAGCTAATCATGTCTTGGTTTCTTTTGAGATTGTTTTTTGCTCACCTTAAGTAATAAGTATTTACAGATGGAGTGAATAGGAGACTGAGTTCATGAAATCTATAATCACACCAATAACTGCCATCTGTAGCAGATTCCAAGAGGCAGTAGGATTGGCTATGTGGTGGCTAAACACAGATGAAGCGTCTGAAGACAGATGCAGAGAGGCAATTACTCTAACATGGTGGCAGCTTCATTAATTATAATCCCTCATGAAAGAGAGAAGTAGTAGCTATGAACTTAGAAATTCACTGATCCTTGAGGCCTGAGAACTCCAAAAATGGAAAAAAGGACTCCTAGGCCTAGGAGTCAGTAGTTATTCCTTCACCACTCCACCCCAGGGAAGACTGGAAAAGGAGAATGTGTACAATCAACATTGTTGTTGTTGTTTTGAGGAAAATTGTTTCGTAACAACTGCTCATGCTACATAATTTCTTAATGCTTTTTAGCTTATAGAGTTCAATTAGTTGATTAATTAGGGGCTCATAAGTAACAATACTTGGAATCCTAGCCTCTTGGGCTGCCCCTAGAACCATGAAGGAAATAGTCAGGTATTCTCTGGGCTTTCAACTTGTGAATTTGAGAGTGAGTGGAGACATTGGAAAATCTTGTGAATTGATCAGTTAATTCAGGGAATCCTTTTACGGATTAAGTATATTTAAATTTATCTTCAGCAAAAGATTATGAATGGTACTTGTAGTAGGTTGACCATGCCACACTTTTCTGTACTTCCCAGAAACTGGCACAGTGTCTTGCTATTGGTAGACTCACACTAAACATGTCATTTATTCATTTATTGAGTGATTATACCTTTGTTTAGCATCTTACCTTACCAGACTATACAGAATATTTTTCCCAAATGAGTCCTAGACCACCTCTAATTGCTGTGTTCCAATGTAGTTTATCTTTAATTCTTACTTCCTAGTAGTCCCCTTATGTAATTTCCTTTCAAATTGTTTCCTAGAGTGTCACGAATATTTGTTTGTCACATTGATTGAGGTTGCTCTGTTGGTGCAATAATATATTGATTATTTTGGCTGACCTGACTAGTCAATTGAGTCAAACAATTGGTTTGAATGACTCCCTCCCCCCCCCATTCACTTGAGTGCTAAATCAATCCTAATGAGTAGTTATACTGCAGTATCCGGTGACTGACACCAGCCTGTTTTATTTTTCCCCTTTCTGTTTTGTTTTTCTATTTCTGTCATTTATATTTCAGCACACTAGTTCTTTCATATTATTTTGAATTCAGTCTAGTATAGTAGCTCTGTTTCATGTATTCCCTCCCGCATTAAATTATTAGCTTCTCAGGGTCCTGAACTGTCTTCTACATCTCATTGTATTCCCAGCTCTTAAAAAAGTGCCTGACACATAGTAGGCACTTAAAAATGCCTATTGACTGACTGACTTGCTTCCTCTGTCTATTAATGAATTAAATTATCATTGGGACAAATTATCATTTTATCAAGGGTTTTACTTTCAGCAGAGAAATCTAAAAGATACCCATATAACTAAAATGATCCGTTGCTATTCTATCCTACTTCCAAGCCAAGTTTAAAATCTATACCCTTGTGATTTCTTCCTTTCTGAACAAGGGTGCCTGTAATACTCTCCTACAAAAATGTAAATTCTTTTTTTTTTTCATTCTTCATTGGTCACCACAAAATTCTTGTCATCATCTTCCCCCTGTCCAGTTAATGAATTTGGTAACATGAGGATATTTTCTTAATATAAAACACTAATGTTCCTCCTCTTTTATCTAGGCTGTTTCTTCTGAGTTAATTGTTCCCTCCCATAGCCCTGTGAGAGCTGAATCCCAACCCACCAACTCTCAGGAAAATGCACATGGTTGAATTCTTCTTGGGTTAGGAGCTCTTGTCCACATTATTCATGACTTATGCTGTAAGTCATTTAAGTAGAGGAATCTGTGACCATAAGTTTTGTTGCCAGCTCTATTCTGGAGTCTTTTGAACTACTCTTTCTTTCTGCTGTTACTCTTCTTCCTGTGTTATACTGGTTACCCTTTGTGATACACTCTTGGAAGATCTCTGTGAAGATTTATTCCCTTCTGTTGCTTGTACTTAACTGTCTTATGCTATTCTGCCTTTCCTTCAATTCAATTTAATTAACATGTATTAAATGACTACTATGTGCTAGGCTCTGTGCTAAGTTCTTGGAGTACAAGTAAGAATAAGACAGACAGACTCTGTTCTAAAGGAGCTAACAATCTAATGGGTGAGAAGTAACACATATAAGGAAGCTAAAAAGAAGGTGAGAGAATTTGATGACTACTCAGTTCCAGATTTTGAGGTCCCATGGAATCCAAACTGAGCAGAGCTGATGATGGAAAGTGGAGTGTTAACTGGGGAAAAGTGGAGAGTTGCATTGTCTCTAATCTTCACTCTCTCTTTTCAGTGTTACGCCCGTTAGATCAAAATTCATTGGATTTCAGCCTTCAGTCCACATTAGGCTTCTTCTAATCATGATCAAGAATTTGTTATTCCTACTTTTAAAGCCATGGCCCAGAATTTTTAATACTATTTGCAGATTTGACCTTGTTGTATTCTTCTTATTTAAAATTAAGATTTATCATCATTGCTATTTGAAATTGAACCTGTATTTTTTAAAAGTGCATTTATTATTTGTTTTCAACATTCATTTAATAAGAATTAAATCCCCATTTCTCTTCCTCCCTCCTACTTCTCCCCCACCAATTGAGAAGGCAAGAAATGTGATATCAATTATACATGTGAAATCATACAAATATTATTTTCACATTAGCCATGTTGCAAAAAGAAAAGCAAGAAAATTAAAGTGAAAACATTTTGCTTCACACTGTATTCAGACTTTGGAGGAAAAACAGGAGAGTTCATATCACAAAAACCTAGAGAGAAGAAGGTATAAAAAGGATGAAATAAGATTAAAAGGGATGAAAATTGAGGAAAATACACTATTTTTCAGTTAAGAGATCACTGGAGACATCCCTTTCAGTTGAGTGATGAGTTTGGTAGATAGCCTACAGCAGTGGTTCTCAACCTGTGGGTCATGACCCCATTGGGGATCAAATGACCCTTTCACAGGGGTCACAGGCATTGTCTAAGACTATTGGAAAACACCCATTTCCAATGGTCTTAGGGACTGAGACACTGCTCCAGGTGGGTCTGCCCACATGCAGATACACCCACATATGAGTATTAATGGGTTGCAGCATTAGGAAGGTTGAGAACCACTGGCCTATAGAGATTTAAGAAGAGGAAAGAAAAAGGAGAAAACATCTTGTAGATGGACTTCTCAAAGTTTCATTCAGGAAGTGGATACCATTTTTCATCATTTTTGGAATTGTAATGCATCATGGTATTGGTCAGAGTAGCTAAGATTTTTTGTTTGTTTTTTGGTTTGGGTTTTGTTTTGTTTTTACAACTGATACTATGTACAGAGTAGCTAAATTGTTGTTGTTGTTGTTTTACAACTTATAACTCTTACTACTATTACCATATTTATTCCTGGTTCTGTTTACTTCACATTGTATGAGTTCATATAAGTCTTCCCAGTTTTTTTCTGAAACCATCTCCCTTAACATTTTTTATAGCACAACAATATTCCACACACAATCACATGACTATTTGTTCAGCAGTTCCGCAATTGATGGACATCTCTTCAATTTCCAATTCTTTGCCACCATAAAAAGGTTTACTACAAATATTTTTGCACATATAGGTCCTTTAATTTTTTATTTTATCATTTTGAGATACAGATTTAGTAGTGGTACTGCTGGGTCAAAAGGTATGTACAGTTTTATAGCCCTTTGGAAATAATTTCCAGTTGTCAAAAGATATAAACTGGCAATTTTCAGAAAAAATTACACTTATCAGGGAGGGGCTAGATGGTACAGTGAATAAAGCACTGACCCTGGAGTCAGGAGAACCTGATTTCAAATCCAGTCTCAGACACTTAACAGGAAAAACTAGCCGTGTGACCTTGGGCAAGTCACTTAACCCCAACTTCCCCCTCCAAAAAGAAAAAAAAAAGCAAAGAAAAAAAGAAATTAGAGTTATCTATAGTCATATAAAAAATGCTCTAAATTATCATTGATTACAGAAATGAAAATTAAAATAATTCTGAGGTATCATCTCACATCTATCAGATTGGTTAATGTTTTAGAAAAGGGAAATGAAAAATGTTAGAAGGGATGTGGAAAAATTGGGACATTAGTGCAGTATTGGTGGACTTGTGAGCTGATCTAAACATTCTGGAGAACAATTTGTAACTTATAGCTAAAGGGCTATAAAACGAAGTTTAGCTTATGACCCAGTAATGCCATTACCAATCTGGATCCCATAGAGAGCAAAGAAAAGATAACTGGACCTGTAACACAAAAGTATTCATTGATTATTTTTACTGACATAGATCAGAAGTATCAAACATATACCTGTGGGTTGAATGTGGCCATATATCACCTTCCTAAGTTCAAATCTGGCCTCAGATACTCATTAGCTGTGTGACCCTGGGAAAGTCACTTAACCTTTGTTTGGCTTAATCCACTGGAGAAGGAAATGGCAAACTAGTTGAGTACATTTGCTTATATATATATATATATATATACACAAACATACATACATACATATATATGTACATGATCACAAAGAGTCAGACATTACTAAACAACACAAAAGTACAATTCTCCAATTTAAACTCACAAATAAAGCTTTTTTTATCTGTTGTGGCCACATCATGGCTTTTGCAGGATTTGGTGACAGTTTCTAAATGTCATCTGAAGAGTTTGTTACTTCTTAGGTCAATATCCAGTCCACTGAGTGTGTTTTCAGACAGCATGGCAAGAAAGGATCCAAAGATATTTCAACCAAAATAGCAACAAATGGATCTGAGGATGTCTCTGCAGTGTTGACAGTTTTTATTTCCATAAAACTGCCCATTGTGTAACCCGTTAGTAGAACTTAATTTACAGATTTCTCTTGCAGTGAACCACCTATCAACCGTATCACCTTGTCAGTCATGTAGCTGCACATCAGAGAGGTAAAACATGAACTATATTGCTCTGGGGAGCAGATTCTGAAAAAGTTAAATGTGCATATTGTTTCCCCTCATTTCTGTATTTGTCATGTACTGAGTGAGAAGAAAGGCCTTGTTGGCCAATAAATTGCTCTAATTTACACTCCAGTTGTGGAATTTCAGATCTTCTAATGTTTTGCATTGCACCAGGTTGTTATCTCACTGTCATGTCAGTATAACAACTTTAAAACAGCAGAGCCAATACTGTGATCCATGTTAGTATAATGTTATGATCTACATTAAAATAAAACTCTGAAGTGCCCATCATGGAGTAAATGAATGATCTGATGTTTTAGGAAGTTTATTAACGAATCATCTTCTTAACCATGTAAATATTTTAAAAAATGTTTTGATTGAAAAAGCACCCCCAAAAGCTCAAAGTAGTCTATTTCTTTCCAAAGGTTTAACTCTAATACTTAACATAGACTGTGTTTCTAAATAAATTTTTGTCTTTTAGTTATCTGACAAATCTCCTGACATTTTGTCCTGAAAGAGGAACATTACACGAATCCTGAAGATGACAAGTACTCTGTTTTTGTTATGACACAACTTTACCTACTCAAAAATCAGTCTGTAGTGTGATGTAGAATAGGATGCAGCGGAAAGCCCTTCAATGTGCAATTTCAATGTTTTGATCATTTTCTTTTAACTGACAAATAGGGAAGCTCATAATCATGTATTTGTTCACTTCACCCTCTGAAACATTGATTTATGTTTTCATTCATTAACTACATTTTGTTGTTGCTTGACAGTGAAGAGAATGAAGTCACCAGAACTGAAAATTCTGTCTCTTGGTTTCTATTGATAACAACATAGTCAGGCTGCTACATCTGCTCACTCTTTTCAGTCACCTACTTGTACCTGGGTCATCCTTTGCAAAATAGTCTGTTAGTAGGGTTGTTCATATCTTATCATTAATCTCAGCTATGTGAATCACCAATGACTCATCAAACAAGACACTCACTCCAGTATATCCACCACCTTTCACACTGGAACATCAATGACAGTAATAAGTAACATGTATAAAATACTTTTCAGATTTGAAGGCATTTTTCTCACAATACCTCAATGAGGCAGGTAATGCATTCATTGTCATTTTCATTTTAAAGACAAGGAAACTGAGGGAAAAAAGAAGTAAAATGATTTGAACTTGGCGACAGAGCTAAGAATAAAACCTATGTCATTTGATAAAAAATCTTTTCACTCTTTCTACTACTGTCTTAAAAAAAACAAGAACAGCACATGCTATTTAAATATATTTTATGCAATGAGAATTATTTTCTGGCTCTTGACAAGTTTGGAGGTCCAAATAGAAATAAATTTTCACCACTGAAAAGAACTGAGACAATAGGTAGGAATAATATTAATACTAATAAAATAACGAAAAATAGCATTTACATATTTGTTATGGGAATCTGAAGATCTTCCCTGCCCCTAGGCCCTTTGCTAAC
>CM053580.1:89476828-89524413 GCA_028627135.1 Pseudochirops cupreus
CTGTCATTCTTTGTATTTAGAGCACAGATTTTATGATTCATAGTTGATCTGACTTGTGTTTTCATTGTTTTGGATTTTGTATGACCATATAGGTAGTCATAAATTTTCCACATCCTTGTTCTTACAGAGTTCTCTCTTGCTTTTGTTTTCTTTAATTCTCAGGCCTCTGTAATGAAATTTTTGTTTTATGTTGAATTATTTGTTTTGGGTTTTTTTTTTATGTGTGTGTTGCTTAGACTCCTTTTATTGCCTTAACCTTTTAATTGCTGAGAAAAGACCAAAAAAAAGTGATAAACTTTTGCTTGCTGCATTCCTTTCAACATGTTGTTTTATTCTTGCCTTTAATTATGCAATATGATGTTTAAAATTTCTATTGTTTGAGTCATCTTGGTTCTGATATTATTTTCCAAATTCTTTTTATATTTTTTAAAAAACTCTCCTAAGTTTCTTCTTTCATGGTTTGATTGATCCTCTTCCTTGGACATACTTTTTGATAGTCCCACCAACTATGGCAATGGCTACCACATATACTTCCATGTGCTGATCCTGAATGGTTATGTGGGACAATGCTTTCATTCATGATGGCTATTGCAAATGTCAGCTTTTAAAATGCTTATGTAATTTGTATAATCGGTCTGTTAGGTTTATTCCGTCAAATTTAAAAAGAACTTTCTGAAATTCCAGTCTAAGCGTACCTATTACCTTGTCAAAATATTTTTAGATATTGGTGCTATTTTTCTAAACTATTTGTTATCAAGTATGATTATTAGAGTTTGTATTAATCTTTAGAAATCTTAGATTTCCAGTACCCTTACAGTTTCATTTGTGCCTTTATTTGATCTAATAGATGCTTAAACATAAAGCTTTAATTTTCCTTGTTTGCTTTCCCAAGGTTTTCTTGAACTGCTGTACTGGTTGACAATATGTTATTATCTTACTTGAACCTAATGGAACCACTGAACAAAAATCGTAACAAAAACCCAAAACAAAAAACAGTACAAAGTTTGGGTTTTTTTTACCCCCCCTCCCCAATAACTGGTGAGATGTTTCTAGTTTTGTTATAATACTGGAACATAAAATATTTATATTTTCAGTCTATTTCATATGCTCAAACTTTTTGCTTACAATAAAAGTGAGTAAATTATATATGCATACAAAATAGACTAACATATGACTCTATATATTATATACATGCATATATAAATATATATGATTTGCTCTCAAGTGGCTCATATTTTTTGATGCTAAAACACATTTTCTCTGCTTTCCTCTGTGTTATTTATCACAACATTATGTCCAAGAGTTCATGGTTCTCATCAGGCCTTCAGAGTTACCATATCTGTCTCAGACACAGAGAATATCTGCTGTGCATTACCCTGGTTGGGATTATTTTACTGTGCCAATTTCTCCTCCACCATGACTAATGTTTTTTTTTGTCTTTCTTCTCCTTCTTTTCCCTCTTTTTCTTCTCAGTGGTTGTTCTTCTGTTCTTTAATGAAATTTTTGCCTCTAAAAGATAGTATCAAAAAGACATTAGGCAAAATTCTTTCTTTTCCATGCTTAGATAAGGTTATTTCCTGCTATGAAATCAAGAACACAAGTCACCTAATGCTCTGAGGATAAAGAAAAATGAGCATTTTCTCCTTGATCTTGAACAAAATATCACTACAATCTCTTGATTGTTGTGCTAAATAGAGAAAAGTATGATGCAATGTATATGTTAACTTTAATAAGTGCAAAAGGAAAACTTAGGTTTTCAAGCTGCTGATTGTTGGAAGAACATAACTACCATTGCACAGTTTGGGAGATTTAATATACAAAAAACAAATCCCCAGCATTTCTGTCATGTCTCTCATTTCACTCATTTGCCACCAATATTTTCATCTCTAAAATGCAATGGAAAACCACCAAGTTCTTTGTTTTCCCTTATGTTTATTCTCTATTTATTCTTGGAAGTAAAATAATTATCTTATGTGGAAAAAATATAAGGAAGATTAGGTTAATGTTGCATTTATTTCAATGTAAACTTCTTATATTTTTTTTTCCCACACAATGTAACTATTTATGCTAATTTTCCTCTGTTGGCAGTTTTCCTGTTTCATGGTGGTTTAAAAATGCATTTTATAATATCTTCTCTCCAAAATCAAATAACAACCCATTTATCTTTTTTTAAAAAATAAATCCTTTATATATTCTCTACCCCAATTAGAAAGTGAGCTCCTCGAGGGTAACCTCCAACTCTATTTGTATTCCCAGCATTTAGCACAGTGTTTGAAAGCACATAGCAAGCCCCGGTAAGTTATTTTTTTTCATTTGTTTATTTTATTTTTCCCTGCCTGAACTCACTAAAGTTTGTAACTGCCTATTATTAATTAAGGTCCCCTGAGGAAGTATTTTACTTCAAACTGTTCAAGTATCATGGAAAGACAAAGGACTGGCAATAAAGACTAATTAGAGGTCTATAATATTTCCTAAGGCACCATTATGAGTCATTGAAAGATCAGGTAGAGTACCAGGAAAGATTTTATTTTCCCTAATGGCTTTGAGAATTAATAGCATACTATTGCTGTTTTATACCAGATGTTGGCCTGGAGACTAGAAAATACCTTCTTATTCATTCTGCAATTCCAGTGTTATTTCACTTTATTTTCTTTCATACAAATTTCAGGTAAACTGACTCCCAATTTCTTGACTTTGTGTATATCGACTTCCCTCTATACCTAGCTAGAGCATAATCTCTCCATTTATCTGCTGATGGAAATCATGGTCATTCTTCAAAGTCAGGTTCATATGGCACCTTCTCTGAATTTCCCTCTCCCTCCAAGATGAAATTGATCTCTGCATCTCCCTATTTTTGAATCATATTGTGTGTATGTGTGTGTGTGTGTGTGTGTGTGTGTGTGTATTTTCCTTTTGTTCTCTTTCCATTCTTGACCTTGGCCAAGTCACGCGAACTCTTTTGAACATTTTAGTTCCAACACTACTGATCTATTAAATGGGGAGAATTATATTATGTGACCTCTATCTTGTCCCCATATTAACAACTACATAATATGTTCAATGTAATTTAAATGTGAAATAAAAATTATTGATTCCATTTGTTCCTTTAGATTGTGTTCTATACTTCAATCATAAAAGTGGTTAGATAGAAATATTAACATTTGTCTTCAGATAACAATGTTTTTTGTTTTGAGGCCAGTACCTGAGATATTGTATTTTTCTATAAAATGTCTCTTTTGTTTTTTTTTTAGACTTCCTACCTTATAACAAACATTATTCCTTCATTTTCCGTGAACAACATGTGTTTCCTAGCACATTGTGCAGACACATCAAAATGGAATGTTGGCTTTTGTGTTGTTGTTGTTGTTCGTTTGTGTGTTTGTCCATTAGTTTTCACTCCCCCTGCCCCAGACTTTATCTACCTGCACATGTTCCAGAAGCAGAAATATAGTATTGATTTTGCTGCCAGTCAAATTCATCAGACAACAATAGAGGCTAACAGAGAGAAGTGGAATAAATTCTCCTAGGAGGATGAAGGAGCTAGCTCATCCAATGGTACTTCAAAAAAGCCAGGAATTCACTTTCCTATAAATGAACTTCTTTCTACTCATTATCCTTTCCAATTTTCAAAATCATGCAAAAAGTGCTTTAATTTTCTTGAGGTAATAAAATAAATAAGGTAGGGAATGTTCAAAAGAAATCAAATTTACTATAGGGACACAATTTCAGGGGGAGCATCTGCTAAATGCTTTACAAAGTTATTTAGGAAGCATCTTTTGAACATTTTCAGAGCATGTTTTTGTTCATCTAGGATATATGTGCAGGTTTACTCATAAATATTTTTAAATTCTATTTCCTTTTCCAACATATTCCCCATTTAGTTTTAAATATCTCAGATAAAGTCACTGAGATCTTACCAAGAGTACACTTTAAGAGCCAGCTGCTACCATTTGGAAGAAAATGTGCATAAATACACATTTCAACAGATCTTTTCTTTTTAAACTGCCTAATGGTGATAGAACTTGTACCAGAATTAGTCACCTACGTAAGTATAATTTGGGGTTCAATTATCAGCCTTAACTTCATCCTTTAGAAACATATAAATTCTATTTCTGTAAGAACTTGAGAGAGGATTAAATACTACTGGCACAAAATTTTCTTAGAAATTCTCAAATGTCTTGTATTCTATATGGCACATAACCACCACGAGTCCAAATTCATGTACTGAGAGAGTGTGGAGGTGACCATACTAGACCACTAACATTGATAAAGAGAAATCTCCTTTTAAGGAAACTTCCTTTGCATTGCAGAAGCAACTTATAAACTTGCAAAAAAACTTGCAACTTATAAACTTATAAAGTTGCAGGAGCAACTTCTGAGCAACTTATAAACAGAGTTGCCTAGGGAATAGATGCCAAACTCCCCACTGAAGGCTAAAGCAGATGAAAGTGTAAATGAGAAATGTTTAATGAAATAAAATAAATACATAATACAATATGGATAATGTTAAATTTGTGGTTTTCTAAGTCAATTTGTGGGCCTCAGGAATCTATTTCTATTTAAGCTTGATAACTTATAGCACTAATAGGAAATGACTAACCCAGGATCAAAATGCGTTAGAAGTAGAAATTCAACCTTCGCTGAACTGATAAAACAAAATATTTTCTTTTTCAGAATTTGTGTTGCTAAAGATAGATGTATAATTTGTTTCATAGGATCCTTTGGCAGGCTACTTAGTTTGAAGCAGAAATCCTTCAGTTTACATGTTTTAAATCAATTTTTGAAAATATTGTCTCCTTATTACCAGTGTGTCAACTCTTGAAAAACAACAAATCAAGATACTTTGGGAAAGGAAAAAACAAAACAATACAAAACTGTCACCAATCATAAAGATTATTTATTTCATAGTAATCAAATGCATTTGTTTGAAAAATCTAAATATACTTTTTTCTTTATGTTTATTGAATTTTTAGATAACAAAACTAATATATATATGTGCATATATATGTATGTTGTGTGTGTTATATACATATACACACATATTTGTTACAAAGCATAGTTCTATTCTAGGAAAAGCAGATATGGAAGTGTTAGTGGGTTTGAGAGATATGGGGGGAGAGAGAGAGAGAGAGAGAGAACAACAATAAAACATTTTTTTAAATGCACAGAAGAAAACACATGCAAAAAGGTCACAAACAAAAATAGTGCTTTTGGTACTACCATATACATATACACAAACAAGGTATATGTTTATTTATATGTATATGTATGTATATATTTATACTTATGAATGAAATTTACACAGCATACATACATAGCAGAGATTTAAAAGTTCTTATACAAATCATTTCCTTGTTCCTCTTGGTACATTGAAATGTTTGTGATTGTTGGTGATTATTAAGTTCATAATTAAAATAAAATATTCATTTTAAAAACAATCCCAAAGAAAAGGTCATTAAATGGTGCTGTAAAATAAACAGCATAGCATGACAAGTTATTTTTACGTAAAACAAAGAGATACCTCCAGGTAACTGTCCCACTGGTATCTCAGACTAAAGATGTTCCAACTAGTCACATCTTTCCTCCAAAACCTGCCACTCATTACAATGGGTCTATTTTTTTTTCAATTTTCTCATTGCAATGACTTTCTTCTAGAAGTCACTAACCTTTCCCCCTTTCCTGTCTCCCTGCCAATGCCAATAGTGACAAAGTGCTCTCCTCCTTTATCCTCATACTGCTCCTTCTCCAGTTTAGACCCTTGCAATTTCTCAATTGGTCAGCATATCTGTTTTCCTTCCTTCCTTCCTTCCTTCCTTCCTTCCTTCCTTCCTTCCTTCCTTCTTTCCTTACTTTCTTCCTTCTTTTCTTCTTTCTTTCCTCCTTTTCTTCCTTTCTTCCTTCCTTTTTTCCCTTTTTTCCTTCCTTCTTTCCCTCAGTCCACATATAGTATCATGATCTTATCTACTGATAGTCTGTGCAAAGAGAAGGTAAATTTTTAATCTCTGATTTTTTTCCCCTTTTTCTCTTAAGAACCAGTCTAACTCCAAATCATGCTGGTTCTCCAAATCATTCTAGCTTTCATGGATTGGCCAGTCATAAATCCCAGCCTAAGCCACTGCCTCATAACAAATATAAATAGCGATTGTTTCTGTTTTGGACAGAAACGCTGAAGGTCCTTCCTTCCAAGATCTACTTTTTTAAAGAGGTAATTCTTTGTCTCATTTCTTATTAATCCTTAATCACTGAATAGGCTTTGTTTCACTCAAACTGAGAGCTGTTAAATATTTTAGTTTAAAAAGTTTGAGCTTCCCCATTTTATCCTCAGCAATACCCAGTTCTTCTGATCTATATATGGCCACTGGACCCAGATGGGTCCAGAGGTGTGAATCTGGTTACTCTGCACAGCCCTCCCTCACTTAAATCCAAATCACTTACTTGCTATGGCATCACCTCCCTGAGGCCATGGTTCTCGTTGAGAATGAAGGACAAACAACAGAAGCAATTCTCAGGTACTACAGGAATTGTTAACCCATGTTATAGATTGGAAAATAGAGGTTTAGGAAAGTTAAGTTATTCACTCTTGTGCATGTAGCTAAGAACTGTGATGGCCAAAAAATGCCCAGTTAACTTGGGATTTATTGGATAGATTTCCTTCTCAAAGACCAAGCCTTAAACCCAATTCAACTCTGGATCTCATAAATTGGACAAAAATAGATTCCTACCTGAGCACTACTTAATGGTTATTTTTTGGGCCCCCCTTGGCTCAGAGTGGATGTAAATAGTAACTATTTCTCTTTTGGCCAGCAAACCTGAGGGTCTTCCCCTCCCATTTTATTTTATTTTTTTTAACTAAAAGAGACATCCCTTGAGTCAGTTCTTAAAGAAATGTATTCATTAAATGGGCATTGCCTCACTCAAAGTGAGAAACTAAAAAGACCTTAGCTTAAAAGGACTAAGGTCTCCCATTGCATCCTGTGCCATCTCCAGTCATTCTGATGGATATCTGGTCATGGGACCCAGATGGCTCCGGAGGGGAAAGTGAGGTTGGTAACTTTGCACAGCCCTCTCCTAAACTGAAATCAAATGCAAGTCATGTCATCATCTACCTGATGTCATGGTCCTCCTCAAAAGAAGGACAAACTGCACAACCACAGCTAAGAATTGTTGAAAGTGGAATTCAAACTCATATCTCTCTTATTGCAAAATTCTACACACTTTCTTTATCATCACATTGTCTTTTTCTCGACCATGTCACATTCCGAGTCTATAACATTTTCTATCATAATATGAATCTACCACAAGTATTTCTTCTACGTATCTGCCTTTCCCCCGCAGAGGTCAGTTCAGATACTACCATCTCCATATTTACTACCATGCTGGTGAAAGTGATTTGCTTCCTTCTCATATTTCTTGCAGCACTTTGAAATATAACTTATTTGGCCTTACTGTATTAGACCTCACATCATCTTTTTTGTGTTTCATGCTGCCTATTTGGCTATAATTTCCTTCAAAGCAAGGAATGTGTTTAAATTTTTGAACTCCCTAGCTTTAAGTAGCATCCTGCAAACTCTGTGCATGTAAAAAATATTTGTTGAGCAAACACTTAGAAATGCTCACTGAATTGGAGGCTTAGGAAAGTTGCAATCTTGTGATTTAGCACCTAATGTCATGGTTCTACATATAGTTTTCATTGAGTTTGCCTAGACCATTGGTAAATCCAGTGGATTTCTTCCTTAGCTATCACCATCCTTTATGAACTTTCCCTAAACTTTTGACACAGTTTATCATTTCTTCTTCTCCTGGACACTCTTTTCTCCACTGGTATCTTTTATGCTATTTTTTGCTTTGTCTCTAGTTTCTTTTCATCCTCCATTGTTGTTTCATCCCCCATTGACTGGACCCTCCAGTGTGGGTATACCCTCCAAATCTATACTGAGCCTTTTCCCCCTCTTCTTTTTACACTCATTTCCTTAGGAAGATCATCCTCTCCCATTGCTTTAGTAATCACTTCTAAGGAGAACGTCAACAAATCTCTACATCCATGCCTGATCTCTTCCCCTGTTTCTAATACTACATCTTTGACTGTTTTACTAGAATTCTCTAACTAGTTGCTGCACTAGGGTATCAAATACAACCTATCAAAAATTCAATTCATTATCATCTGACTCCAAAAACCCAATCCTCACCCACAATGTAGTTAAATTGAAATGCATAGAAACATAACTGTCTATATAATGACAAGTAGTCAAATGAAAATGAAAACTAAGATTAATTCCCTTAATGCATATAGTAATCTTAACATTTGGTGCTATGTAAATGAGTTACAAAGGCAACTAGATTGCTCGGTGGGTAGAGTGTTGGGTCTGGAATCAGGAGACATGAGTTTAAATCTGCCTGAGACATTTGTTAGCTGTGTGACCCTGGACAAGTCACTTAACCTCTGTTTTCCTTAATACAGTAGATAAGAAAATGGCAAACCTCTGTAGTATCTTTGCCAAGAAAACCCCTTGGATAGTATGGATGTGCTATGGTCTACAGGGTCATGAAGATGTAAATGACTGAATGACAACAAATAGAACCATATCAGTTTAAAAAAGAAAATTTAATTGATTCATTTCTACCTGACATCTTAAAGAATTAAAGAAATAGTCTAATAAAGCATAATTTAAGTCAATAAAAACTGTAAGTACAAATTAGTTAAGTAATAAATGAATCTTAAGGATTTTTACAAGAATAATGACTGACATAATATGTGTTCATTCTGAATTGAAAGCTAAGTTTGTATAATCACAGAATTATATAACAGGTCACCTTGCTTATCCTTTTGCCATTAATGACTTCTTACCTGCCTTATCAACTTCAATATATATTTCTAGTGAAATTGATTCCAAACCTTTCTTAAAATAACCTTGTATTATTCTCTTTTCTTATGTAGCCATTAAATTGACCTATCATTCATGTTTCATAAGGTTGTATATTAAATATTAGTTACAAAGTCCATCATATCTTTCTGTTATGGAAGATGAAAGGAAGGTTATTATAATACATTATTTAATTAAACTTGATAACACTTCATAATCTATGACAATGACTTAATAAGTTTTCTAAACTCCATTCTGGAAAGTTAGAAAAATAAAATGTGTGAGTATGTGTGTGTGTTTTCTGGGGAGGAAAAAATACATAAATAGTAGAGGACTAAGGACTTCCCTGTTATTTCTAATTTGACTTAATGAGAAGTGCCTCTTAATTTTCAATCAACTCTCAATAAGATGTAGGATAAAAAATTACTTTTGGAGATACCTTTTCATATTGACATCTCAGTCACTTTTCTGTTATCCCTGTGGTAATAGATTTTCTGCTTTAGCACTAAAATTTTTCAGAAGTAATTATTAAAATAGATGGCATTAAGATCTTTTTTCTTCATTGTAAAACTTTTATGTTAAATAAGAATTGTCTAAGTTGTCAAGGGATTTTACCAATTTGCGTCAATCACATAAATTCATAATTAAACACAATTCTATTTTTGGAGAATGATATAAAATCTGCAGTTTCCTTCAATATGAATCAGGGAAAATAGGTCTAAATGATATTTCCTCTGTGAATGTTTTTCATCCTTGAATAGTTCTTTTGGTTATCCACATATATGTATCACATATATATCAAAATTTTGTATATCATTCATAATTTCTCAATCCTCAATTATGGTAGATCAAATGAAAAATTATAATCACCAAAGATTGTATAGCTATTTCAATTACTTACATAACCCCCGAACTATAGCCATGTGCCCTGAAGGCAAAAGTAGAGAGAAATATGAAGTAGATGAACTAGAAATAGATATAAACATCTGGGAAAGAGCTGAAGTGGATATAGAAAAGAGAGAAAAGGAAGAGAAGAAAATAAATGTAGGTCAAAAAGAAAGCAATGTAGAAACTAATTACCATCAATAGTATAGAACAGGTGGAGCCAAGATGGCAGAGTAAAGACAGGGACTCACCTGAGTTGTCCCAAATTCCCCTGCAAACAGCTTTAAAATGATACCTCAAAATGAATCCTGGAATGCCAGACCCAACAAAAAGATGAGGTGAAATAATTTTCCAACCCAAGAAATTTTAGAAGATTGGCGGGAAAGGTCTGACTTACTATAGTGACAGCTGAACACAATCTAGGGCAAGCCATGCCTAAGCAAGCTACTAGCAGGACTTGAAAACAACTAAATCAGCAACCACTTCTGGAACTCTTAGTGCACAGATGGCAAAGTGGTTGGATAACTGGCCAAAAATTGATTCCAAGGGACTCTTTCCTGGCACTGGGAATAGGAATCTGTGGAATTGCCTCTATGGGATGCAGGTCACACAACAGGGTTGCAGCACTAGGGTGAGGAAGAGCATTAGCCCACTACAGTATGTGGCTCCAGGGGAACGGGGTTCATGGTTACAGATCCAGGGTGGAAAAGAGGGCTTGTGATCATTTATAAACCAGAGCACAGGCCAAGAGAGCAGTGACCACACCTCTCCTTAGATCATACCACCTTGAAAGAACTGAAAACTTACAGACCCCCCCAGAACCAGCTTTGAAAGCAGCAGCACAAAAAAACTGAAGCTTGGGATGGTGACCCCTTCATTAGAGAAGCAGAGCCCAAATTTAACATAAATTTGGAAGTCAAGAAATAGGGTGAGAAAATGAGTAAACCACAACAGCAACAACAACAAAAAGAACCTGATCCTAGAAAGATATTATGGTGACAGGGAAGATCAAAACACAAATTCAAAAGTGGACAACACAGTCAAAACATCTATATACAAAGCATCAAAGAACAATGTAAATTGGTCCCAGGATCAAAACCATTTTGGGGATTTTAAAAGTCAAATAAATTAGGTAGAGGAAAAAAAATGGGAAAAGAAATGAGTGATGTAAGAAAATCATGAGAAAAGAGTAAGGAGCTTGGTAAAAGACAAAAATACTTGAGAAAATAACAGCTTAAAAATAGACCAAACGCTAAAAGAGGCACAAAAATCCACTGAAGAGAAGAAAGAGATACATTTGGAAGAGGTAAAAAGGAGAGGTAATATGGAGTAAATTAGCTGACATAAAGAGACAAAAAAGAACTTTTACAATGGTGGAAAAAATATGTCTGGGGGTGGCATACAGTGATTAAACCTTGGAATTCATTCAAAGAGGGAATAACATATACATTGAGTTGGCATAGAAACCTATCATACTCTACAAGTAAGTAAGAGGGGAAGAGAATAATAAGAGAAGGGGAGGGACTGATAGTAAGAAGGACAGATTAGGGGAGGCAGTGGGGTCAGAAGCAAAAAACTTTTTTTTTTATTTTAAATTGATTTGATTATTTACTTTTAGTTTACAAGATTCAGTTCCAGAATCCCTTGAGTTTCAAATTTTCTTCCCTCTCCCCCCCCCCCCCACCATGGCGGCATGCAATTAAGTATAGGATCTGCAAATACTTTCACATTGGACTTTAGTCTGGTTGTATAGAAAGGTTGTAACCAATGGAGTGAACAATGGGAAAAAAGAAAGAGAATCAAACATGAAAAAGACCAATAGAATGTAGATTGCTTAAGTCTCCATTTAAACTCTGTTCTTTCTAGATCTTTCTCTGAATGTAGATATCTTCTTCCATCCCAAGACTTGTAGATTTGTCTTATACCTGTGCATTGCTGAGAAGAGTCCAGTTTATCAATGTTGGTCCTCACACATGCGATGTATCTGTGATTGTGTACAAATTTTTCCTGGTTTTGCTCTTCTCACTTAGCATTAGTTTGTATAAGCCTCTCCAGGTAAATATGAAGACCATCTCCTCCCCATTTATTATAGCATAATACTATTCCATTGCATTCATATACCACAACTTGTTTAGCCATGCCCCAATTGATGGGCATCCCCTTAATTTCCATTTTTTGACACCACACAGAAATCTGCAATAAATATTTTTGTACATATGGGTCTTCCCCCCACTTCTATGATCTCTTTGGGATATAACACCAGAAGTGGTATTACTGGGTCAAAGGCTATGCAATTATTTTTAGCCCTTTGGACATAGTTCCAGATTGCTCTCCAGAAGAGTAAGCAAAACACTTTTGAGGAGGGACATGATCAAAAGAGAAAAAGAGAAGGATAAATGAAGGAAAATAAGATGCAGAGAAATACAGAGTTAGTAACCATAACTGTGAGGAAAATATGGAGTAAGTTTCTCTGACAGAGACCTCATTTCTCAAATATATAGAGAATTGTGTCAAATTGACAAAAATACAAATCATTTCTGAATTGATAAACAATTAAAAGATATAAAGTTTCCAAATGAAAAAAAATCAAGGCTATCTATAGTCATATTAAAATGTGCTAAGTTACTATTGATTAGATAAATGCACATTAAAACAAGTCTTAGGTACTACTTCACACCTATTCTATTGGTAATATGACAGAAAAGGAATATGACAGATATTGGAATAGATCTGTAGAAATAGAGACTCTAAAGCATGATTGTGGAGTTGTGAACAGATGCAACCATTCTGGAGAGCAATATGGAAGTATGCCTAAAGGACTTTCAGGTATACCCTTGATTTGGCAATACCACTAGTAGGTCTGTATCCCAAAAAAGAGTAAGCAACACAAATAAATAAAGGAAAACCATCTCTATGTACAAAAATATTTATAATCACTTTTTTTTCTGACTAAAAACCAGAAATTGAGGGAATGTTCATCAATTGGGCAATGACTACACAAGTGAAAGTTTATGATTTTGATGGAATACTATTGTGCTCTATGATGAGCAAGATGCTTTCAGGAGGAAAAAACTTGCAAAGACTTACATGAACAGATGCAAAGTGAAGCAAACAGAACTAGAACAATGTACAGAGTAAGAGCAATATTGTACAATGATCAACTATGAATGACTTAGCTATTCTCAGCAATTCAGTGATCCAAGACAATTCCAAAGGACTTATGATGAATGTCGTCCAACTCCAGAGAAAGAACTACTGGAATTTGAATGCATATTGCAGCATACTTTTTTAAAACTTTCTTTTTTGGTTAGTGTTTTCTTGTACAATGTATCTCATATGCAGATATTTTTTGCATGACTACATATGTATAATCTATATCAAATTAATTGCCTTCTCAATGAGGAGAGAGGGAGAGAATTTGGAACTAAAATTTTTATAAAATAAATGTAAAAAATTACTTGGAGAAAAAAATAAAATATTTACAATTTTTAAAATACAATCAATAGTATATATCATAAGCTAATCGTAGTTATTGTAGTTAATTTACGTATAACTTTATTGGAAGTATGGAATACCTAAGATTGTTCCTTAGATTCAATTAGTGTTTGTATTCATGATTCCTATAAAGCAAGAGGCCTAAGTTATTTCAAGAATAATAGGGAATATAGTCAAGTTTTAATAGCACACTTCTAGTGGATGTTTGCCATTGTGTACAAAGTTATGTACTAATTTACATTTTTCTTTTACATAAAAAGATTAAGTGGGATTTAATTAACTCATGTTCACCATGATGTCTGGTTGGAGGAGGAAGGACTTCAGTGATAAATTCCAAACTAAGTGTTACCTTAAAAAAAAAAATAGTTACTGTGTCAAGGAAGTATTTCTGCCAGATAGTGATGGTATGGTAAAGTTGACTAAGAGTAAAAATTAGATCTATGATGTACCAGGATAATCAAAACTTCAACTTACAAGCATACTTTTAATACTTTTCATACAGACAGCCAACATTAGGACAGAGGGGCAGCACAATGTAATGGACAGGGGGTCCTATAATTGGAATTAGAAAAATATGGATTCAAATCTGACCTTACATAGCTACTGTTGTGTCATCTTAGTATAGCTATTTAAGCTCCATTACCTCAGCTTCCTCACATATAAACTGAAAGTTATAAGCCTTACTTTTCTCTTGTATTTGCTTCCTTCATCCCTAAACCTATGATTACTCTCCTCATATTTCCATAGTTCTTTTTTTACTTCCTTTATTACTTTGCTATATTCAAAAGTGAAGACAATGTTGGACATTATCTCAGAAAAGGTTGGTGCCTAGATAATTTGTGTTACTCAGACTCCAAGGATTGCTTCCAAATCAACTTTGTACGGTAAGGAAATGGTCAAAGAGCCACTTTTGAGTAGTTCTTGAGGCCCTGTAATTTTACCACCCCAAAGCTATGCTCATTCAAAAAACATAAAAGAGGAAATTAGTTGTGTATGCACAATTCAGACAAAACAAAATTAAAATATAAATCAAAAATTTGTTGGAGAAAGTACATCTCAACTTAGCTGCAGTATTTGAGATCACTCTACTTTCATAGTTTTGTGTTACTAAAGGACCTAAAATATTTTTTTATTCCATCTTCTTTTCCCTAGATAATATTACTCTCCAGTGATTCCATATATATCACTCTTTACTCTTAAATCCAAATTTAGAGAAACTTTAGCAACATATAGTATCACATAATCATTATTTTAAAGAAATTCTTATAGTCTCCCTTCATCTTTCTGCTGTTATCCTCTTTCCTCCCATCACCAGTACTCCAAACTTCTCCAAATCATCCATACCACCATTTTATATTATAGGAACACACACACACATCCTTATAACAAAGATTTAACTCAACTTTAGTCCTTTGTGAGAAACATTTTAGTACTTACATGATGAGTAGCATCTTAGAGCTCTCTGTCTCTGTCTCTGTCTCTTTCTCATTCAATCTATAGATTAATTGCTGAAACTTCTACTTTTCTTTGTCTTTGAAGACACAAAACAAATGTTCTCAGGAAATCTGTTCCTTATTATGAGGCTTCTTTATAATTTTTGTTGTATTTCCCTTTTTATCCATTTTTGCCACACTTTTGGTTTTTTTAAAAATTAATTGATGTTTTTTAGGAAAAATAAACCTGCCTTTTTCACTAATAAAATGAAAAGCAGCACAGTAAGCTAGCAAAGCTAAATATAGAAAGCTAATTGACCCAGAATTACTTATTTTTTAATGACTTCCTATAAGAAAGTACAGTATAACAAATTATTTGAAATGTCAGGTCTTTGATGCTGTCATTGTCATTTTCCATGAGTGTGGTCAATGTGAAACCTCATTTATTATGTGTAATCAATAAATACCATGTTGGTTCTGATTTTATGTGCTTGTCAGGTTCAGTGAATCTTAATAGTTTTTTAGTGTTTATAATCATTAAGATTTTCAATAATTTAGCTCATAGGAATGGAATAACCTAAATGATCCAAATTAAATTTAATTAAAGCTCATCTGCAGTATCACATTTTGGGAAAGATTAAATGTTCTCCCTTTGACTTCCCCCCCCCCCCCCGAGACTGCTTAAATTGTAAAAGCTTTGGATGAGTTATAGGAAGCAATAATGAATAACTCTGTCAGATCTTCATGATGCACACTACTCTACCAAATACAATCTGACCACAAGAAGCCTCTTAGATACAATGTGGAGATGGGAGGAGATCAAAAGAGGAGCTCAACATATTTGGATTATGGACTACAAAATTTGAGGGGGGAGAAAAGGTGTTCCCACAATGAGTCCCATGTTTCATTATTTCTGGGCTATTGCCTTTGGTAATTCTACTTCTGTGATTCATAGTAAATAACCCTTTTCATACAAATGACTTGTTTTCTTTTTCAAAGCCAATATTACCACTAATCATAAGACATTTAGCTCCTTAAGGTGCTTTTCAAATATAAAACATTTTTAAACAAACTATAAGAGGTGAATAGATTAATGCAAATGTATTTGTTAATTGTTTATTTACCAAGCACTGTACTAAGTGTTTAGGATGCAAATGAAAAACAAAAGTATTGCCTGCCCTCCTCAATTAGCTTACATTCTGATGGAGAACATTCGTATTCTCTCTCTCTCTTCTTTCTCTCTGTCACTCTTTCTCTGTGTATGTTTGTGTATCCAGACACACACACACACACACACACACACACACACACACGCACGCACAAACACACAGGTCAGGTGGGCCACTCTGGTTCAAAATGTTACAAGGAAAGTAAATAGGGCCATAGGAGATAAGATTGACACACTCCACTCAGGGTAGACAGCATAATGGTTGTTGAGGCTCTGGATGAGATGACTGAATTAACACTAAATACATTCTAGACAGATAAAAATGAAAAGCTAAAACTAAAACAAATCAATAATTTAAAAGACAAACACTGCATGACTCAAGAACAAACATAGACTAAGACAAATTATGGAAATGATTTTTTTTCCTCTTTGTTTCTCCACATAATTCATGATATTCAAGGTATATTCCTAAAAGGACCACAAGATTGGTTATGATTTTTTTTCTTCTCTAAATGTATGGTTGAGGGAACAAACAGTAATAATATCATGTGGTATTCTTGGGAATGGGAAATCAGGGAGCACCAGGATAAAGATAATGCAAGGGGTTCAAGATACCTTCACTGATTAACCACTAGTGAATCCTGAATGCACATGTTGTCAGTGTACCATAGATCACTGGGTACTGGTATTAATGTATACACACATACAAATGTATATGTGCGTCTTGTTGTTTGTCCTTCATTTTTGAAGAGGATCAGTGACACCATGAAGTGATGTCTTGACTTGTATGTGAATTAGATTCAAAAGAAACAGAATTGTACAGTCATCAGCCTCACTCTCTCTTCTAGAACCAGCGAAGTCCAGTGGCAAGACAAAATTCAGAATGACTAGAGATGACCCAGGATGCAATGGATGAATATAAAGCCAAGCATAAGCAGCTTTCCATAGGACTGCTGCTGTGAACTACTTCGAAGTTCTGATTACACAGTATAGTGAACTCTCTATTCATTCAGTAACAAATTAAGACAAAACATTAACAGAAAATCAAAGTAAAGCATTCACAATGTTATGACATAACAACTTATCACTAAAATGCCCACATAGTTTTCACCAAAGTGGTCACATAGTTTTAAACAAAGTATATTCATTTAATAACTCAATCATTTAGTAAGACCTTAATTCAATCACAAAGTACAAAGGTCAAAGTTCTCCACCCCTAGGTCACATTGTTTTAATTTGTTCAATCAAAAAGTATTCTTTCTTCTTAATTGAAAAAGACCTTAACTCAATCACCTAAATATAAAGGTCAAAGTTCTCTGCCCCTAGGCCATAGTTAATCATGATCTTCTCAGTTTGCATTAAATACTCAAGGAGAAAACTTTTCATCTTGACTGGAGGCAGTCTCTCAGCTTCCATGGTTCCTCTTCCATGGTCCCAGCTCCTGCCCAAATCTAGCCAACTGTCACCTGAGTTCAAAGGCAGACAGCTCTCACTTCCTTGTCCAGCTTCTTGTGTAGTTCCTGTTCCGTATTGAAGCTCACAATGCCTGGTCCAACTCAAGTTCTTCACAGTTTCTGTTCCTGGGAAGGCAAAGCTTAACAAAGCCACAATAACATTCATTCACATTGCTGGCATCCTCATTAATTCACTTTCTGCCTGTGAAATCAGCATAGACCCAATGACAAGGTCTGAGGAATCAACACAAATCATTGGGACAGTCCCAGGAACTCCAAAATCGTCAGCAGGACCTTCCTGCAGGATTTCTGTAAACATACAACAAGAAAATCCTCTTTCAGGGCTTCTGAACCAGCAGTAAGGTCCCAGGGCTTCTGTAACAACAGAAACATCCTCTATCAACAGACGAATCTGGTGAAGTAACATCAAAACCGACAGACAAAGTACTGGCACCACAGTCATGCTTCCTCCCAGTTCTCCTCTCTTCTCATTTCTCAGTTTTCATTCTCAGTGGTTTTGGCTGTTTCTCAGTAGTTCTCAGCAGCTCTCAGAAGTTCTCAGAAGAAGCTCTGGCTCTCTAGCCTGGGCTTTTCCTTATATAAGGTATTAGCTCTTCTCTGTTCTGCCCCCTTCCTGTTACATCAGCAAGTTCATGCCACTGTGGGATTCACAAGTTCTAGATGCTTATACTTGACACAATCATGACCTTGAAACAAGTTGCTAAGTACCTGTTTGCTTCCTGTAATGGTAAGCAAAGAAGTAGTTAACACCTTGTTTCAGCTATTTAATTAACACAGTATTTAACATCTTGTTTCAGTTCAAAGACCTAGAAACCAGGTCCAAGAGGTCAGTACAATTCACAAATTGTTATGTCATAACATTGTGAATATTGTATTTTGATTTCTGTGAACATTTTTCCTTAATTTACTACTGAATAATTAGAGAGTTCATTATACTACGTAATCAGAACCTTGAAGCTGTTCATAGCAGCAGTCCTCTGGAAAGCAGTTGGTGCTTGGCTTTACACTTGCCAATACAATGAGCTGGGCAAATCTTCAAATTCTCATTACCATTACAATGACTACAACATTTTTGATGTCTGAACCAAGTTCTAAGCATTCCACAGTGCCTGTTTAAGCCCTCTTAATACATTGGAATAAATTGGTCCAATTGTCATTCCATTCTACTAGAGGAAGTCTTCATATGCTTGGGGTAAACAACCCCCCCAGCACCAATAGGTTTGAGACTTATTGGTTTAGTCTGCTTTTACTGGGGTGTAGACATTGCACATGGTACAGTTTCTTGTTGCCACAGTTGGGACTTGGGTGAAAAGTGGAAACCAAAGGTTGAAAAGCAGCTCTGAAAAGGGCTTGGCAAGCCCTCACACCAGAGGTGGTAGTCCTCTCTGAATATCCCACACATAAATAATTTGGACTGCAAATTTTAGGGAAGATGGAATGTAACTACTTTTTTGTACGTTTAATCTTCTTAAGCCCTTCATAATTTTACTCCTTTCTACCTTTCCAATCTTCTTATACTTTATTTTTTTTCATATACTCTATGATTTGACTAACTCTGGCCTCCTTACTGTCTCTAGCACATTCCATCTCTTTACTATTCATTTTCACTGATTGTCTCCCATACCCAAAATGCTCTCCCTATATATTTTTGTCCCAGGTAAAATTTCACCTTCTTCAAAAACCTTTTCTTTTCCCATTTATTTCTGCTTGCGTCTTCCCTTTGAAATTATCTCCAATTTTGTATACTCACACATTGATGTGTTTGTGTGTATGTGCACATGTGTATTTCATCTATACATTGATACTTGTATGTCGATTCTCTCATTAGGCCGTAAATTCCTTGAAGTCATTGACTGTTTTTTGTTTCTCTTTGTATCCTCAGAGCTTAGCACAATGTTAATAACACAGTAGGTACTTAATAAATGCTTGCTGAATTTGTTGACTCATAATAGTACTTGGGAATTTAAAAAAAAACTACAATTCTAAGACCATCTACAACCAAGAAAACTTCAATGTTACTAATATTAACGTGTGATTTTTGTCAAGAAGGCAGAAGAATTTGCACATTGCTAGAGGAGGTAAACACTATACATATTTCCGTAATTAGTATCAATGAAACTATAAGTTGAAGCTAAAAGGAATGATCATTCACACATTCTCTTCAAAGAGGAGTTTATAGAATTGGATTCTTCATGTTTCCAAAGGCAACAAGAAGTATTTCATGGGACATTCTGTTGTTCCCACTAAAATAATCAAAATGAGCACAATTAATGTACCAACAACATAAAAAAGGGGAAAAAAGAAACGCTGACTCAAATGAGAATTAGAGACAATGGCGTTCATATTCTACGTCTGAGTACCTGTATGATTTAGGTAAGCAAGTAAAATTCTCAGAGCCCTAATTTACTTACCTTGAAAATGAAAGGGTCATATGAGACACTATCAGATCTCTTCCAGCTTTACACCTAAGATCCTATGATATGTTGCAGATGTTGAAGAAGTAGAAAAGTTTTATGAAAAGCTTATCTCTGAGCATGGTCATGGGAAAGTAGAGAGAAAACTAAATTGAAAAAAAAATTGGGGGATAAAGAAATGAAAGAAGTCATATTCTTAATGAGAAATTTAAAAAAATATATTATAAATATCTCCTTTTAGAAGAAAATTGGAAGAGTCTTGATATGGGCCAACTCTTAATCACACAAATTAAAATTGACAGTGTGAATAGTGAGGAATCATTTTGATGGGTTAGGTAAAAGTTCACTGGATCTGGATTAAAAGCAGTTGGATTCAAGTCCTTGTTTAAATATTTATTCTCTGTCTTTGAGTCATAATTTTCTAATATCTATAACGCAAAGGCTTAATTAGTTGATTTCTGAGGTCCTTTCCAGTTCTGATTCCTATGAACAACAGCAATAGTTTAGTTAATGATGTAGGGATCATTTCAAAATGAATAGTCTATATAGTCAGATCATTGAATACTTAGAGCAGAGGTCAAAATAAGCATCAAATTAGAAGAATTCAAATTCTTCTAATAAGGAATTAGAAAATAGTGTGCAATTGTAGCAGCTCCAATCTGACCTGTAACACAAACGGTCAGCTCTGAAAATGGGAAATGGACAATTGAAAAGAGGCATTGTATCTATTTCTTAGAAAATTCCATCCAGTACAAAAGTAATTACCACAGTGAGGAGACCAAAAGAGCCAGAATGAAACTTAAGGAAAATATTTCAATTTGCAGCATTACCTTACAAAAGAGTAAATAGGCATTGATAAAAAATGAAAAGCAAAGATTTTGTATGAGATCCAGCTGAACCAATTAACCCAAAGACAGTATAAATGAGGCAAAGAAGAAGACATCAGAAGATGGAATAGATATGCCAATATTTCTCTACTGATCTAGTCTCATATACAGTTAGTGGTACCACTAATTTATATTCTATCACATATAAACATCATCTATTACATGAAGAAATATAAATGAAACTTCAAAGGATAGTGTATTCAAGACCCTAAATATTAGACCAAAAGTTCTCAGGTATCATAAGAAATACTGGAATTTTCACAATTTACAGCAATTGGTCTCACCAGATCCATTCTGAATCCTTCTAACTGATGCTCAATTTGTCAATAGTTGTCAATAAAGAATCACACTCTGAATTCAACAAGAAACCAGTACTAGGAGAGTAGTTTCTAGAACTGTTGTCTTTGAAAAACAGTGATCTCTTTATTTCCTATGTGATGGTACTCCTTTAGACCTCTTTGTGGTACTCCCAGGAATGCCATCATCAGGAAGCTCCTCATCAAGAATGTCACCATCATTCATGATCAATTCAATCTTGTGACACTAAACTCTTTAATACTCTCTGCACTCATGATTAGAGAATAGAATGAAAAACTCCTCCCCCCACCTTCATTTAAAGAGGGTACCCAGGGTAGTCATCTCTGCATTTCCTATTGGCTGTACTCCTTTGGATTATTTCCATTAGATTATAAGCTCCTGAAGGCCAGGGACTGTCTTTCTTTTTTCGTATTTTTAACTGCAGCCCTTACTTATTAAATGTTTGCTGGCTAACTAGAGTCATTTCAAACATTTTATTTTTTTTAAAGACGTTCTAGGTCTGGTTTTGTGTTTATGTAAGAAAGAAAATAAATATTTATTAAGCACCTGTTGCATGTCATGTATTTGCTAAGTAATTTACAAATATAGTCTCATTTGATCCTCACAAGAACACTGAGAGGTAGATGCTATTATCTTCATTTTACATTTGAGGGGACTGGTACAAACAAACGTAAAGGCATTTGTCTAGGGTCACACAGCTAGTAACATCTGAGACTAGATTTGAACTCAAGTTTTCTGACTTGAGGTCCAGTACTCTATCCACTCTGCCACCTTGTTATCTCTTACTTGTGGGTCTGATGGTTTGAGAGATCTACCAAACAAAAAACTCTGGAAATTATTTTAAGGGGATTTAATTTAGACTATGGCAGTTTAATGCTAGACAAGAAAAACATGTTAGATATATACACCACACTAAATTCATTCCACAGGGACATTCCATAGTCATTTGTTCTAAAGAAAAAAAAAACAACTAAAAGCAAACAAAAAGAATGAAAAAGAGGAGAATCTTGTACAATAATTGAAATAGGTTGACTAAAGAAAACTTACATGAAACTTCTAAGATTTGCTTCAGTATCTCCTTATTGATGGAGAGAATGATGCTTTGACATTATGTTTGTGCCTAAGACAGGAATTGATGAGAAAGCTTTGGAGATGAGTGATATTATTTTTGCTTTCCCTCTTTGAGAGAAGACACACATGTTCTCTCTTCATAAAGAGGTTTTTGGAGAGAAACAATAGATTAAAAAAAAAACAGAAACATAAGGGAAAGCTAGCTCCTTCCTCAACACATCACAGATTACTAGTTTGTCTTTCTAGAAAACACAGGCAATTTTCCCTAAGTTGAAATCAAGGTCTCTTTGTCTTAGTTGAGCTAACTCAATTCCAATGGGAGAGGTCAATCACTCTGTATTATTATTCTGGTTGTATTCTAATCTGTATAATTTATCTGATTTCTGTTTGGTGTCTTATAAGATTAAAGTGTTTACTCACTATTCATTATTAGAAATGGTCTTATGTATAATTCATCATTTGGTGGGAAGAGGTCCAGTTTTAAGGTATAAGCTTGCTATACCTCTTTTTTCTATGATGAATTGTAAACAATAAAATTATTTATATTTAATAAAGAAATAACTTTTGGGGTAGCTAGGTGGTGCAGTGAATAGAGCACCAGCCCTGGTGTCAGGAAGACCTGAGTTCAAATCCAGCATCAGACACTCAACGTTTACTAGCTGTGTGACCTTGGGCAAATCACTTAACCCCAACTACCTTGCCTTCCCCCATTCCAAAAAAAAAAAGCAAAAAAATCCCAACTTTTTTTAAACAAACGATTTTTTAGACTTGCGCAGTTCTCTGAGAAGGCCAGGGTATTTGGTCTTGTGGCACTGATCCCCTTCTTCATCTCAGCCAGATATTAAAGTCTTCCTTGGAGATGAGAGGACTACATCTATTAAGATTCCCCTGGGCCACATTTAAAAAAATCTAAGGGGGACACAACTCTAACCTATATGGGTAACATCTAAACCTATATTTAGAATCCTTAACTTCTCTCAGTATCAACTCTTTTAACTTCCTGTGCCAACTTGGGCAAATCATATCAACTCTCTAAGGGCAAGATTCATCATTTGTAAAAGGAAAGGTTGGACTAGGTGATCTCTAAAGTCTCTACCAGCTCTAAATTCTTTGATCTTATAATCTTTACTTAGAAAAGCCATATTCAAACAGAATTCTGAAGATTTTAGAAACTCCCCCATGCTCTCAGGGCTTGAAAACCACTTGTCCCTATTTGCAGCTAATCCTCAAAGATAATTCATCTAAACTCTTGGGGGGTTCTTTTCCTTATCTGCAAAGAGATACATGGATAAAATAATCTCTAAGTTACCTAATAGATTTAAATCTATTATTAGGATGGGAATGGTTTTTGTCTTTGTTGCTTTGTGAAAAACTGAAATCCAGAAAGTACCTTAAGCTTGTAAACATTATCTCCTTTGATCTTTACAATGTATGAGTGAGCACTGAGGTTTTGTTTTTCTCATTTCCCAAATGACAAAAACTATAGCTGATAGAGGAGGTTAAATTAATTTTTTTCCCATACTCATAAAACTAATAAATGTATGAAGTAAGAAGTGAGATCTGACCCCAAACTTCTCCTGCCACCATATCCATTAAGGTTAGAGAAGAAATAACAGAAAACCTTTAAAAACCATCAGAGTTTAGGTGATAAAGTTCCAATTATATTTCCTAGGATTTTCTCTAGGCCAAGGAAATTAACTTGGGTTTATTATTTTTTCTTTCAATATGTAGTTATTGTATTTCAAAAAATGCTTTATTTTATAATCATAAATATTCATTTTATACACTTAAAAACATCATTCTGAGAATGAGTCCATAGACTTCACTGTACTGTCAAAGGGGTCCATGACACAAAACATGTTAAGACCCTATACTGTTTGTTCCTAGCTTATTCTTGTCTCCTGATATGTCTTTAATTTCTTTCTACCCATCCTCCTGTCACTCACAATAATGAGTATTATTCATAATAATTATAAGAAATAATACTCATTATTCAGTAAGTATCCTAATCTTTTTCTTTTCTTTTTCTTTTTTTTTTTTTTTGCACATGTACCTTTTGGATGAAAGATTGACTACGCACTTTGCAATCCTTTAGAAAGAGAAAAGATGTTTTCCTGAATCTAGTTCAGGTCAGAAATCAAACTTTGGCAAGCAGTTTTCTCACAGATGTCACATCTTTTCCCTCAACCCCTCCCAAAAGTCTGACTAGTATGTGTAGCTGGCTGCCCACTAGGGAAATTCTTACTTGTGACTGTGGTTGACATATGTGAACAGGATGACACTGGGTTGTAACACTTAATTATCTGCTCTCAAAAGCTGAGTGAGCTCAGGCATAAATAAGGACAACATTCTATGGAGCTCAAGGTCTGCTCCTACTCCTCACTTCCTCTCACTTCAGGAAGGGCAGAGGATTTCTTCCTGATTTTAGCCTTCAGGAGCTCAGTAAAGTCTCTTCTCCCCGTAGGGTATTTAATTTATACTCTCCAGTGTTTTGGAGAGAGTAAAGAGACTGATTTTTGCAGTGTCACTTATAGAGAGATATCTTGTGAATTTGTTATCTTTTCAAAGATGCTGTTTCTATTTTGTGAGATAGTCTGGGCCTTATTTAGAGAGAGAGAAAAAAACCTCAACTCCCTAACAGTACAAGGATCCAAGATTTTGCCATACTGATTGTAATACCTCTTGAATTTGTTAGATTAATTTGTGGAATTTTGACTGAATTTCTGATGATGAACAACAAAGAACTTAGGTTGGTTAGACTTCGGAAGAATGGCACATAATCAACCACTATATCATTACCTGAAAGATTTCTTGAGTGGAACAGCTAGAGTTGTTGTTTGTCCTCTGTTCTCAAAGAGGATCAATGACATCACAGAGGTGATGTTTTGATATATACATGAATTGGATTTAACTGAGGTAGAGCTGTTCAAAATCACTGGCCTCACTCTCTCCTTCAGAGTGTGACAAAACAAAAGTCTAGATGACTTTGATGGCTTAGGGTGCAGTGAGTGACCTTGGCTTTTCAAATTAAGGACTTTCCCAGGTCTCAGCTAATCTTTGTCAATGCCCATTCAATGTCTAAGGGCTAGATAGGAATTGAGATAAAAGAAGACCTACCATCAAAGAATTATCAGTCCTGGGAAGGAATCACCCTCACAATATCTGTCCTGCACAGAAAACAATTGCTATTTATACTTACTCCAAGCCATCAAAACCCAAACAATAAACATTGGAGAGTTGGTGCTGGGACCTATTATTGGCCCTTCAATGAAAGCCAGAGTGATCTGAGTTTAAGGGTATAGTCCATTTGAATCACAATGGGCTTTTAAAAAGTCTGCTTCTTAAGACTTGTATTTTAAGAAATAAAAAATTAATGCTGCCCAGGATGCCTCAGTTGTTCTAACCTGTGAATAGAACAAATGCTAATGAAATTCACATGTAATAATATTTGAATTGCATGATCTTTTCAAATCAATATATTTTATGTCAGTTTTCTCTAAATTTTGTTGTCCTGGGGCAGAGCTCCAATCACTGCTTTCTAATTAGTGTTTTGCTGCTTCCACAGAGAACAGGCAGGAGGTAGAAAGAATCCATGTTTTGATGACCCCTAAGAGCCACATGGATATCAGTCCTAATATTATATGATTATAGTCTCTCCTTAACTCTGGTTCTTTTTAAGCAAATTATAGCTTTGAAATGAACATGTCACAAATGATGTTCTAATGCTTATTGAAAACATGACTAATTTGAAATTAGTCAATAAGCATTTAATCAGTGCCTACTGTGTGCCAAGCCCTTTGTTAAGCTCTGGGAATATGAAAACCAAAACCAAAGACCTTCTCTCAAGAAGTTCATAATCTAATTGGGGTTGGGTAAATGACATGGAAACCACTTGTGCAAACAACACACACACACACACACACACACAGACACACACACATACACAGAGGCAGATATAGATATAAATGTAGATATAGATAGATATAGACAGACAGACATATATTTTGTTGTTGTATAGTTGTTTCAGTTTTGTTCAACTCCTTTTGACCCATTTAGCATTCTCTTGGCAAAAATACTGGAGTGGTTTGCCATTTCCTTCTCCAGTTCATTTTACAGATGATGGACGGAGGCAAAAAGGGTTAAGTGACTTGCCCAGGGTCACACAACTAACAAGTGTCAGTGACCAGATTTGAACTCAGGAATTGGAGTCTTTTTGACTGCAAGTCCTACATTCTATCTACTGTGCCACCTAGCTGCCCCTAGATGCATATACACATATATGATAAATTGGAGGCAACCAAGGGAAGACAGAAGCACTTAGCATTAGTATTAAGGATTCAAAAAAGGTTTCTTAGATAAGACAGAACTTTAGGGTGTGAGGGATAATTAATAGTGAAGTTTCCCCCTTTTGAAAAATCAAATCTAGATTGGCTTCAGTATTCACTAGGCCTAAGTTTGGATGTCGCCTGACCTTCCAGGAATCTGAGACTTAGAGCAATGGAGACCCACCCCAGTGCCACCTCAGCACAAGATATGGTAAATGAGAAAAGACTGCTTCCCTGGCCTTTCATTGGACACCCACATGTTTCCTGGTTCTTTGTCTCAGAGATAGAATCCCCTGCTTAGGTTGTGGCCCCCCAACAATAAGAGTGAAGGCCAGCTGGGGGATTGGGTTTCTGCAATAGAAGATTTTATAACCAAGGGCTGGCTTCTACCTGTTGCTCTCTCCCTGGTAGATGCCATGTGGGTGACAGGCAGAGTCCTTTCTCATGAGAAAGAATAAAGACCTTTTCTGACCTCAGATTCAGGCTCTGAACTCTTTTATCTCAGGCAAGGGGAAACTTGAAGGAAGCCAAAGAAACCAGGAGGAAGAGATAAATGTTCTAGGAATAGTAAACAGACAATGGAAATACAGCATCCAAAAATGGAGTGTCTTTTTGAAGGACAGCAAGGAAGCCAGAACAGTGTCACTGGACCACAGAGTATATTGAGCAGGAAGGAAGAGTGGGGCTAATGTGTAAGAAGACTGGAAAGACAGGAAGGTGTTAGGATTTAAACAACTTCAAATAACAAACAGAAGAATTTATATTTGATCCTAGATTTGATAAGAAGCCATTGAAGTTTATTGAACAATGGAGTGCCATGGTCAGATATAAATTTTAGAAACATTCTTTTGACAGCTAAGTGGGGTTATGCCTTTTAATAAGCACAAATAATCAATTTAGATAAACTTCAAATAAGTTTACCTTACTTCCTTATTTTATGTCACCTCCAATGCTCTATTTTAATTTGTTAATCACTAAATCATCTTATCTATCTTAGAAATGGTATTGTTTTTTCTTCTTACAGGGACACTGTATTTGGAATGAGACTGTCCATCATTACCATGAATTTTTCAAATGATAAAGGAAACGTAGCTGCTGTTTCAAGGACTGTTTTGCCAACAATGAAGAAAGGCTTTGTTCTTTTCATTTTGTCAAATTTTTTTTTCCTTCATGCTGTTCTTCTCACTTTTTTACACTACTTACTGTAATCTTCCTGAAGCTCAAAGGCACAAATGTGAAATTCAAAAGACAATTCAGTTCATTCAAGAAGAGGTACTTTAAATCTTTTGAAGTCAAACAGGTAAGGTATGTTATAATCGGTAAACACTGTGTTGTATAGACAGAAACACATAAATGGTATTTTAAATCCCCAAAACCACCAATTGAAAAAGCAATTTTATTTGTCAAAAGGTGAAGTATATAGAACCAGTGGAATGAGATAAGCCCTGTTAGAGTATCCAGTGCATCCCCCAGGTAGTGTCAACCCATATTGTATTTACCTCAAGTCTGAATCTCTTCCCAATTCAGATTTCCAGCACAACTCTTACTAAAACTGACTTAGCCAACACAATGTGCCAGGAATGAACAGGGAGCCAAATCAGAAGGGTATGCTTCAAACAGGAGTATGGCATGTAAAGGAGTCTAAAGAGTATGTCTAATTAGTGGACATTTTAGTGCATTTATTTTAGTTTTTACTATAATACTTCCAAAATCTATTTTGATATGCTGTGTTATTAAGGTACTTAGGTTTAAAAATGAAATGTTCAAGGAAGAACAGATGAAGTATTACATCTTAATCATTTTGAAGTGTCAGAGGTGAGTACTAATGAGCACATGGGTTCTTGACCTTTTTGTGTGTGTTTTGGACCCATCTGGCAATTTGGTAAATCTCAGAATAATATTTCAAATAATAAAATAAAATGAAAAGAATTACAAAGGAAAGCAAGTATGTTGCAAGTGCAGTGATCATAATATATTTAAAAGAAGTTTAAAGAACTCAGTTAAATAATCCTTGGACAGAAAAAAAAAGTTTCTTTACATCATCATGAAAAAAAAATGTTAGGCGTAGTCTAGTACTTTTTTAACTATAGACTTAAATTTAGGCTTTTAAGGCCTATTTTGTATTGTCCTATTAAACATACCTTTAAATCTTTGTAGTTTAATAATATTTTTATTATACTTTTCAACCATTGGAAATGAACCATTCCTTTTCATGAATATTATTCAATAGATACAAGGAAGTTAATTTATATTTCCAAGTGAGCTTACAAACATTGCTTACAAACTTGAATGAATGAATATTCAGTTTGTAAGAAATATTGAAACCAACTTGGCTGTGCCACTTTCCATCTTTGCTGACACTAAAGAAGGAGGATGAGTTGCTATAGGCTTTCTGGTTGGGGGCGGGGAGAGGCTGGTCTTCAGATCATCACGCATCTGAAACTCATGAAACTTCAAGCTTATGTCCTTTCTGTTGCTTCTCTCTCTTTTATTTGTTTTCTTTATTTCCCTGTGTGTAGGTAAGGAATCATGGATAAGGCTATGACTGTGAGCTTCTAAAGATCAGGAAAATGAGGTAATAGAACTATAGGATATAGAGTCCATGATGGGATTTGCTAGCAATCAGGTGGTAAGTAGTAAAGGCCCGAGTGACTGTTCAATCTAGAAGATTCACTCACTGTGTATGCTACATTTGGAAGTGAATTTGGTAGGAGTGAACACAATGTAAAACTCTATTAAGTTTGAACCCATTCTCCTCACAGATTGGAATTGCTTGTACTTCTGTTTTTGCCAAAACTTTTCAGTTAAAATCCTTTTATAGAAACTTCAAAAAATAGTTAAAACAGTGTTCTTTGTATAGAAACAAGTCAAAGATTTGATAGATGATGTTTAGCCTCTGAAAGCCTTCATATTTGAACTTTACTATACTTTGCTTAGTTTAGAAGCTCAGGCTAAGAAAGATTGAAGAAGATCAACAGCCATGTGCATGAAGAGTTTAAATGAAAGTCTTCATGGAAAACCTGTAAGGAAAGACTGAGAAAAGTTCAGGAGGCAAATTAATACTTCAGTTTCCATTTTTACCCACATTCTTTCCTGTAGTGTTCACTTCAACTAGGAAGACAACTGGTGGTGCATTAGTTAGAGCAGCTGAGCCTGGAGTCATGAAAACCTGAACTCAAATTTAGCCTCAGACAATTAGTGACTGTGTGACCCTGGGCTAGCCATTCAACTTCTATTTGCCTCAGTTTTCTCATCTGTAAAATGGGGGTAACCACCTACTTTCTAGAGTTGTGAGGACTGAACAAGACAGTATTTGTAAAGTGCTTTGCATAGTCCTTGACACACAGTAAATGGTATATAAATGTTAGTGATGATGATGATGATCACCTTATCATGATGGAACTATAATCAGAAGAAAAGGAGCAGAACAGTTTCCAAGAAGCATTTCTTGATTCATCACCTGAGCAGTAACCAGGATTCTATTAAAAGAAAGTTGAATGCCAGAGATATCTCTAGAATTGTCATAGATCACAGGAGGGCTCTTTTAATGAGTTGAACTTTGAAGAAAAATGTGTACCTGAATAGCCTGGGACAATATAGGGGGGAAAATAAAACAGTCCACATTCTTTTTTGGAGGGCTTCATCACAGCAAACATAAAAATAAAAAAATATTCTCTCAAAGCTCTTTCAGATTATAGGCAGGATCTCTTCAGGTAGATTATAGATTTCCTAGACTCTAAGATCATAGGATCATATATTTAATTTCAGAGGGAGTCCATGGGCCTTATTATCCAACACACCCTTTTTAAGGATGAATTTAAACCTATGTCAACTGTCCTAGAGGGCAGTTAGGTGGTACAGTGGATAGAGGCTTGGACCTGGAGTCAGGAAGAAATCGGCTTAAATATGGCCTCAGATATTTACTGGCTATGTTACCTTTGCAATTTCCTTTGACTCCTATTTACTTGAGTTCCTTATCTGAAAAATGATGTCACACTGGAGAAGGAAATGACCAACCACTCCTCTTATCTTTACCAAGAAAACTCCATGAACAAAGTCCATTGGGTCACCTGGAGTCAGATACTACTGAACAACAAAATTTGTCCTACATCACACTGGGAAGCAATGGTAAAGTTAGGACTTGCCACCCCTTCCTCTGATTCCAAATTGACTGTCTTTCCATTGTACTTCTAATCTTACTTTGAATTCTTCTGTCTGACATTGAAGACTCTCAACAATAAGGTATTATCATACCTGTTCACATATATGCTATACTACTCCATGTACTCTATGCTTCAGTCAAACTGAACTATTTACTGATCCAGAAGTCATTTGATTAATTTAGTGCATAAAATACTGAACTTGGAATCAGCAAGACCTGACGTTTATTAGTTATGTGACCTTGGGCTAGTCAATTCACTTCCCCTAGCCTCAGTTTCCTCATCCACAAAACGGACATGATAATACCATTCACTTGGGGGTTGAAGTGGGGATTAAATGAGATCAGGTATATAAAGTGCTTTGTAAACCTTTAAAACATTACACAAATGCTAGACAGCTATTAATATATACTGTGATCTCAGAATGTGAAGTCTTTCCTCAGTCTGATCCTGATTCTTGGCATACCCTCTCTCCCCATTTTATCTGCTAAATTCCTTTTCATCCTTTACAAATCGACTCAGATGCTGACTTCTCTATGCAGTCTTCCTTGATCTCCTCAGTTTACTAACTGAGCTCCATTGGTCCCAAGACTCGAACCCAAACCATACATTGTTCTTTATTTTATATATCTCACTTGATCTGTATCACTTATGGTGTATCACTGTGTAATATATCTATTGTGTTGATATCTTAACCAATAGCTAAATTATAAACTCTTCATGGGTAGGAATTATTTCTTAGCTAAACTTTAACCTAGCTTGTAACCAAGGCTCTGTATATGACAGACACTCAGTAAATAGAATTCAAACTTGTTGAGGAAAGGGTCTATGTGTTTGTCTTTGTTTCCCAGCATCCAGTAGAGTACCTTATGAATAGTAGACACTGGGTAGATATTTGTTGAGTGGAATAGAATGGAATAGAATTAATGTACCTGGTTTATTGTCCTAGGGAATAATTCTTTCCTCTTCTCTGGTTTCTTTCCAAGACTGAAACTGTGAAAGCACACTCTCTACCTCTCACCACTTCATTGCTGTCATTGTTGTAACTTGGTTTTCCATGAACAGCATATATTTTTGAATTACAAAATATTACAGAGGATGGTTTTCGGAAAAAATGGTTTACTTGTTAAAGCTACATTTTAGGAGATAATAGGTGAGTCACAAATATAAATAAATGTCAGTTTAGCAAATGAGTACAATAAGCAGTCGCTAACAACTACATGTTTTCTTGGGAACACACAATAAGCAGACACCAAGTGGGACAAAAGTGACAGTGCATAAAATCTACTGCCCTGAGACTGTCGCAATACATGCACAGTTCTGCATGGTTGATAATATTTGCATTTGATGAGCTCATGAGGCTTTTTATTACTCCAACTTAAAAATAAGTTGTCAATTTGTTGAAAACTTAAGTAAAATAATGGATAGTGAATTTAAACACTTGTGACCAAGATTATCATGATAAAAATGCTTAATTTAAGCATTGTCCATTGTTTTTAAACATTTATAGAATATCTTGCCTTTGTGTTTAAAGAGAATACTCCTAGGTTTGATATTTCTGTTATTTTTTTGCTAACAAAGATGGTTTGTATTTCTACACTTGCATTCTCTGACTTGGACTATATTTTGATTAATAATATGCATTTTGAAGTTGCAAACCTGGGGTTAGGAGCATACATGGACAATAAGCAGGAAGAACAAAGTGAACTGGCCCATGTAAGTATAACCAGTGCAAAGAGGACAGGTCCCCCAATATTCTGGACAATGAGCCACTTCAAGTGGGCCATATAAAGTTAGATAATAATAATAATGATGATGATAAAAAGAGGAAGAGGGATAGAAAGAGAGATATGAGAAGGATAAAAATGAGTATTTATATAACACTTTGTACTTGCAAAGAACTTTGCAGGAGTTATCCCATTTGATTCAGTGATCAAATCCTGTAACCCCCTATAACACCTGAGGAAACAGAAGCTGAGACAGGTTGAATAACTTTCCCAAGATCTTTTGTCTAATAAACATTTGAGGCCAGATTTTAACTCAGAGGTCTCTGACTCTGAGTGCAGATCTCTATCCTTGACCCAAAAGTCAAGCTAAAATAAACATTTTCATGCTTATAGGTGCTTTGAGGGGTATGGGAGTGGGTGGGTTGAGAGGTGCTCCATAACATTATTTAAGTGCTTCTTGGCAGAAAAGAAGACTGCCAAGAGGAGGTAAGGCCTAATCTCTAGCCTGATGACAAAAGACAGACCTGGAAAGAAAGAGTATAGAGTGAAAATGAAGGTAAAACGATTGACTCATCATTCTCAAACAGATGCTTCATGTTTGATCTTTTAAGAGCACACAGAAAGAGCATAATAGTAGTTGTAACAAAATTACCACTTAATGTTTTTCAAGTCTTTATACATGCTTTGAATTATTTTTTTTGGAGGGGGTATTTATCTTATCTTTACCATGGGGCTCTCATCAGAAAAAATCTTTATACAATGGTCAAAAACCCCAAATCCCTGAGAATTTGGGATAATACCAACATGTTTTAAATATATAGTACATATATATAGTATACATATATACATATATACACACACACATATATATATATATATATATATATATGTATATGTATATATAGTACCATTCATAATCCACCAAGTCAAGAAAACCCCAGGAGGGGGATTTTACACACATACACACATATGCATGCATGCGCATGAATACAAACATACACATACATATATGGCCAAATATAACACGCATCATATTAAAAGATAAACACAAATGTGGGGGCATAAAAGAGTCTAATTCCAAAAATATATGCAAATAAGATGCTAACACACAAGGGATTTGTATTTTTTTTTAACAATACTTTTGTAGATCTATATTCATGAATAGTTGGTACTGAGAATCAACAAGAGCACAGAGTATAGAAAATTTGAGTAAGTAAATGTTCCAGGAGCTTTTGCAAGAAAGATAGAATGTGTTCCCCATGTATTAGGAATTGCCATTGGAGGATTTTTTCTTTTACCTGACTTTAGATGGTGATTTTTTCCCATTCTAGTTCTGGAATTGTTCAGTCTAGTCCAATTCATATAAGCATCATTTGTAGAGTATCTCATACATGTAAAGCACTGGGCTAAGTGCTAAGGTTCCCAGAGACAATACCTGTCCCTATAGAGCATGCATACTGGGTAGGGAACATTAAGCAGTGTCTAATTTAGTACAACACAAATTAGAGAGTAACAAATCCTAACCTTACCTATTAATAAATATTTCTATTGGAGAATATTTAAAGGAATCATGTAACTTTTCTTAAGAGGTCAACTAAAAGTAACTTAGATATCATTCAGTCCAATTTCTTCATCTGTAAAATGAGACTAGAAGACAAATCTGGATTTTAAGCCCATTTTTCTTTTTTGTTACCTCATGTTCTCTAACAGGACTGCTCTCACTAATCTGTGAAATCTTTTGTCCCTAAAAATCTAAGTCAGTTCTGGTTAGAAAACGTTACAGGGATAGGGAAAGTGGAGAATCGTGGCATCTTCCTCACATTTTGCCTAAATTCTTACTTGCCAGACAGGATTAGAATATTCTGGTTATATAATTATCCTTTGGTAACTGTTTCCTTGATGGAGAATAGTAATCTGATCAAAAAATTGCAGTTTCCACTAAACCATAAGGGTTTATTTCCACCTGTCTAATCTGTTTTTCTTTGGGAAGTCACTGAGATATTTTATAGAAAACTGAGATATTTTATATAAAATTCAGCTGGGGAATCTCATTTTGTGTACTCAGTCATGTTTTCACAGAATCTAGACACATCAACAGGCAGTTTAGCACATTTGTTAATTATGATTAAATGCAGCAGCTGAGGCCTCCTAACATTGCTCACAATGGGCTACTCCCAGTTCCAAGACAAACAATGGATAATCATCTATCACAGGCTTGCATTTTCATGGTGTCTTTTTACCTAAGCTAGTATTAAACAGATAACATCAGAAAAAATGCAAAGGGCATTAGTTGGAAGAATATTAAATGCATTACAAAGAAGTGATTTGGTGAATTAGTTCAAGCAGCAAGTATTCTCATCAAATTTTCAAAAGATACCATTTTCACTGACTTCTACAATGTAAGGATTCAAATCCATCCCAACCATTCAATCCCTTAGTAATCTCAACACAGTAGGAGAGAGCCAAAGGCATTTTAACTCACAATAGGGTATTGTCTATGATATTTATCTTTGAGAAAGAAATGAGAAAGGCCAATGACTTGTCAATTAAACAGAAGCTTTGTACCTATATATTATGACATGTATTGTGTAGAAACAGTTCCTGCTGGACCAATTCTCTCTCTATCCGCAGATAGCTAGTTTTGATTTCTCGGAAATCAGAGTTTTAGGATGTCAACAAATAGGTCTCTTCTGATATCAATATACCCATATCAATCCAATTTGGGTATTGAAGTATATGACTGTGTCTTTAGTTTATTCTTTCTCTGGCCACATATCTGTTCTCTGATTGTGCTGTTCCTTAAATTGTGGCCAAAATTTAGGCTACATCATTTCAGGCTGCCATTTACTACTTACAATCTTGGGCAAATCATTACACTTCTATTAGCCTCAGTTTCTTCATCTGTAAATGACAGGGTTAATATAGATGAGCTATGTGGTCCTTTCAGTTCATAATATGTGATATCCATATTAAAAGATTTTACTATAAGATGATCTCAACTCTTTATAAAATGAAAACATGTCATTCAATAAAAGTTCTGATAAAATCTTTATAACTATTTTATTTATATTTTTATGATATTTAAAATAAAAAGAAATGAGGGAGGTTTTCAAAGACTCATCAATTGTGGAGAAGCCATATCATGCCTCTATATCATGAACATTGTAAAAAATAATAAGTGCATTGATAAACCCTGGGTATGTTGAGCACCAAATAACCTCATGAGATTGAAATTGACTACATTTGCTGTGTTGAAAAGACTTATGAATGTGTCTTATCCTTGAGTCAGTTATCTGATAAGCCAGAAAACTGATTTAGCAGTACCAAGGTTAGAATTTAAAGTTAACACCGAAGAAACCAGTGTAGCTATAACTGAGGAAATACTACCTCTTGAAGGAGATGATGACACATCATGCATGGAAGAAGTGGATTAAAGCATTCCAAAACATGGAAGTATAGGATGTTTCCTAGACTAGTTTCCTAGTTATTTTGTATAAGGTGTTGAGAAAATACTTGATGTCTTCATTCCCTCTGATGTGTATTTTCAGATATGGTCTCTTTATTTTTGTTAAATCACTTTAAAAAAATATTTATGACATGAACATGCTGTTTAAGGGGAAGTTTAGGATTCTCTTGCCTTCTAAGTATAATCAATACTGTGATACCTTAGACATTCAAGCAAGAACTAGTAATCATTTTAGTTTACTTTGGTTTTATTTTAGGGAGGGAGAAATAATATCCTTAATATATGTCCAAACATTGTAATATAATGCTAGCTCACTAATACTCTTGTGGTCTGAATACAGTATGTCACAAAAAGCTGAATAACAGAATTGAATTACTCCTTGGTCTCTAAAATACACTGTTTTGAGATATCTTAAAATGTTTATAAAATTGTCTTTCTTTTATATATTTAAAAGAATTGAGTTCCATTCTATTCCATCCATTTTTGCATGTATAAAATCCTGAAATCTAGGAAAATAAAAGTGTTAACACCCCCCCAAAAAAAGAATTTAAAGTTTAATAAAAAGAAAGAATAGTAATAAGAAAAGGATATGGAAGAAAATTAACAAGATTTAACAATAAGACCATCAGAGCCCAGAAAGTTACTCAACCAACATTTAACATTATTATTTATTAACTGAATGATATCAAGGACATTTGATTGATGAATTTCCTGATCAACTTATAGGAGTAAGGATTCTAATGGAATATAGTTGGATCTCTGCTAGATTACATAGAAGAAGACATACATGGAAGCTTATAAGTTTTACGGATGGCATAAAATTGGGATTGATGGCTAATATATTCAATGATGGTATTAGAATCTAAGGACATGTCAATATTCTAAATAATGTAATGGAGAAATTTAATGAGGATGTAATTTGTAGCTCACGACTCTCCTCTTCCCGAACAAATGATCTTTGGCTTATGTAGAATGAGTTTGGTCATGAAAACCTCATCCTCAAAGGTTGGTTTCTTTCTTTGATTCATCCCCTGACTTGGGATATTAAAAGAAAATCCGCATATATATTTGTGGTATAGTTCTTGTCTAGGTCTCATTAAATGCTGATAACAAAGTTTCTAACTTCCACACAGACAGCAGTGTATGCGCATTATGATGCAGTCTTTATTTTACCTCCACAGAAAATGTGTCAGTTACAGAATACTCACAAGAATCTATGCACAGATGTCAAACCACATAGAATACTCAAAAAAGAAAAATCTTTAGATTTCCACTAGAAGGGATACCCACTGTGGTGCTATAGAACAAATGCTTAGACTACCATGGCAACAATGGAGAGTATTAAAGTCAAGTTCTTCTGCCCTATTCTCTACTATCAAATTACTCTAGTCTACTCTACTTTGGTTTCAAGGGAACCATAATGGAAATCATTTTCCTCATACAAAAAAGCACACTGTTGACGCAGTCTTCCTGTAGGTTGGGATCTGGCATTTGACTCTTTAACTTGAGTCCTTTTAAAGTGGGAATTGTCTTCGAGGTAAGACATAAAGCTGGAGAAGGACGATGTCAGTATCTCTTCTTATCTTCACATATGAACATGTGTGTATCAATGTCATTTTCTTCCATAGAAACTCTGAATTTCCTGGCTGCTGTCATATCATCAACAGGGAAAGTCCATACTCAGCAACTCCAGTCTCAGACGTGTAGAAAGACAGAAGGTGGCCAAACATTTTAAATCCTTAGATTCTCATATCAAGTCATCTAAGCAAGGACAAGAAGATCAATACACTCTCTTCCTATAAAATATGACTTACTCAGAGAAGGGAATGAGAAATTCCCTCCCTCCCCTCTTTATAAATTCCAAAAGTAAAAGAAGCAAGGGAGAAGAGAAAAGGGGAGTCCTTGGACTGATCTCATACTTCACTTGTAGTTCACTTGTAGATAATAGTTCACTGTAACAAGAGTGTCCCCCTGACTCCCAGTAGTCAATCATCACAGAGACGTCCCCAGTTACTAGAACCAAGGAAAAGGTTGACCTGCAACCTTTCAGCAAGGTGCCAGTGGACATGCCCATCATCCATGAGGAAGTGATCCTTAGATGCCTCCACACTAAGATTAAACTCTGTAAATATTATCAAGTTTATAGGAGGGCACACCTTGATCAGGGATTCCCAGATCATTCAACAAATATAAGTGCCATTTTTAACCTTTCTAGCCACATTTATTTCAATTAAGGTTTGGGTTTGACTTTCCATCACTTACAAACAAAGCCATTACTAGGATATGATGAACTGAGGAATTTGGCATGGCCTCATACTTGAAAGTATACCATATTGCAGTGATTGATGACTGGATAGCTACCTGGAGAAGTTGCTTTGAAAACTACTAGAAGTACTTTCTAGAATTCCAGTTTTCTTAACATGGAATATATAAACAATTGATTTTGTTTATTTATATTTTTATACCTACATTTTAATATAATTGATTTCTTTTATAGCGTTATGTATTTTGTGTATATAAAATCAGTATTCTGAGAATATAGGAATACATAACATAATTAGACCTTAGTTATCCACACATCCATTAACTTCCTACATATCAAATACAGGAAATATATCAGATTACTCTTCCTATACATTAACCCTAAGAAAATTGATTTTTAAAGTGAGGTTTCATATTTTAGGATGGGATTATACAACATAAACTTTAAGATTTCAAAACACATGAATCAGTGTTTCCCATTTGGGATTTCCTTCATCGTTCAAGGACAATCTTAATGTGATTTCAAAATGTTGAGAATAGCAGAGGCACAAATTGATGATAGAATAAGATGGGCAAGGGACTCATGAGAAGAGAACAGCATAGAGTTGGACTTAGTCACCAAGGGATCAATATGTGAAAGAGAGATCAGAACAGCCAGCACAGAGGTATTACTCTATGAAAGAATTGAAGGGTAGAGAGATTTGAGGTCCTGGTGAGAATGAAAAATAGGATTAGGGGTCATATAGCAGAAGAAGATGTGTAATGACAACTGATAATCATCAGCAAAAGGAATTTCAGAGTTCATGATAGTGAAACAGGAAGACAGTGACAGCAAGATGAAAAGTATGACTATCTTATCTGAAGTGGAATGAGGAGTAGCTCATGTGAACTATGAGGCAACAGGAGATGATATTCTTCAAGGCAGTATCAATATATACATTTGAAGTCCACTAATAGGAAGGCAAGAATTGTCATTAATGTGACACAGTTAACTCATCTATAAAATGAAAGAGTTGGACTGAAAAAACTCAAAGTTTGGAAAAATCTGTTATGAAATTGATCTTTTCATGTAGTCCAGATATGAGGTTTGCAAATTTTTTATTGCTCCAATACTGCATTCTGGAATGAAACAAAATGATGCTAACTCCCTTTCTACATAGCAACTCTTCAAGTACTTGAAGGCTGTCATTATGTTCCTGATATGTATCCAGAAGTCTTTCTTCTTCATCTAAACATTACTGCTCTTAGAATTCAATTATTTTTATAATGTAAAATCTACCTAATTTATAATTATTTTATTCATTCTGTCTTTTACAGTAGGATATTGTGAATTTGTCAGATATTTGAGGAAACCCAAATTTACTCCATCTCTGACATTTCTATTATCTAACAATAGTTACTATAAAAAAAAAAGAAAGAAAGAAATGTGGCCAATATAGCATAACCTGTTTTGATAAAGACTGTTTTCTTTGGTTCTAGAGAAAAAAAATGAAGGCAACTGTGATAAATTTTTAAGAAAATAGGTTAAGATATGACATCTCATCTCAAGAACTTCACAATGTAAACATTTAACATGAATTCTATATAAACTATTTGAAAAAAAAAAAGAAAAGGAGTCTTACTAAATTCATTTTGTAATATGAATATGGTTTTAGCACATCAACCAGGGAGAGCAAAAACAGAGAAAGAAAACTACAGAAGAATTACCTGAATGAATATTGATATCAAAATTCTAAATAAAATACTAGCAAAGAAATTACAGCAATATAACTCAAAGATCATGCACTATGTCTAGCTTGGATTTATAGCAATATCAATGTCTTATGTGTAATTACTTGAATAGGAAACAAACAAAAAGTCCATAATGTTGTTATTTAAACATCCTGTCATAAAATATAGACATAGGACATAAACTTAAAGATTACCTAAGAATTACTTTAAATTCAATTGATTTTAATAGCCAACATCATTCCATCTCCCTGGGCAAAGTACACACTCTGTGAGAAGAATGAAAGAAGGAGAGTGCTGAGATAATGCCCTTACTTCACAGAATACGGAAAAGACATATACATGTTAAATATATATATATATATATATACACATATATATACATATATATACATATATATATATACATATATATACATATATATGTGTGTGTGTATGTATATACATATATGTATATATATGTGTATATATATATGTATACACACACACACACAATTTTTTTTTTTACACTGACCTAATGTTTTGCTTTGAGGTTCACTTATGGGAAGAGTTGTGTGATTTAGCCAGATGCAACTCTGGGTAGTTGTTTGAGCCTGTCAGCTTTGAAAACTCAGATGTTGGTGCTTCTCTCTTTGGTAACTAACATTGTATTATGTAATGATCAGACAGCTAGAAGCCCTGTCTGTTGGTCTGTTGAACTGTGTTATGTTATCTGTCTGTATTTTTTGCCTGCTTATAATTTCTGTTTGTATTTTCTGAAGTTCAGGGTGCTGACTATTTTCCCTGAACTAAGTGAATGATATATAATTAGGAAAAGAATGAAGAATCAGCAATAGTGATAAAAATGATGTCTCTGGAAGGAGAAAAGAGAACGTGTTGTACCCAAAACCAAATCCCAGGTCACTATAGACCACCTGATTTGTGGCCCACCATTAAGCCCCTTTATATTTCTGTCTTTGTCTCTATCCTATACCTTGTCATAGCTTGAAACAGCTTTAAGGCATGTCTAGGCATTGCTCAGGGGAAAGTTCCCTGCCTCCTCCTTCCTCAAATTAGCATTCTATATATATTTTCCTTGAATCAGTATGAGTGTATAAAGTGCAACTCAGGGTTATGGTGTAATATAGAGACTACCCTGTCCTGTTCCGCTGACCAAGGAGGGTCCCCACACCCTTCACCTGGAACATGACCCCGGCCTATTATGGGGGTTTTCAGTATCCTTCCAGTTCCTCCTTACCCCATGACCTGCCACCCTGTTCAGGAAAGCACTGACCATGATCTTCCATCCTGCTTTTCCGAGGGACACCTGAGTCACAAGAAGATTGCACCCTTGTACCTTTGTGCCATATTCCAAACTTAGCCCTGAGCTATAGATCTAACCAGTCGCTGTTCTTTGCTTCTGTACATCATGGCTTCTGCTAGCTCCCTTCCCTGATTGTGGTTTTTGTGGTTTTACCCTTTATAACCAAAGTGGTTCCCCCCCCCCCAAAGGATCACTACCAATTTGAGTGAACACTCTGGTACTTGGGTGCTTGCTCAATAAATCCACACCTAAATTTTACATTGAACTCACGTCTCAACTCACTCTTATTCTCTGCACAAATAAAGTAGCAATGTTTGGATGTCAGAGTTAAAAATTGCAATGATATTAAGGAGAATAAGGACAAACAAATCATTAGCTTTAGTGATCAGGAAGCCACTAGGGAGCTTACTGAGAGCGGTTTTAGTGTAATGACAGAAACCAAATTGCAGAGGGTTGAATAAATGAGGCATCAGGTGTATATAGAACTTCATTAAATTTAGCTCTGAAAGGAGGGAGATAGGATCCATTTGCACCATTGAGAATGGTCAAGGAATGGTTTTAAAGTGGAAAAATACAAAAATATTTTTAGGCAGATGAGAAAGATTCAGTGGTAAGGTACAGACCAACAATAAGTTTTGAAGAATGGTCCTCTAGGAAGGAAGAAGTAATGCCATCAAAGGCTTAGGCAGAGTGATGAACTTAACTGAATATTTCAAAGGTATGTTTAAGAGCCAGCAAGGAATGAAGAAAATATAATGAATCTGAAATTTCAGGAATTCAGGATCGGAGCTGAGGATGCTTTTTTCATATGATTTAATCTTATGAAGTAAAAAAAAAAATAGGTCTTCTGCTCTAAGTGTAGGCTATGGGAGTAGGGAAATTGGTAACAGAGGACTAGTAAAAGTTTAGAAGCCTTACCATGGAATGAAGAAGACATTATTATTAAACACCACTGAGGCCCCAGTTGAGAGGTCATGCATAATAATTTGCAGTAGGTGAATCATCAAAACCACTAAATTAAGTTCTTTAAACTGAATTTAAGACTATGGAAATGTGACACACTTTAAAATGTGGCACTTTAAAAAAACTTCTTGACTTAGAGCTTAAATGATAAGTTTTGCTTATCTTGAAAATTTGCTGAATCTGTACTTTATTGTACAAAGATACCAGAGAAATAAGATCTTGCTGTCTTGTGAATATGTATGTGTGTGTGTGTGTGTATATATAATATATATATATATATATATATACATACACATATATATACACACACACACACACAAATATAATACATATGTATACATATACATATACCATATATATATATATATAAACAAAATATTCTTTTTTATGCAAGAAGAAATCAATGTAGTGAGGGGGCACCTCAATATGCTCCTGTTCATTCTATCAGAATTCAAAAAGATCCTCAGAAAAATCTTGATTTACTAAAGCCTATAATAATACTGAAGTCAAGTGTTAGTTTCAGTGCAGAGCACATTTTCAAAAATCATTCTTATCTCAAATCTCATATTATCCTATTTTATTCCCAGAGCATACTCCAGAGGAGTAGACCCTAGATTTAAATGAGAGTGTCAGAAAATCAGCATCCACAGTATCAATAGGTTATTTTTTTAAACTGGTGATATTAAGGCTAAATACTTGGGAGAATTAGCTTAGATTACAATGTGATAAAAGGGCTCAGGCTGTAAACTACTAGTAATGCACAGAACCAAATTCTTTCTTCTGCTAAAATGTCATAGGGGACATCCAGGAAAAGACCAGCAATATCCCGAGTTTCCAATGAATTAGTGCATTTGCTCTACTAATAAGCCAAAACGAAATCAAAATTTAAATTTCATTTGCATTAAGGCTCTCTCTCTCTCTCTCTCTCTCTCTCTCTCTCTCTCTATATATATATATATATACACATATTACAAAATAATAAATATCTCACAATTTGTTTTAATTCAAAACATATATATATACATTCATATGAATATATATGTGTGTACATATATATATATATGTGTGTGTGTATATATATATATTCATACATACACATATCTGTGGTTGATTGGTTGTTGTGCTTTATTCTCCAAGAGGACTAAAATGACATCACTGTGCCAAAGTCAAGTTTCAATGTGTCTGACTGTGGCTGATCAGACCAATATGAGCTCCAAATGCTCTACCACAAGTCAGGCACAAATATTCTGTGTGAACATTTGGGGTGTATTCTCCAAATTTGTGCATCCTGCATTTCCTTTGAGCTGTTTCAATTCTGCTTTGCTCATAGACCACAACATCTTCTCTGATGTGGGCACTCCAGGCTGAGTAGTCCTGTGCCAGTGTCTCCCATGTCACATAATCAATTCCAAAGTTCTTGAGAGAGACCTGGAGAGTGTCCTCTTATCACTTCTTCTGACCACCATGTGAACACTTGTCCTGTGTGAGTTCTCCATAAAACATCTTTTTGGCAAGTGTACATTTTACATGCTAACAATGTGGCCAGGCCATCACAGTTGCACTCTCTGAAGTAGAGTTTGAATGCTTGGCAGTTTAGTTTGAGTAGGACCTCAGTGTCTGGTACCTTGTCCTGCCAGGTGATCTTCAGAATCTTCCTAAGACAATTCAAATGGTAGCAATTCACTTTCCAGGCATGGCACTGATAGATTGCCTAGGTTACACAGGCATACAACAATGAAGACAGCACAACAATTCTGTAGACTTTCAGTTTGGTAGTCATTCTAATACCTCTTCTCTCTCACATTTTCCTTTGGAGCCTCCTAAACACTGAGCTATCTCTGGCAATGCTTGTGTCAACCTCATTATCAATGGGTTGATTGCTGGAAAGTACACTACCAAGGCAAGTGAACTTATCCACGGCATCCCAAACTTCTTCATTTGTTGTAACCAATGTTTCCACATATGGATGGTGTGGTGGTGGCTGATAGAGCACTTGTGTTTTCTTGGCATTGTTAGGCCAAAATTAGCACAAGCAACAGATAATTGATCCATCCTTTGTTACATCTTAGCTTCAGAGGCTTCATTGAGTGCACAGTCATCTGCAAACAGAAAATGATGCACAAGCGCTCCCTCTACTTTGGTCTTGGCTTGTAGCCTTTTCAAATTGAAGAATTTGCCATCAGTGCAGTCACTGACCTTGATACTGTGTTCATCCTCATTGAAAGCATTTGACAACATGGCTGAAAACATCATGCTAAAAAGCATGGGAGCAAACACACAGCCCTGTTTCACTCCAATGGTGACTGTGAAGGCATGAGAGCATTGTCCATATTGCCCATTATGTAGAACCTGGGCAAGGATGCCATCATGAAATTGATATACAATGCTGATGAAATTTTCCAGGCAACCAAATTTTGACATAATTTTCCAAAAGCCCTCACAACTAACAGTATCAAAGACCTTGGTCAGATCTACAAACATTGTTTATAGTCCTCTTTTCTGCTCCTGGCATTTCTTCTAGAGTTGTTGGGCATCAAACACCATATCAACTGTTCCTCAGCACTTTATGAAGCCACACTGGCTCTCAGGTAGATGACCATCTTCCAAGTGATGGGTCAGCCTATTAAGGAATACTCTGACAAAGATCTTTCCAGTAAATGACTAAGAGAGAGACACCCCACCACGATTGTCACAGGACAATCTATTTCTTTTACCTTTATAGAAATGGACAATAGAAAGCAGCCTTGAACTCCTGGAGGATGACTTCCTCTTGCCATATAATCTGGAAAATTTCAGTTAGTTTTTGTATGAGCAATGGACCCCCATCTTGTAAATCTCAGCTGGGATAGAATCAGTATCAGGGGCTTTGCCACATGAAAGGAGCTTAATGGCATTCAAAACCTCTTCTTCAGTTGGAACTTCATCTAGACATCAGCCTAAAGTAAACAGTCAATGGCCTCAGCATGGGCTGATTATGGCTTGTTGAACACTATGGAAGTGTTCAGCCCATCTCTCTAGGATCATGCCTTTATCACTAATCAATGTGGCTCCATCAGCACTGAGTAGTTGAAATGCATCAAAGGTCTTTGACCCATAAAAAGCCTTCATGGCATCATAAAAGCACTTTGAATTATTACTATCAGCATAAAACTGAATTTCATCTGCCTTCCTACAGAGCCAGGAGTCCTGCATCTCTCTAAACTTTGCTTGTACTTTACTTCTGATGGAATTAAATGCTGCCTTCTTAAAAATGGAAGTACTATCCTGCTGATAAATCCTGTGGAGTTCTTGTTTTTCATTTAGCAGTTTGTGAATTTCCACATCATTTTCATCAAACCTGTCTTGGTGTTTGTGAGTGTTCTGACCCAGATGAGAAAGTGCAATGATATATACAAAGTCTCTGAAAGTTGCTCACTCCTTTTCTGATCCACTTTTGCCAACCGTGTTTTGGCTCAACTTTCCCTCCAAGTTATCAACAGACTGTTCCTGCTCAGAGAAGAGCTTGGATTTGTTGACTTTAATTCATCCGCTAGTCATTTTGCCTTGGGGGTGCCACTTTTGATGAATGTGAATATTTAACTTGGAAAGGATAAATCTGTGATCAATTCAGCACTCTGCACCACACTTTGCCTTCGTCACTCTCACATCTTGTCTATCTCTTCTTATAATCACTTAGTCTATTAGATGCCAATGTTTGCTGTGAGTGTGTATCCAAGAAGTTTTATTGCTTTTAGGTAAACAGAAGACAGTGTTGGTGATGAGAAGGTCATGAGATGCACAAGTCTTCAGTCATAAGTAACTTGCTATTGCTGTTTCCAACTCCATTCCTCCCTAGGAATCTATGCCAAGTCTGGTAGTCTGAGCCCAATCTAGCATTAAAGTCACCCAGAATTATAACCTTGTCCTTTTTTGGCACATTGATGATAAGTGTCTCTAGGTCTTCATATCATTTTTCTTTGACCTCATCAGGGTTGGTCATGGCAGGAGATAGGTATGGATGATGATGTCACAAAGTTTTCCTGCAAGTGGCTATAGTGTTGTCATGAGCCTGTTGATCATGCCTTTTGGCAGGCATACTAGCTTGTTGACTAGATTAGTTTTGATTGCAAAACTTATACCAGCTTCATGGTGCTCCCCTTCACTGCAGCCACTCCAGTAAAACATGGATTCAGCTCCTCCTGCAGTAAGCTGGACTTCATTTGCCAGCCTTGTTTCACTCAGGGTTGCTATTTGAATGTGATAACTGCTGAATTCTCTTGCAACAAGAGCTGTTCATCTTTCAGGTCTACTGGGTTTGATGTTCTCTGTGAGTGTGCACACATTCCATGTGCTGATGGTGAGTGGAATTGTCTTTGCGGATGTTCTTTGTACATTTTTTTTGTGTGTTTCAACATCAGAGTGGGATTCCCCACCTGCCACAGCAATCAGGCCAGGGTTGGTTAAGCAAACAACTTTTAGGCCTCCTTTTCTAGATCCTTCCTCACACTAGCATGTGAGCAGTGCAATCCTTAAAAGGCTGCTCAGACACCCAGGAGGCTGCTGAATCCCACTGCTGCTTCCAGTAAGAAATGACCCAATGTCTTCGGCCACCTGTGTGCAGAGTTGTGACCACAGCTCCCAGTATATGTACCTGCTGCTTTGTCACTTGCCTATCTCCATAAGACTTTGAGATAGATAAAATGGGAAAATGGTATGGTGATGTCTTTTGATTTGTGCGTAAATTGATGTTAAATGAAGCAGAGTTGCATGAAGTTGTTGGCTTTACTCTCTCCTCCAGAGTCATCACAGTCTAGTGGCAGGACAGAATCAAGATAACTGGTGATGGCTAAAGATGCAGTGGATGACCTTGGTTTCTTCAATGTCTAGCCAAGCTGTAAGGGCCCCACAACTCCTGCTTCAACTGCCTTCATGGTAGTTGGAACAAATTCTTCTCAGCAGTCCATTCCATCAGGGGAAGTCTTCACATACTTGGGGTAGAGACTAACTCACCAATGGATTTGAGAGCCTTGATTACCCTCAAACTGGTTTAGCCTGTCTACCTAAATGGTTTAAGAAGGTGTGGCTGCTACACATGCTACAATGTCTTGGAGCCACAGGTGAGAGTTGAGTAGAACAAGTGGACAGGTACACATCAAAAAATGGAAAGCAGGGGCGGAGCCAAGATGGCTGCGTAGCAGCAGCAACATATCGTAGCTCTCACATAGCCACCCCAAAATAACCATAAAATAGGACTCTAAACCAATCCTAGAACTCCAAAACGCACACAAAGATACTTCCCACTAAAGTCAGCTTGGCTACAAGGAACCATATCAGCACTGCGAACTGAAACCAGCCTGGCCTGAAGCTGCAGCTGTGCCCCAGGGATGGCTGGATGGGAGGAGCAGAGGAGCGGGGGTAGCTGCGAGCAGCCTTCAGAACTAGGTCAGTGGGAATTGCAGGGAGAAAAGCATCTGGCCTAAAGGCCTCCAGAGCGGAAAAGCGAGAGGCAGAGGATTTGCACCCGCCTCCGCATTGCAGCTTCCCGCCCACGGCCTGCAGACAGCAGGGGGACTAAGCAATTGTTCTGAGGGGCATGGATCTGGATTGCGGTCTTGGGCCTTGGTCCTGGAGTCTTCATTATCCAGTCAGCTGGAAGTAAATAGGA
>CM053580.1:89524913-89541800 GCA_028627135.1 Pseudochirops cupreus
ATATTTTTAACATTTGATTATAGAACTTTAGATTCTAGATTCTTTCTCTTCCTCCCTCGTCACCCACCCCCACTGGAAGGACAAGCAATCAAATACAGGCTGAACATGTGTAATTACGCAGAACCTCTCCACAGTGAGCATATTGTGAGAGTCTGATTACATGTCCCTTCTTCCTATCTTGCCCCCCTATCCACTCTCTACCGTGTTCCTGTCCCTCTACAGAAGTGTGAACTTTCATCAGCCCTCCGCCCCCACCCTGTCCTCCCCTCTGTCACCCCACCTTTCATCCTCATTCTCCCTACTCTTCTATGTGGCAAGATGCCCAGTTTAGAGTTTATGTCATTCCTTCTCTAAGCCAAATTCAGTGAGAGTAAGGTTAATTATTTCCCTTTTGCCTTCCTGTTCTCTCCCTCTAGAAGCAGTCATTTCTTAAATACTTAGTATGTGTTAGGAACTATTCTAAGCATTGTAGATAGAAATAGCAAAAGAAAGACAATCCCTGTGCTTAGAGAGCTTACATTCTAACGGGGGAAAGACAACACCAAAAAAGGAAACTGAAAAGCCATGGGGGTATGAAAGTTTTAGGCTACCAGGATGGTTTGGGATTTCAAAAGAAGCTAGGAACAGATTCAGGAGAGGAGTTAAAACAGGTCAGTCTGGGCTTCTTATAATGGAGGCTCCTGGAGTAACTCACCAAGGGGAGAAAGGCAAAGAAAGGTCGGGGGGGGGGGGGGGGAAGATTCTTTCATAGAGATGTTCTAATTTCCAAAGTAACTGGGTCATGTTAGATTGTTCCTAGGTGAGCAGGCTATTTGAGTCAAGAGAAGTTCAAACATTGTTTAGCAGAAGAGGGGGCATTCTTTCTAGGCCCAGAGGAAACTAGGGACAGAAATGGGAGATTAATGAGGTGATTAAATGCAAAGAATAAGACAAATTTTTTAACAAGGCAAACATGGAAAGTGAATACATATTTATTTCAACGACTATGATTTTCTTTCTTTTCTTCTCCCTCCCCCCCATTGTTTTAGAGAAGTGGGGGGGGGGAATAAATGTTTGTTAATAAGGGGGAAACCTTTTAAAAGAAAAATGAATAAGTTATTTGATATCCAGCAAACTTTGCAGTTTAAAATCTTGTGACTTGAAAAAGTACTTATCTTTCCGAAAAGTTGAAAATCTAAATAAAGCATAATACCAATCAAGATTTACAAGGCAATGCCTTTCCAAACAGATTTTTTTTTCCTAAGTCCCAGAGAAAGTATTGCTGAAGAAAACAGAACACTTAATAAATCAGGAGGTGTTTGAAATTAATGACTCTAAAAAAAGGTTTAAATCCTAAAGTCATTTAAAAAACTGTCTCTAACATGAAAAATGCAGGGAAAAATGGGTAATTAGGAAGTAATGAAGACTTTGCAGAATAAGCTATTGACAAATAGAAGATGAGAGTAATTTTGGACCATATTGAAATATATACAAAAAAGCATCTCCGCATAACTGGTCTCCTAGGGGAATTAGGGAATTTGCTTAGGGCAACCAATTATTTATTTAAAGTCAAGGAAAACTGGGAAGTTGGCACAATTTTTGAAAAGAAATTATACTAGAATCCCAAAAGACTAAAGGAGAGAAATTTGAAGTTAGTGAACAATAATAAAAAATCAATACTCATTTTGATAAAGGAGAAGAAATAGGTGGGAAATTCTTTTTTAAAAAAAATATGCAGTGGTCAGTAGGATCCCAAGAAATAATTATTTGTTTTAGGTAAATAGCAAATAATTTTGGTAGTCAGCAAGCATTTATTAAGTGCATACTATGTTCTAAGTTAGACATGTTAGACATGATAAAGGAATTATTAGTACTTTAGTATATAGCATTAAGGTAAGGTCATGATAGATTTATTTTTGTAATTTTTAAAAAGGCGTGTATGTGAGAGATGCTAGTTAAAGATAAATTTGAGTAGAGTTATGCAGACCAGAAATAAAACTAGATATAAATGAATGAAGTTTAAAAAATTAAAAGGAAATGATAATTTATTAACACTGGGGTCTTCAGGTAGGCACTGTTTTGAGCATTTTTATTTCTCAAATGGGCTTTAAGATTGAAGAAAAATGGTTTGATCTCATAAAATTTCTGATATGTTCTAAGAATTACAATAACAATAATACTGCTAATAATAACAAGAAGCCATATTTGATAGTTGTTTCTACTCCACAAGTGATTTTTATAAATTATCTCAATCGATATGTGGAGGCAGTAAGTTGAGGTAAACCCCGAGGTTCTAGTCCTGAGGAGAGTGAGTACAGTAAACTTCACATGGATGTGTGCTACAGGAGCATATACCACTTTTATGACATTAGCCTCTCTTGGTTCAAGGGTGTGCATATATTTTGGGGTGATGGTACATATTGAGGGAGGGGAAGAGGCATATATCTACACACATGTATAATGGAATCAGAAAGGATAATAGAAAATATTTTATCTTTTCTTGGCATAAAAGTAATTGCTCATGTATCCTTGGAAATGTAGATCAAAATATAGTTCACAAACCTATGACATAATGAATTAAATACTTTTCACAATATTGGGTCCCTAAATAGGGTTGTTTGAACATTTAAGTACCAAGTAGAAAGTGACCATTTTCCCCCTAAGAATAGCTTTGAAGTATATCATAAAACACATAAATATATTATTCCAGAAAATACATGAATTTTATAACATATGAACGGAGATGTCAAGTGAAAATAGATTCTATCTGAAGCATGGTATACACGTGAATTAGTAGGGCAGAAACCCAAATGGTGCATCCTCTTCTAGCCCCCAAACAAAAGGCCTAATATTGGTTTTTGTTGTTGTTTTTTTTTAAAGGAGTGATTGTGCTACCCTCTTTGACTCTGCTGAGACTTTGCTTGGTTTACTATATTCATTTACTTCCTTGGTTAGTGTAAGATGTGGAAAAATTGGATGCAGTTCAGGAAAAAAAAATCAGCATATCTGATTGAAGGGAAAAGAACAACAAATTTCTGACAAGAGTTTAAAGAAACTGTGTATGTAGCTTGGCTAAGCAATAGTCAAGGACGCTACCAGACGTGGATGAGTTTGCAGTTATTTAAAATCTGTGTGCATTAAGGAAAAAGAGTAATTGCTAGGTCCTAGCATAATGGGATATAATTAGTATTAATGGACTAAAATAAATAAATGGTTAATATAGTCTGAGTAAGGGGATGGGGGATGCATTAAAAGTTGTATCTCTTACTAGTATCCTAAGGAAAGTGGTACCAGTTTTAATAAATTGATAATTGATTAAAGAATTTTGCTCATAACTTGGATATAAAGCCTATCTCCCAAATGTGATCATATTATCATATTAGCAGAGAGGGTGATCCTTGGAAATTATTATTAGGGCATAAGGAGTTATTAACAATTATCCTTCAACTAAAGTAAAACTCGCTAGATTTAGAGGCATTATATAAAATCTAAAAGAAGTTAAGAAGCAAAAATAAAACCAAAGCCAAGCCCCCCCAAAAAATTATAATAAAAAGAAATTATCTAAGTAAATGAAAAATATGCCAGGTAATTGAGGAGAACACAATTAATTCACAATTTTCATGTATTTTCAGATCAAGTTAATCAATGGTTTATCTATCTTATTTGTTTTTATATAAAACCAACTCTTACATTTATTTATTAGATCAATAGGTTTTTTTGTTTTGTTTTGACTTTCAATCTTATTAATCTTATCTTTAATTTTCATTATTTCCAATTTGGTGCTCATATGATAATTTAAAATTTGTTCTTTTTTCAGTTTCTTCCCCATTCCATTGATATAAGAATTTAGAGAAATAAATTTTCCCCCTAAGTATTGCTTTGGCTATGTTCCATAAGATTTGGTGTGGTGTTTCATTGTTGTCATTGTCTTTAATAAAATTATTGTTTCTGATTTTTTCTTTGACTCACTCTTTAGGATTATATTTTTTTCATTTCCAATTAGTTTTTATTCTATCTTTCTACTGCCTTTTTAAAAACATATTTTATTGCATTATGACATTGAAAGAGTACACTTAATATTTCTGTCTTTCTATATTTGATTTTGAGGTTTTTGTGCCTTATTACATGGCCATTTTTGTGTAGGTGCTGTGTGCTGCTGAGAAAAAGGTATTTTCCTTTCTTGTCTAATTCAGTTTTCTCAAAAGGTCTTTCATATCTAAATTTTCTATTATGTTATTTACCTTCTTAATTTCTTTCTTATTTATTTATCATTGGATTTATTGAGTCCTGGGAGAGGACATTTGAGGTCCCCCACTAGCATAGTTTTGTTGTCTGCTTCTTCCTGTAACTCACCCTCTCCTTTAAAAATTTGGATGCTTGGGTGGCTAGGTTTTGCAATGAATAAAGCACTGGCCCTGGAGTCAGGAGGACCTGAGTTCAAATCTGGCCTCAGACACTTAACACTTGCTAGCCCTGTGACCTTGGGCAAGTCACTGAACCCCAATTGCCCTCCAAAAGGCAAAAAAAAATTGGATGCTATATCACTTGATGCATATATGTTTAGTATTGATATTGCTTCATTGTCTACATCACCTTTTAGTAAAATGTAGTTTCCTTCCTCATCTCTTTTAATTATGTTTATTTTGGTGTTACTTTGTCTGAGAACATGATTGCTACTCTTACTTTTTTTTTTTACTTCAGCTGAAGCGAAATAGATTCTGCTCCATCCCCTTACCTTTACTCCGTGTGTAAACACACTTCAAGTGTGTTTCTTGTAAACAACAAATTTTTAAGATTCTGATATTTGATCCATTCTGCTGTCCACTTCTATTTTATGGGAGAGTTCATTCCATTCACATTCATAATTATGATTACTAACTGTATATTTTCCTCTATCTGAGTCTTCCTCCTATTTCTTCTCTCTCTCCTTTTACCCTTTCCCTCCTTACCAATATTTTGTTACTATCTGCCACCTCTCTTGATCTGTCCTCACTTCTGTCAGTCCCCACCTCTTCCCCTTTTATTAACCTCCTCCTCCACTACTGCTTTCTCAGATACAATATATTTTTCTATTCAAATAATTTTGTATATTAAACACTTTTTGAGACAATATTAATGAGAGTAAGGTTCAAGTTGCTCCCATCAGTCACTCTTCCATCTTCCCCTCTATTGTAGTAGGTCCTTTGCACCTTTTAATGTGGAATAATTTATCCTTTTCTACCTTTCCCTTCCTTATGCACCCATTGTTCTCCTCTTTCTAATCCCTTCATTTATTTTTAGGTCATTCCTTCAAATTCACCTAATTCCCATGCCTTCTGTCTATATATATATATATATTCCTTCTGGCTGTACTATTAATGATACAATTTTCAAGAATTACAGGTATCATCTTTGCATGTAGGGATGTAAACAATTTAGTTCTATTGAGTCCCTTAGATTTTCTTTTCCCTTTATACCTGTTTATGCTTCTCTTGGCTCTTGATATTGAAGATCAGATTTTTGGGTTAATTCTGGTCTTCTCCCTATGAAAGTTTGAAATTCTTCTATTTCATTGAATGACCCCTTTATCCTCCTTTGATGTATTATGCTGAATTTTGATAGGTAATTCTTGGTTGTAGTCCTAGCTCCTTTGCCTCCCTGAATGTCTTAATCTATGACCACTGATAATTTAATGTTGTATGTGCTAAATCCTGTGTAATTCTGATTGCGGCTCCCTGATATTTGAATTATTACTTTCTAGCCATTTATATTGTTTTTCCTTGACCTGATAGTTCTGAAATTTGATTATAATGTTCTTTAGAATATATATTTTGAGGTGTCTTTTCTGAGGTAACTGATGAATTCCTTCAAGACCTATTTTGGTCTCTGGTTCTAGGATATCAGGACAGTTTTCTTTGATAATTTCATTAACAGTGCTGTCCTGGTGCTCTTTTTGATTACGACTTTCAGGTTGCCCAATGATTCTGATATTGTCTCTCCTGGATTTTTTTTTCAGGTCAATTGTTTTTCCCATGAAGTATTTTACATTTTCTTCTATTTTTTCATTCTTTTGAATTTGTTTGATTGATTCTTCATGTCTCATAGAGTCATTTGTTTCCACTCGCCCAAAACAATACTTTTAAGGTGTTGTTTTCCTCAATTATCTTTTGTATTTTATTTTCCATTCGATCATTTGTACTCTTTAAGAAATTGTTTGCTCCAGTGGATTTTTGTATCTCCTTTACCATTTAACCAATTCTACTTTTTAAGCAGTTGCTTTATTTTTCTTAGCTGTTGACATTTTTTGGTAATTATTTTGCATTACTCTCATTTTCCCCCAATTTTTCTTTTACCTCTCTTATATGAATTTGAGCCCTTCATTGAGTTCTTTCTGGACTTGAGACCACTTCCCATTTTTCTGTGGAGTTTTACTCATATGTGTTTTGACATTGTTGGCCTTTTCTGAGTTTGTGTCTTGTTCTTTTCTGTCACTGTAATAACTTTCTATTATCAGATTTTTTTTTTTGCTATTTTTTTGCTCATCTTTTTTATCTTTTTTTTCTTTCCTTTACGTTTTGAGTTCACCTCCTGGGATGGAAGGAGCACTATTTCAAGCTTCTTGTGCCAATGACTGCAGGTACTAGCTGCTTCCCTGGTGCTGCACTGATATTGCCTTGAGGCCCCCAGGGGACTCTTATGTCTGGTGGCATGCTGGCAGTAGGGCTGATATTGATGAAGGGAATAAGGTTCTGGCAGCATATCTGGTGCTAAGCTGGGATCTCAATGCTGGCTTCTGGAATATGCTGAGGTCAGTGAGTTGTTTCTGCATTTCAATGGGTCTTCACTGCTGCCAGTTGCCTGTTTGTCCAGGTCTATGCTGAAGTATGTGGCAGGGCCCCAGCACTGACAACTGCCTGTTTGCTTAGGCACCAGAATGATTGTCATCTACCTGTTTGCCTGGGGCTATACTGAAGTATATTGAGTCTGGCAACTGGAGGTTGCCTCTTTACCTGGGGATATGCTGAAACCTGTGTGTGTCTCAGAAGTGAAATCTTTCCATTCCTCTGCTGTACTGAGATACATAGAGGCTCCTGATGTTGGTTTTTGCCTGCTCTACTGCCATGGAGTTCAGGATCCATTGCTGTTTTACTGAGGTGGGACTTACTATTGGCTTGCTAGGATATTTCCTGTACTGGACTATGTTCCTCCTCTACCCAGGTGATACAGACATGCCCTTGTGATCTTTCAGATTTCTTGTTCTCAAAGATTGTTTCATCACTTCTTTTTTGCTGAGTTGGTTGTTCCAGGATTTGTTTGGTGGCACAATTTTATGGTTGCTTGGAGGTGAATATGGGAGAGTTATAGTGATTTAGTTCTTACTCCACCATTTTGTCTTCTAGAAGACTAATTACTTTCTTTGAAAAGGAATATTTCAGTTAACCATTTTTATTATACTGCCTCAATATTTATTGAGCTAAAAGGAATAACAACTCTTTTTTTTAATAGTCATTGTTATTCAGTTTATAAGATGGTTTCCAGGAATGTGAACACTAAGTCTTTTCATTTGTTTCACGTTCAAATAAAAGAACTGCATGCTGTCATAGTTTGTTTTTATTATTATTTTATTTTTTTAATTTTCAGTTCTAAATTCTCCCATTGAAAAGACAAGAAATATGATACATAGTATTGGAAAAAAAAACTCCTCTTCTTGGAAAGATTGAAGGCAAGAAGAAAAGTAGATGGCAAAAGATCAGATGGCTAGAGAATATGATGGAAACAACTGGCAAGAATTTGGTCAGATTTTGAGAGATAGTGGATGATAGAAGGGTCTAGTATGCTATGCTCCATGGGGTCATGAAGAGTCAGACAAAGCTGAATGAATGAACAACTAAATATATATAAGGTCATGCAAAACTTATTTCCACATTAGGCATGTTGCAGGGTGGGAAAGCAGGAAAAATAAAGAAAGCAAAGAAAAAAAATATCCTTATATATGTACTCTGAGTTCATCAGTTCTGCTTCTAGAGGTAGAAAGCTACAGAGACATTCTCCCCAGAGTCTTCTGTATTGTTGAGGATCAGATTAGCTAAATCTTTCATAGGTGACTATTGTTACATTATAGCTATTGCATGTAAAGTTCTACAATTCTTCTCACTTCATTTCACATCAGCTCATATAAGTCTTCCCAGGTTTTTCTGAATCCATCTCCATCTTGATTTCCTCCAGCATAATAGTATTACATTATAATCACATACCACAATTTGTTCCTCCATTCCCCAACTGATGATCAACCCTTCAGTTTCTAGTTATTTGCAACTATAAAAAGAACTACTATAAATATTTTTGTATATAAACTTTTACATGTATTTTTCCCTTTTCTTTGATCTCTTTGGTGTGCAGACTTAGTAGTGGAATATCTGGGTCAAAGGAGATGCCCATCTTCATAACACTTTGCTCTTAATTTCAGATTGTTCTCCAGAATGGTTGGATAATTCCCAGCTCCACATCCCCTATTGCATCTCTCACTTTCCTTTTGTCATTAGCCAATCTTATGGGTATAAGGTGATATTTTGGAGTTGTTTTGTCTTGTGCTTTTCTAATTATTATTTAGAGCATTTCTCATAGTACCATTGAGAGCTTTGATTTCTTCTTAAAACTGCCTATTCATTTCTTTTAACCATTAATAAATTGGGCAATGGTTTTACTTTTTATTGATTTGGCTCATTTCTCTTTATATTTGAGAAATGATGCATTTAAATGAGAAATTTGTAAACCCTCCCACCTGCCCCACCCTAGTTCCCTACTATCCAATTAATTTTGTTTGGATTGGTTTTGTTTCTTCAAAACCTTTCTTAATTTATTATAAGCAAAACTACACATTTTATTCTCTAAATCACTATTGGTTAGAGAAATGACAATCAAAGCAACTCTGAGGTACCACATCTCACCAGTCAGATTGGCTAAGATGACAAAACAGAATAATGACAAATGCTGGAGAGGATGTGGAAACATTGGAACACTAATGCATTGTTGGTGGAGTTGTCAACTGATTGTGAGCAATCTGGAACTATGCCCAAAGGGCTATAAATAATTGCAGACCCTTTGACCCAGTAATACCACTTCTAAGGTTGTATCCCAAAGAGATCATAGAAGTGGGAGTAAGACCTGTATGTACAAAAATATTTATTGCAGCTCTTTATGTGGTGGCAAAAAATTGGAAATTAAAGGGATGCCCATCAATTGGGGAATGGCTAAACAAGTTGTGGTACATGAACACAATGTAATACTATTGTGTTTTAAGAAATGAAAAGCAGAAGGACTTCATATTTACCTAGAGAAACTTATACAAACTGGTGCTGAGTGAGAAGAGTGGAACCAGAAGAAATTTGTACACAATTACAGACACAATGTATGTGTGAAGACAAACTTTGATAGACTGGACTCTTCTCAGCAATGAAAGGTCATAAGACAACTTGAAAAGACCCATGATGGAAGGAGATGTCTACATTCAGAGAAAGAGTTTGAAAGGACAGAGTCTGAATGCATACTGAAACAAACTACCTGCTCTCTTTATTTTTCTTGTTTGGTTTTGTTTCCTCTTTCCTATTGTTCATTCCATCAGTTACAACCCTTTTTTACAATCTGACTAACGTCTAATGTGAAAATATTTGCAGATCCTGTACTTGATTGCATGCTGCCTTGGGCAGGGGGGGAGGGAGGAGAGAAAATTTGAAACTTAAAGGATTGGGGAACTTACTCTTGTAACTAAAAGTAAATAAAAAATCAATAAAGAACAAAAAAATTAAAAAAAACTTACACATTTAACTTCCCATGATCCTCTGTTTCTTTTCTTTGGTCCTAAGCTTTTCTCCATTATATAAGGTCTTATAGGTAATTTCTTTTCATGCTCCCCTAATTTCCTTCTGATATGATCCTTTGTGTCAAAATCATGTGCCCATTTTAACCTTATGTTGTTAAATGGTATGATATGTTGGTCTATGCCTAATTTCTGTCGCATTGCTTTCGAGTTTTCCTAGCAGTTTTGTTCAATACTGAGTTCTCATCCCAATAGTTTGGATCATTGAGTTTATCAAACATTTGATTACTGTGTTCATTTACATTTGTATATTGTGTGCCTAATTCATTTCATTGATCAACCATTCTATTCCCTATCCAATAGCATATTTCTTTATGATCCTTTTTATTTTTTTGCAATATTGTCAGAAGTCTTGTACTGCTACACTATATTCTTTCACTTTTTTTCATTGACCCCCTTGATATTCTTGATATTTTCATCAGATGAATTTTGTTATTATTTTTTCTAACTCTAAAAATATTCTTTGGTTTTATGATTGCTATGGCACTGAATAAATAAATTAGTTTGGGCAAAATTGTAATTTTTATCATATTGGTTTCCATGAACACTCACTATTTATTTAGATCTGTCTTGGTGGTCTGAAATCTATTTTATAATTGTGTTCATATAATTCCTTGGTTTGTCATAACAGATAGATTCACAGGTATTTTATATTGTCTGCAATTATTTTAAATGGAATTTTTCTTTCTATCTCTTCCTGCTGGGTGTTGTTGGTAATATATAGAAATGCTGGTGACTTATGAGGATTTATTTAATATAGTACAACTTTGCTGAAGTTGATTATTGTTTCAATTAGTTTTTTAGTTGATTCTCTAAGGTTCTTTAAAAAGACAATGAATTATGATGAGATAGGAACCATACCAGGAATGCAAATCTAGTTCAACATCAGGAAAACTATAAGCATCATTCACAACTTTACCAATGTTGAAAGACATAAAATAAACCCAAATAAATCACTGACACTTTTCTATCTTACCAACAAAATTCAGCAGGAAGAGATAGAAAGAGAAATTCCATTTAAAATAACTGCAGAATAAAATAAAATAAAATAACTGCAGACATTATGAATAATTTGGAACCTACTTACCAAGACAACTTCAGGAACTATATGAAAACAATTAAAAAAACACATTTCAGATGAATAAAGACACGTCAAAGCAACAGGAGAAATATATTTTGATTGTTCTTCTATAGGCTAAGCCAAAATAATAAAAATGGCAATTCTATCTAAATTAATTTATTTATTCTGTGCCATACCAATCAAAATACCAAGGAATTATAATATAAAACTAGAAAAATAATAACATAATTCATCTGCAAGAACAAAAGGTCAATAATATCAAATGAGTCAATGTAAAAAATGTGAGGGAAGGTTGCCTAGCAGTGCCAAATGTGAAACTATACTACAAAGTGTTAATCATTAAGCCAATCTGATACTGGCTAAGAAATATAATAGTGGATTAGTGGAATGGGTTAGCATGGGGAGACAAACAAGCCTGATCCAGGACTCAGATAAGAGACCTTAATTATATACCCTAATTCCTCTTGAGGTGACAAGGCTTGCAAAGGCTGGCTCCCCGCAAAGAACCTCAGGGGTGCACTTAAAAGGACTTTTGTTTGATATCCTGAGATCAAAACCTTTGCTCCCAAACTTCAGGACATGTTCCTTATCATAAAGACTATTGTAAGTAAAAATACTTGATTCTCAGGGATCTGGCTTCTATGCAGACGTCTTTGAGACTGGTTTCTATGCAGACGTCTTTGATATTGTGGCCTGCTCTCAGGGTGCATCCTTTGTCCTGTAAGATGCATTTTGATAAAAGACAACTGACCTTCCCCATGACTTCCTGCATCCTTGATAACAAGTCTTGTCTTATCCAAGCTACTTCATGGGTATGCCAGACTGTTCTATTAGTAATAATATTCCAGGATATGATTGAAATAAAGATACTTGAATCTTTGTCATTTGGGTCTTCAAAAACTTTGTCCTAAGCATCAATAAACTGAGTTCATGCTTCTACCCTGAACTACCCACATGGCCTGGTCACTCTTCTTATTGGCATCTCTGATCATGCTTAGTGTTGGACACTGAGCACCCTAACAGGTTAGGAACATAGAACAAAGTAGTAAATGATCACAGTAATCTAGTGTTTGCTAAGACACTAGCTTCTGGGATAAGAAGTCACTATTTGACAAAAACTGCTGGGACAGAGGAAAATAGCATGGCAGCAACTAGGTATAGACCAACCTCCTACACATTATACCAAGACAAGCTCAAAACTGGTACAAGTTACATAGAAAGGGTGATACCCTAAGCAAATTTGGAGAGCAAGAAATAAGTTATCTGCTAGATCTATGGGGAAGTTTTGACCAAAGAACAGATAAAGAACATTATAAGATAGAAAAAGAATAATTTTGATTATATTAAAATAAAAACAGATTTACATAAACAAAATCAATGCAGTTTAAATGAGAAAGCAGGAAATTGGGGGTAGGAGGTGGGGCTTACAGCCAGTTCCTCTGATGACCTCATTTCTCAAATATAAAGGGAACTGAGGCAAATTTATAAAAGTAAGAGCCATTCTTCAGTTGATAACTAGTCAAAAGATATGAACAGGAAGTTTTCAGATGAAGAAACCAAAGCTATCCATATTCACATAAACATGCACTAAATTACTATTGATTAGAGAAATAGACATTAAAACAACTCTGAGATACTACATTACTCCTATCAAATGGCTTATATGACAGAAAAAGAAAATGATAAATGCTTAAGGGGATGTAGAAAAATAGGGACACTAATATATATTTGTGGAATTGTGAATTTGTCCAACCATCCTAGGGAGCAATGTGAAACTATGAACAAATGGTTATAAAAACCTGTGATCTACCTTTAATCCAACAATTCCATTATTATGTCTTCACCCCAAAGAGATCAATGAAAAAGCAAAATTACCTAGATGTACAAAAATATTGTAGTTCTTTTTGTATTGGCCAAGAATTGGAAATTTAGGAGATGTCCTTCAATTGAGGAAAGGCTGAACAAGTTGTAGTATATGATTGTGATTGAATACCTGCTATATAGATTGTGTTACAAGAAATGACTAGGGTGATTTCAGAAAAGCCTTGCAAGACTTATTTGAATTCACGAAAGGAAGTGAACAGGACTAGGAGAACATTGAACACAGTAATGCAATATCATAAAAATGATCAAGTTTCTGATACTTAGCTACTCAAATCAATACAATGATCCAAGACAATTTCAAAGGACCTATGATGAAAAATATGAACCTCCACAGAGGGAGATCTGGTGAACTCTGCATGCTGATTTTAGCACACTTTTTTTTTATTCATTTGATTTGTTTCTTTCTCTCATTTTTTGTAATATAGCTAATATGGAGATATGTTTTGGATAATTTTGCTTGTGTAATTGATTTCATATTTCTTGCCTTCTGAGTGGATGGAGGAAGTGCAGCAAAGAAGGAAAACATCTGGAACCCAATTTAAAAACTATTTTAAAAATAAATGATTCAATGAATGAATAGATGATTTTTTAAAAAAGAGTAAAGATATTTTGTCAAAAAAAGCATATGTAAGTATAATCATATTAATTTTGCTATTTTTATTGATCTGGCAATTATGCTTATAGTTTCCCTAATATTGAACCACCCCTGTATTCTTAGTTGAAATCCATCATAGTCATAGGATATAATCTTTAGTATGTATTATTTATTGTAATATATGACAATTCTAACATTACAAATATAATCTATATAATTATGCATTTTGATTATATATATATATATATGTATGTTTATATAATACACACAACACATAATCTCTCTGCTAGTATTTTATTTAAAGTTTGTGCATTAATATCCGTCAAAGCAATTGGTGGATAGTTTTCTCTCTCCATTTTTTTTCTCTCTGGTTTAGGAATCAAAATCATTGTGTCACAGAAGGAATTTATTACTACTTTTTCTTTACCTATTTTTTCAAATAGTTTGTATAGTATTGGAATTTTTTTTTAAACATTTGGTAGATTTCACTCATAAATCTATCTGATCTTTTTTTTCTTTCCCCACCCCCTTTCAGGGAGCTCATACATAGCTTGTTCAATTTCTTTTCCTAATAAAGGGTTCTTTACATATTCTATTTCCTCTTCTGTTAATCTGGGCAATTTACATTTTTTGTAAGTATTCATCACTTTCAATTAAATTGTCAGTTTTATTGGCATATAATTGTGCAAAATAGCTCCTAATAATTGCTTTAATTTTATCTTGTCATAGATACTTAATGTGCCTCCCCTCCCTGCCTATTTCCTTTTATCTGTTGACACCCAAGATATTGCCCTTCAATACATTCATTGTCCAGCTCTCAGTATTTCTCTTCACCTCAACTCTTGTTCTCATATCAATATGTATCATACATATCTGTAAAGGACTTATGTTGCCCATGTAGGTTGACGTGCATTCATGTGGGTTTGTCTAATTTTGGTTTACGGAGGAGATTGAAAAGGTTATTATGAAATTTCACTCACCTTTCTCCAAGGGATTAGATTTACCCAGAAAGTAGCAAGAGATAGGTGGCATGAAGTTGACCTATGCTACTCTCCTGTGAGAGAGGATGTTGGGATATATTTATATTTGTCTTCATACCAACCCTCATTTTTCTAGTCTAAAGATAATACATTTTTAGTTTTAAAGATATCCCTTAACAGAGACCTGGTACCACAGTGTCTCTCTGATGACTTGACTAACTTCCCAACAATTTCTAGTTACACAAAGATCATCCAGTTATTGAATAGTAAATGAATTTATTTATCTAAGCAGAAATAAATGAAAAGTGATAATAATGACAAAAACAACTAGGGTTTATATTGAATTTTGTTTTGAAAAATGTTGTATGTATTTTTTTCTTATTTGAAGCTAAAATTAGAGTCATCAATGTCACTGAAAGGGACATTCCTGGAAATCTTTAATTCAGTAAATTATAAATAGAGATCTGTTTGAGGCCCAGGCTTCTTTATGTATTGGCTTTTTATTGTCCCTGTCTTTATGTCCCTACAGAGGTCTCCCTCTGAAGAGAGCTTGTATCTTTCCACGTGTATATTCTCAAAACTTCACAGACAAGACCAATTCTCTCCTCCAGAGCTCTGGCCAATTCTGCCATCAATGCATAGAAGAAAAAAACAATTACTTCCCCAAAAAGAAGAGTCTTATTTACATTTGATGCTCATTCTCTAACTTCCCACTTAATTCCCATATCCTATTCCTTCACTCTACCTTAGCTATACAGGAATAGTTATAACTGGAGTATGTTTTTTTCATGAGCTCTAAAATTCTTTTGATTAAAACTTTTTATTATTCCATCTTTCCCTCTGTTTTATGAGCCCTAAAACTATCCCTAGTCTTCACTTTGACCTCTGATCACACCATTCCTCACTTCTCACCAAGTTGTGCCCCTTGTTCTGCCTGAATTTTCCTCCTTTCCTCATCTTGACCCCATGTTGAATTATTTTAAATCTACAGTATCCTTTACACTACAGTTCTTTCTTTTCAATTTGTGTGTGTGTGTCTTGCCAAGTTCCAACTTTAGAATACTCTCATCTTTCATTTGTATTCTCCTGCCATTAAATGAAGTCAAAGTCACAAAACAATTCTACCTGGATCCACTCTAAATCCATATTATATAATCTTAGTTGTTTCCTGACTTTGGCAAGACAATTCTTTTATAACTTCCTAGTCAATTCATTCTCCAATTCACCCTAGAACTTTTTCTAAAGCTTTTTATCCCTTCTCAAGGTTTTCTTGATTCTCTCTCTTTATGTCACTTAAGTGAAGAATTTACTATATATTTCAATTGGAGAAATTGAAATCATTAGTCAAGAGTTCCCTCTTCTTCCCCCTTCCTGTTCCTCTCACATCATTTAGACATCTTCTCTACCTCTCCCTTTCTCCATTCTTGACTCATATGAAGAGGCAGGCTTTCTCCATTGCAGAGTAAAGCTGACTATAAGAATATTTGATCCCATCCTATCCTGTCAATTCCAACATATTACCCACTCTGCCCCTAATATTCAATCTCTCCCTACCTATTGGATTCTCCCCTACTGCCTAAAAATTTACCTATGTCTCTCCCCACTAATTAGTATTATCCCTTCCATGGATAAACTCCTTGAGAAAATCATATACAATTGTCACCTCCACTTCTTTTTCTTTCATTCTCTTTTTAACTCCCTACAGTCTATTTTCATATCTAATCATTCAACTTAAAACTTATTTTTCTTTTGTTACTAATGATCTCTCAATGGCCTGATTGCAATGTCCTTTTCTCAGCCTTCAACTTCTTTGATATTCCTACAGTTTTCAACACAATCTAACACTGTCTTCTTCTGCATTTTCTCCCCTTCCCAGGATTCTATGAGATTGTTCTTTACTGGTTCTCCTTACTACCTGACCATTCCTTCTCAATTTAGCTAGATCCAGATAAGTGTAAATAACAAATCCTTTAAAGTCAAAGCATTTACACTTTTAGAAGTATAATTATGTGAAATATAGCAATTAACTGCAGTCAAATGGAAATATGCAGTGTAAATATGAATAATGTCATCACTTGAGGAGATTCATTATTCTCACTAACCCAAAGCTAGTTGTAGCTTTTGCTCAGTCTTTATCTTGGTCAGATGATTTTCTGTTCCGTATATATACTGTAACACCATGCACAAGCAGCTTCCCAAAAAGAATGCTACTGTGAACAGCTTTTAAAGTTCTGATTACACAGTATTATGAACACTCCATTTATTCCATTACAAATCAAGGTAAATATTCACAACAAATCACAATATAATATTCACAATATTACATCTTACCACAGAAAAACACAATATAGTGTTCACAATAGCTTAACATTAAAATGGCTACATAGTTTTTACCAAAGTGGCCACAGTATTTAGAACCAAGAACAAAAGAATAATCATCTGATATCCCTAAGGAGGTTTGCCTCCTCACTCAGTTATTCAGTCATCTCACAATAGAATAATCAGCCTTCCA
>CM053580.1:89551246-89583891 GCA_028627135.1 Pseudochirops cupreus
GTCACAGCCCTCTTGACCCACTGCCCAATCACAAAGCTACAAGGTGTGGGCGTTCCCAAAGAACAAGCCTCCCGCCACAGGCTCCACATGACCACATTCAGCCTATTAAGGGGCAGAGTATACTTTCAAATAGGGGAAGGGTCTCAGAGTCACATAGCCACTTTAGCAAAGGGAAGATCTTCAGATTCTCATATCAGTTCCCCACAGCACCCCCCCCTGCCCCCAAGGCATAAGACTTTCCAAGCATGATTCATTCCTTAGATGACAGACAAATACATAGCAATTTGCCATTTTGTCATTTAGTCATTTCAGTCATGTCTGACTCCTCATGATCCTATTTTCTTGGCAAAGATAGTTAAGTAGTCTGCAATTTCCTTTTCTAGCTAATTTTACAAGTCAGGAAACTGAGGCAAACAGAGTAAAGTGACTTATTCAGAGTCACACAACTAGTAAGTGTCTGAGGCTGGATTTGAATTCAGGTCTTTCTGAATCCAGGTCCTACACTCTATTTACTACACCGCGTGGCTGCCCCAGGGTTTTGTTGTTCCTGAGTTAAAAGCCATAAAGCCCTATTAGTTTCTAGTACCCAATGAAGACTATGTTCTATTACTAGTTTTTTTGAGAATCCAGAGTAACCTTCTTACCTTGATAGGCCACTGGAATAGGGCTTTGGTGTATAGTGAAGTTTAATAAGGAATAATAAACACACTTTATCTCTTAATGTCTATTTCAATACAGTATATAGAATTTTTTTCCCCAATGCTAGATGACATTGAAGAAAGTATTTCACAAATCTGCTTCTAGTCAAACTGTTGAAAATGTTCCATAAAAAGGTTAACTTTAACTTGAGTGAAAGAAGGTCACAATCTTTTTTGAACATGAGAACAATTTCCACCACAGTGTCCTTTAAAGGAGAAAACTTTCAACAAGTGAAAATGCTTTGAGAGCAAGTTCTCTAATCAGATTTATATAAAGAGATATCCTCTGTTGCACAACTTTACCACGCAGCTGAATGCCAACTGGTAATAGAGGTCCCTCCAAAGAAAAATGAAATATCCATCACATCAAGCTTCAGAAAGGTATACAAATGAATGTGGTTTTGTTTAGTGCTGATTTTTTTTGCCCCTCAGAAATACTGATTTATGCAACTGTCAGGTCTCGATGCATGCAACACAACTTTCTCAGATTGAATCCCATTGATTTTCTATAACAATGTCAAGCATTCAATGCTTCACAGAAGCAGTGGGGTTGTAATAAATAATCCCTTCAGAAAGAAAGTGATTCTTCTCTTCTTAAATACATAAGTGAACATCTTGTTCCCATGCTCTTTCTATCTATAGAAGTGAAAGCTTTATGGGTAGTACCATTTGAGAATCTCCATAATCCCTATTCATTTTGGATATTCATTTTCGATAACAAGCTTTGTTTTTCTTCTGACCTTCTTTTCACTGTCACCTCTGGGACAACTGTGAGAATTGCCTGTCATTCTGGTTATGAAACAGTTAGAGATGTAAAGAGCAAAATAAATGCTTGCAAATTCTGCTTTGAATAATTAGTGGTAATGAGAGATAATAGGCGCAGCTGAAAGGCACAAAAGTGGTTCTGAAAGATACACTTTTCATGAAAGGTTTGCCTTTGAGAGGTACGGCAAGCTAAGACCAAGCACCACATAGAAAGATTAATATTTCTAATGAGCTCTGCTCAATCTCTAATCTCCTGCCAGTCATAATCGCCCCATGATAGTGTTAGTTCTGGTTATCTGAATTTTGAATTTATTGGCTGAGATTTTCATTTATAAACTTGAGTTTTATGGGTTTAACATTCTATAGAAATTTATTGCTTTTTTATTGATTTTCCAGTCATTTATCACTGCATTTTTTTTGGTACAGTCTATATGATTTAAAGTTGGTAAATAATTTAATTTCTATGAAGATAAGGCATTTTGGTACTTCCTAATGTGATTTAAAAACGAACGTTTGCCACAATATAATATCACACTAACACAAGAAGTGACACGCTATTTTCACTTAAATGTTTCCCAGTAGAAAGCAATTCAAAATCCAAATATATTCAATTGATGTGTAACTAACACTGTGTGAAGTACATTTCATTTCAGTAGGACAAACTGAGATATCATCCAAAAAATGGGAGTATAAAGACTCCATCCATATCCACATCCAGATACTGTACATAAAGGTTCTGTTCTCTTGGAGACTTATTGACCAGAATATTACTTTTAATATAAAGAAATAAATGAATCATTTCCTCCAGCTATTTTTTTTCATGTAAAACAAGTAGATGAATTAAACAAATATTTATTGAGTGCATACTGTTTTCAAAATACTTTGCTATGTGTTCTGGAAGCTTGAAAACAATACAAATTCTTTAAAAGAGACAGAGTCTCTGCCCTCATATAGCTAACAGTCTACAACCACCTCTAGATCAAATGTATATAACAACTTTCTTAAAAATGTCTCTCACAATTATTCTTTCCCTTTCTTTTCCTATTGCTACTATGCTAAGCTAGATCGTCTTCCTATCACATCTGAGCTATTCCCATAGATTCTTAACTAGTTTTCCAGGTTATATGTTCCATTTTGCGTGCCCAATTATCTTTCTGAAATTGTTTTAATATCATTAAGTTACAACTCAATAACTTTAAAAGAGCACCATTTGCTAGGCCAGCTGGGTGGCACAGAGGCTAGAGTGATGGGCCTGGAGTCAAGAAGACTCGTTTTCTGAGTTCAAATCTATTCTCAGACACTTAAAAGCTGTGGAACCCTGGGCAAATAACTTAACCCTGTTTGCCTCAGTTTCGTCTTATGAAATATGAGCTGGAGAAGGAAATGGCAAGACATGCTAGTATCTTTGCCAAGAAAACCCCAAATGTGGTGGGTTGAACAACAAATTTGCTACAACAGAAATTCTAAATTACTCATCCTTGCCATTAATAACTTAAATAAACTTTCTTTTCCTAAGGTATACCCTTTGGCTCTGAACATATTTTTTGCTTCTTTACTATTCCTACCATCTGGACATTCTAATCCTTTGGAACACTGATTTAAATCATGCCCATCTTAAGGCTTAGCTCAAATTCAGCTTCTCCCAGTAAACTTTTCTTTATCTTAGTAAGGTGACTCTCTCTGCAGAAAATAATCTCTTTTCTCATTTGGATCTCGTGTAAGCTAATTCAATGAGCATTTGATAGATATCTACATATGATGCACTCTGCTAGATGTTGGGCATACAAAGACAGAAACACAGTTCCTGTCCCCATAGAACTTACATTCTACTGGAAAGAAGTAATATTTGAAGAAGTAACTGTATATAATAAAAAATACACAAAGTGATTTTTAAATCATCTCAGTTGAAAGTGTTAATAAATTAGAGGGACTGGGAAGGTCTTACACAGGGAATAGCATTTGAAAATAGTATTTTGATGGAAGCTGAGGATTCTATAAAACAGAGACAAGGAAGGAAAGCCTTCCTGCTAGATTGAAAAAAGAGATGAGAAACAAAATGCTCTACAGGGATCAACTTATAGATGAGTTTAGAATGTATTTAGTGGAATAACATGAAGACTGGAAAAGTAGACAAATCCAGATTATGGCATTGGTTGTCATCTTCCTTCTTTTCTTCCTTCCTTCCTTCCTTCCTTCCTTTCATCTTTCTCTCTTTCTCTCTTTCTCTCTTTCCTTCCTTCCTTCCTTCCTTCCTTCTTTCTTTTTTCTTTCTTTCTTTCTTTCTTTCTTTCTTTCTTTCTTTCTTTCTTTCCTTCTGTTATTCCTTCCTTCCACCCTCCCTCCCTCCCTCTATTCCTCTCTCACTTCTTCTTCCTTCTCTCCATTTCTCTCTCCCTTTCTCCCTCTGTTCTATTATCCTGAAACAAACCAAAACACTGAAGAGTTCTGAGTAGAGTTGTGACATGGTTCTAACTATGGTTTATGTATATAAGTTTGGTAGTTTTTCAATGATGAATTATAGAAAAGGATAGTGGATAAATGAAGACTAGTTACTGTGCTATTTTCATAATCAAAGTTAAGATGACAAGGTTCCACACTAGGCCAAGAGTTATGAGAATAAAGCAAAAAAGGACAAAAATAAGAGGTTCTGTGTAAGAAGGAAATTTATCCCTTGGCAACTGCTTGGGTATGAGAGATTAAGTGAGAGCAATGCATCAAATACAGTATTTTAAAACTTGAGTGCTTGTAAGGATGGTGGTATTATAAATAGAAATAGTAATATTCTGAGATAAATCTGGAGAAATTACTATGGATGGGGGGAAAGTTAAAAAAATGTATTAAGGACATGTCGAATTTGAGATATTTATGGGACATTCTGGTAGAGATGTCCAGTAGGGAGTTGGTGCTATGTGAATACATTTCAGAAGAAGTTAGATATGAACATAGAAATTTAGGGAATCATCTTAAAAGAAATTATCCTTGAACTCTTAAAAGCTGATGAGATCAGCAAAAGAGAGAAGAAGCTTCAGAATAAAGCTCTGGCATTTAATCACATTTAGTGAGTACAAGGAGCAGGTAATTTTTAATAAAGGTAAACAGAATATAGTGATCAGACTAGTATGAGGAGAACCAAGAGAAAGTAGTATCATAAACCAAGGAAGGAATGAAGAGAAGAAGAGAATGACCAACAGTTGCAGAAAGACTGAAAAAGAGAACTATCAATTTCTGATATTCTAGATGGTGGCGTACAAGCAACTAGGTTCTGCAGCTCCCACATAGCCACCTCAAATATCCATAAAATATGACTCTAAAGAAATTTTAGGGCTCCAAAATTCACAAAAATACACCTCTCGCTGAAGGTAGCTCAGCAGGAAGGACTCAACAGAGCATGCTGGGAGCCAAAACCAGCCCAGCCTGAAACTGTGGCTTGGCCCCAGGAAGAGCCGCAGCTGCAGCCTTCAGGAGAGTGGATCAGTGTCAGCTGTGGCAGTTTTCAGAATTATCAAGACATAAGAAACAAGGACAAGGTGAAAAGTCAGAAGAACTCAGCTAAACTTGGGGGAGAAAAGCAGTCAGGCCAAACTGTCTCCAGGGCAAGGAAGTGGCAGAAGCATTGGCCCTGCAGCCACCTCCACGTGGCTGCCTCAGAGCTCCCAGCCTGCAGACTGCAGGGAGATCAAGCAATCATTCAGAGGCTAAGTGCTCTTGCACTGAGCAATCTAGATTGGGATCATGGTCTTGGGTGGTGGTCCTGGGGTGCATTTTCAGAGAGCCAAGGCTGGTGGGGGCTGCAAAAAAAAAAACAAAAAACCAGCAACTGTCTAATAGCTCAGGCACCTGCAAAAACCCCAGCAGTTTGGGACAGAGCTTTCCCCTCTGGAAGCAGAGTTTCACAGAGCTAAAACATCAAATAATTGAGTGGCAAAATGAGCAGGCAAAGGAAGCAAAGCAAGCCCAGCAATGCAACTTTGGATTTCTTTTTGGGGGACAAAAAGGATCAAAGCATGGAACAGGAGGAAGACAACACAGTCAGAACTACCACACCAAAAGCTTCCAAGAAACATGAAGACTGCCTAAAAGCCATAGAGCACCTTAAGAAGGATTTTAAAAACCAAATAAAAGAAGTGGAGGAAAAAATGGGAAGAGAAATGAGACTGATGCAAGAAAATTATGAAAGGCGAGTCAACAACATGACTGAAGAAAATAACACCTTAAAAAATAGATTAAATCAAGTGGCAAAAGAGGCCCAAAAAGCCAATGCGGGGAAGAATGTCTTTAAAAGTTAAATTTGTCAGATGGAAAAAGAATCTCAAAAGCTTTCTGAAGAGAATAATTCCTTCAGAATTAGAGTGGAACAAATGGAAGCAAATTACTTTATGAGAAATCAAGATACTATTAAACAGATCAAAATAAAGGAAAAAAATAGAAGGCAATGTGAAATATCTTCTTGAAAAAACCACTGATCTGGAAAATAGATCCAGGAGAGACAATTTAAGTATTATTGGGCTACCTGAAAGCCATGATCAATAAAAGAACTTAAAAAGCATCCTTCAAGAAATTCTCAAGGAAAATTGCCCTGATATTTTAGAAGCAGAAGGCAAAATACAGCTTGAAAGAATTCACTGATCACCTCTTGTAAAAGACCCCCAAAAGAAATCTCCTAGGAATATTATAGCCAGGTTCTAGAGTCCCCAGATCAATGAGAAAACATTACAAGCTGCCACGAAGAAACAATTTGAATACTGTGGAAACACAATTAGGATAACCCAGGATCTAGCAGCTTCTATGTTAAGGGATTGGAGGGGCTGGAATATGATATTCCAGAGATCAAAGGAGCTAAGATTAAAACCAAAAATCACCTACTGAGCAAAATTGAGTATAATGTGGCTGGGGAAAATATGGTCATTCATTGAGGTGGAGGACATTAAGCATTTTTGCTGAAAAAACAAGAAAGGAAAAGAAAATTTAACACTCAAATACAAGAAACATGAAAAGGTAAACATGAAAAAGAAATAATTAGGAACTCATCAAAGCAGAAACTATTTACATACCAACATGGCAAAATGATAATTGTAACTTATGAAACTTTTCTCAGTATGAGGATAGGTGAAGTGAATACAAATGTATGTATATGTGTACATACAGATATGTCTATATAGGAGGGTTTATATATGCATACAAACACATATTTGATATATATGAACACAAAGAGGGCACAACATCAATTGAATAGGAAGGGACTATTCTCTAAAAGGTGAAATTCTGAGGTGGGAGAGTATTAGAATGAGAGGAGACAGGGAAAGATAGAATGGGGCTAATCATCTCATACAGAAGAGGCAAAGAATAATTGCTACAATGGAGGGAAAGAACAGGGAGGCAAAAGGGAAAGGGTCCACCTTACTCTCATTGAATCTGGCTTAGGGAAGGAATGACATAAACTCTAAACTGGGTATCTTGCCACACAGGAGAGTAGGGGGGATAGGGATGAGAGATGGGATCATGGAGGGGAGGGCAGGGTTGGGTCGAGGGTTGGTGGAAGTATACACTACTGTAAAGGCACAGGGAAAGGGACAAGGTAGAGAACACAACAAGGGGGAGGGTGCGATAGGAAGGAGGGACTTTTAATCAGTCTCTCACAATATGCCCACTGTGGAGATGTTCTGCATAATTAAACACATACAGCCTGTATTTAATTGCTTTTCCTTCCAGTGGGGGTGGGTGACAAGGGAGGAAGGGAAAGAATCTGGAGTTTAGGCTCCTATGATCAAATGTTAAATATATATATGTATATATAATTATAATAATTATTATTATTAACTACATACAACTGGGAATTAAGATATACAGGCACTGTGGTGGAGAGATCTATCATGCCCCACTGGAAAGTTGGTGGGGTGAAGGGGAGCACATAGGAGAGAGCAGATTGGGGGAGGGGTTACACAGTGGGATGGCTGTTTTGAGGTGTTAGGTAGGAGAAAGATGGGGAGAAAATTTGTCACTCAAAATCTAGTGGAAATGAATGATGTAAACAAGAAAATAAATAAACAAATAAATTTTTTAAAAAAGACTGAAAAAGATCAGGATGGAGAAAAGGCCATATTGAATCTTCATCCTGGTGGAGGGAAAGTTCCTTGAAGTAAGAACCTGTGATGTTTTTACCATCCCGTAATCTATGCCATTCATATATCAGGCATTTACTAAAAACTTGTTGAATTGAACCAAATATGCTAATATAATATTGTAATATTTAATAATTACTTATGGTTTCTTTATTATTTAGTTCTCTGATTATATTTTTAAATTTTATTTTTAATTTATGGAATATAACAAGCATTTCTGCAACATAGTGCAATAAAAAAATGATTGCACATGAAATTGAACATCTACTATGCACAACTTGTTATTACTTTCAAATATACAAAAAACAAACAAACATAAATTCCTTGTTTTCTCCCTTCCCCCCTCCCTGCCCTTGAGATTACATAAGTAGGTATAAACACACATATACATATTTGCGTAAAATTTTTCTTTCATCTATTTATCAGTTCTTTCTCTGCATGCAAATAGTGTCTTCTTCATATGTCCTTTATTTTTAATTTGGGTATTTAAAAAAGTCAAAATAACTTATCTACTCAAAATTGTTATTAAAATAATATTGTTGTTACTGTACGCAAAGTTCTCTATAATGTTTCTACTCATTTCACTCTTCATTATTTTGTTCAAATTTTTCCATGTTTTCTAAGATTATTGAGCTCACATTTCTTATAACACAGTAATAATCCATCACAATCATATACCACAACTTGTTTATCCATTTCCCAATTGATGGACATCTCTGCAATTTTTAGTAATAGAGTACTGTTATAAACATTTTAGAATATATTACATAATCTCTGATTATATTTTAACCAGTCAAAGATTCTCATGTCAGAGAATTCTTGGTAATGCAGAATGTCAGTATTTTGCGTATGGCGCATACTCAAATATTTAAATATTGTTACATTTTTAAATATTTTTAAATATTTTACTATTTCTTTCTGTTAATTTCTACATTAAAACATAGATTTTAATTGTGCACCTTGGTGCACATAGTAAAAATGAAAGAACCCAAATTCAGAAACCCTGAGTTTCATTCTAGCTCCATTGTTTATTAGTAGTATTATCATGTGAAAATAAAATAATCTTCCCAAGCTTTAGTTTTCCTCATCTGTAAAATAAAGGTAATAATATGTATACTATCTTGCTTTGAAGAGCAAAGAAAGTGTATCATTGAGTAGTACATTGTAATCATAAAGTACTATGTGAATTTATACTATTAGATAATCATATAAATATATCTGTGACCAATTTTCACACAATTACTTATCTGAAGAAATATAGAACTATTGAAAATGAATTCTTGGGGAGTCATCATTTCTTAACTATGCTCCCCCCTCCTCAAAGAAATAATACAATATAGCAAGATCAGCCTTGCCTCCTCTTTCCTCTTGTAGTAGTCTTCTAATTGGTCTCCCAGTGTTTAACCTCTCCTCTTTCCAATCCATCCTCCGTACAACAGCTGCCAAATTGGTATTCCTAAAGCATGGGTCTTACCATGAAATTTTGTGTCTATAACCTCTACAATGAAAGAAAATTCAAAGTCCTTCATTTTCCAATTAGAGATGTTCCTGATCTGGCACCAAAATATCTTTCCAGGATGATTATGCAGGTTTCCATATCAAACACTGTCTACATTTCAGATAAACAGGTCTTCTTATCCATTATATACAACATTTCAATTATATAACCCATTTTTAGTGCCTCTCTTCCCTGAAAATACTATATATACATATTTTTCCCTGAATTTTCTTATCTATAAACATATTGTTTGCCCAGTACCCCCATAGTAATATGCAAGTTGCATAAGGGAAGGGACTACTTTGCTTTTGCTTTTATATCTCCAGAATATCACTCAAGTATATATTATGTATTAGATTTTTAATAAATACTAATTGAAATGAACTGATTTGAATTCTTGGTATTTAATCTCCATAGATGAATATCTTCATGGAAGCTCTAGCCTTTTTTGCTCTCTTTGGATACTGGGTATATAATTTACATGTCTATGTTCATTTTATTCTATTGAAATGACAAGGCCATGGAATCAAATGTTTGTTGTTGCCCCTTTGCAGACAACAGATCCTCAGATATAGGCCGATGAAAAAAAAGGGAATCATCTCTAAAAAATGAGGGAGGAGCATTTTCTATCAGATTCCATTTTCTTGATCTGTTTTCCTTTAGCATAGCCATGCCCATAGAAGGTGTGTTGATTTGAAATTAATGGAAATAGTTTTAAGAACCAGAAATGTACATTCTTACTCAAACATACAATCCTGCTAAAGTGCTCAAACTGTGTTGCAGAATTTTACAAAAATACTGTATTCCTAGGTTGCCCTCAAACATTTGTTCTTGTTCCCTGGGGCTGCCCACTTAAAGCTAATGAGCCTATCATAACTTCTTTATTAAAGCCATATTCACTCATGGTTGAGTTTTCATCACCCTCATAATAGGAAGTAGGAACTCAAAATAAGTGATGTTACTTAAGACTATGAGCATCACACCCCCACTCCATTTATGTGATTTGAAGGCCTGATGTAATCATTAAGCTAAACCAAACATGTAAAAATATGCACGTGTTGTTGCTAAGGCATAATGATGATACTCACCATCAGTTGTACAGACTCTAGAGGGGGATAAATTATTTGGCTGTGAAATCTCAATATTAACATTATTAAATTACCAGGCTATCTAAATTCTGCTGGACCTACAGAAATTATGTTGATCTCATAAACACTGACCTCTTCCTTTCTCTTAGCCTTTCATCTCAGATCTGTAGGTCAACAGAATTAATTCTCTGCCTAAAACAAATACACTGATTTCATCCACATCCTTTAAAATTAACTTTTTAAAAGTAGTATAAAGGGGAAACAGTGTAACTGGTGGCAAAGAGCCTTGAAACAGAGGAGAATGAGGCTCAGGCCAAAGATGCTCAATATACTCTGGAAGTAAATGATGCCATAAATGATTATTAGTACTTGAGAGACAAGTATTCTTGTTCAAAGAAAACAGAGTTCAAAGGGGTCAGAGGTATAAAAGTCTGGGTTAAAAGGAGTGTCAGACGATTTAAGATACAAGGACAAAGTCAGAAATAATGTTAGCTTTTAAAGCCTAGGAATATTAAAGGTACTTATCAATAAAAACTTCAAAATCAGTTGGTCTAGTGAGTGGATTTAGTAGATATGACTAGAGTTTGAGGAGTCAGCTTTCTTTAACTATCTGTTGGACAGTAACTAGTTATGGCCATAGTCTTCCATTTTTCTGAATGAAAGACAGATATGTTAGAGATAGCCCCACAATTAGAAGATATAAGATTATTTTTGCTTGATGTCAACTTACTGTTGGTCTAAAAGTGTGGATTCGGGACTTAGGAGTCCTTAGATTGAGTCCTGCCTCATCTTCTAACAAACCACATAACTTTGGAGAAATCATGTTATAAATCTAGAACTTCCTTTTTTCATAAACAAAATGAAGATATTAACCTAGTTGACCTCTAAGTCATCCGCTCAAGATTAAAGCTAAATTTAATCCAATACTGCAGGGTCAGTAGTCTTAAAAAAATATATCATGCACACCTATCATTACCAAAAGCCAAAATGATCAAAACAAAACAAAAATCCCTGAGCATGCAGCAACAATATATATATATATATACACATACACATATATATACTTATAATAAACATATATAAATATATTATAATATATAATATAATATAATATTATATATTGTATAATATATAAATATATAATTAATAATACAAATGTACAGTTGCATTAATATTTACATAGTGTACATTATAAAATTTGTGCAAAAATATGTTAAAATAGGAAATAAAAATTAAATAATATTGTACCTATGAATCAAAAGAGATGAACAAATTTGCATGGTTTATTGAATGATATGATTAGACTGGTACATTAGGACTAGCACTTTGGTTACTGTCTGTATGATAGATTGGAAAGGTGAGAGACTTTAGGCAAGGAAACCTATTAGGAGATTATTGTAATAGTCCATAGGAGTTTATCAAGGTGTAGATGAGAGTTATGGCTTTGTAAACAGAGAGCAGAAATTATAAGATTTGTCAATTTATTGAATATTTCACATGAGAGTGAGGAATTGAGGTTGATATCAAGATTTCAAAGTAGTCCCTTCAATAAAATTGGTAATTTCAGAAAATTTCAGGGAAAATGAGATCCAATCACAACTGATCTACACTTGATTATTTCCTGTGACTCAATCTGTCCCACCAAAATTATTAGTGAGTCACTGCTACCCAAAAGAGAGTTCATCCCTTCCAGATGTAACTGATGGATTAAGTAAATAATCTGAGTATGTTATGGGGGAGGAATTTTATCTGCATAGCTGCTAGTTCAACTGACTGGGTCATAATTAGGTTATAACCTCACCAGATGCTAATAGCCATTGGAAAAGAGGTTAGGAGCCTGCAAAATCTTGGAGAGAAAAGAAAAGGGGTGGAGTGGAGGAATGTTGGCTAATGGATGAAGGGTTTGGTGTGATTGTGTTAAAGAAAAATTATTTGATTGGCTATAGCCATAAGGTTGGGGGTGTGACCCATCTTCAGTCTTCAGGATGTGCTGATCATATATAACTAAAGCTCATGCCACCTAGACCTGCTCTGGCAACCATTGCTTAAGAGAAATAAGTTTGTTATCTTTGTAGAAAACATTTGCTTCCATTTCCTGAAGTGGTAATGTGCTCTCTCACTATGTGCCCTCTATTCTTGCACAACCTTCACCCCATTCCCTATATGAGGTTAATTTCATTTTACTTCTAGTCTACTTAAAGGGAAGTATGTGATTTTTACAAGTGATAAAGTGTACTTGAGTTAACAGTGGAATCCCCTCTTCTCCAGTTCAATGGCTCCTTACACATACCACTTTAATATAATAAGATACCATTAAAGAAAAGGCCTCAAAGAGAAAAGAAAAGCTTTTTAGGAATTGGATAACACAATAAGTTTTACAGTAAGAGAGTAAAGAGTCATAATTGCTATTAGTCCTGTTTCTACATTGCCTGACTATTTATGGAAATAGTATGTGAAGGGAGAGACCTCAGTTTTCACCTGGGGGATATTAGCACTACAATATTTTGAAGTGTAGTTTGGGACAGGAAATTTCAGCTGCTGATCTGAATGGTGTGGTATATTAAATAAGTTATCCATAAGTGAAGCTTCTCTTTTTAGCTGGTTGTTTCACAAATAACATATGGGAGGCACAGGAGTTTTTGGACTCCAGCATCCAACAGGTTCATTCTTGATATTGTCAGACAGTAAGGACAGGAAGACAGTTTTGAAGGGGTTAATCATCTTACTTTATTCTAGCATAGTCTTCTTAAGAGGGAGTTGCTTATAATGGGAGCACCACCTCCTACAGCATTCCCTAATCACCCTGCTTGCAGGGGCCAATGAGAATGGGGACAGCGGGCAACTACCCCTACATGTTGATGGGGTCAGTTGAGACAGGCACACCATTCCAGTTTGAGCACTCTCCTAAACCTCCTCAAGCCTCAAAAGGGCTGGTTGAGGCAGGTACATACATTCTTCTATACATTAAGCAAATTACAAATGGGTTCCCATTTACTGACCAGTGCCCACTTGCTTTATAGAGCAACAGACAAAGAAGGCATCTTGTCAAAATTAAGCTCACAGGTTAACTTTAGCAATATAGTTATTCAGTGCAAGCATCATAATTATCACATTATGTCACGCTTATATCTCACTGTGCAGTCTCCATAAGACTGCCTATCATTATGATTCTCAGAATTGCTATCTAGGATCCATGGAGCTATTCTGGGAGTCATTATTTAATACCTGGAGACTAGAAATTGCCATGGCTGTGGATCCTGGGAAACTAAACTTTAAGAAAGATAACAAAATCATCATTACTTACACTGGATCAGAAACAGGGTTTTGGCAATACGGGGGACTCCACAGTGACAAATGCATCCATCTTTGATCTTAGTATCATCCATAAGTAGGATAGTCCATTTTGCAAGCTCTCTACCTAGGCCTGGATTCACAGCTAACCTGAGAAAATTAATTGTTTTTCATTTTTTTAATATTTTACAGGGTTTAAATTTTTTTTTCTATCATTCCTCTTCTTAATTCCCCTTCAAATGAAATATATATTGAATCTTAATTTATTAGCCTAAATGAATTCTGTGAAGTACTATTTTAGTACTCTATCTGCCACATGTTCTTTACTCATAATTTAGTTCTTTCCAGGAATCAAAATAGACCTGTTGATCTATTTTGAATTATTTTGTGTAAACTGTGCCTGTATTATGCCATCTGTTTCCCCTGTACACTTTGGAATGGATACTAAGTTAAAAAAGAAAAGACATGGAAATTTTAAGACAGTGAAAGGAAGATTAAAGATATCTAGTCCAACTCCTTCCCTTCCTGAAACAGTATATTGGATGTGAGAGAAGTTGTGATTTGCTCAAGCCAGTAAATGGCAAAACCCAAACCAAGAATAAAAATCAATTTCCTTTACTCACAGATCATTCTTTCCTTTTAATGAAGGATTTGTTTTATTTTTAAAACTGGCAGATATTTATACACACACACACTCACTCTTTGTAAAAATATTATCATTGATAATAATTTGCCTTTGATAATATTAATAGTAATTAACAAAAACAACTGATCTTTATGATGATTTCAAAGACTTAGACAACACTTTATTTACTTATTTGATCTTTTAAAAAAGCCTTGTGAGTTAGGTACTATATTGAAGCAGTCAGTAACCATTTAATAAAGAGCTGGTTATGTGGAAATCATTATGCTAAGAAAACTCTGGGGTTATGAAGAAATGCAAAAACATTTTTCCTAGTCTTTAGGATTTCCCAAAATGGAATGTAATAAGAGGTAAGGAACTAGTGGGCCAGGATGGTATTTATGCTGAATGTGGAACAAAGGGGATCAAAGAGGCAGGGGTGAAGAGAAAGAACATTCTAGGTATGGGAAATTAAATATGGAAAGTAAAGGAGTAGGGAGAGGAAATATTTTATGTAAGAAACAAGTAAGCCAATTTATATGGAACATAGAGTATGTGGAAAGAAACAAAGTCTAAAAAATCTTTAAAGGATTCAGTTCTATTTTACCCATCAAAAAATGGAGATAAAGGTCACTTCCTCATGCTTAAACAACAATAAAAAATGGAGGTGATATTTGACCTCCAACCTATTCTGAGTCCAATTCCCTTGTTCTATTAGGAAAGGTATTATAATATATTTGATTAAAGTCAAAAGATAATACTTCCTCAATATTCCAATTTTTTTCAAACAGTACTCTGACAGATAAATAGACTGGAGGAATTTGGAATTTTTTTTTAAAGAAATCAACATGAAAGAATTCAATATTTGCCTATACAAACCACATTTCAGGAGCCAAGGTGGGGGAGGAAAGTCAGTGACTCACCTGAGTTCTCCCCAAATCCCTCTAAATACCTTTAAATAATGCCATGAAACAATTCCTGCAGTAGCAGAACTCACAAAAGGACAGGGTGAAATAATTTTCTAGTCAAAGACAACCAAGAAGGTTGTCAGGAAAGTTCTGTTGTAAATGGATGAGAGTGGAGCATATTCCAATGCAGGGTACACCAGAAATAACCAGGCCCCAAAAAACCAGGAGCAGGTCTTGTGAGTCACTGAATCTGTACTGGCAGCTGTCTAAGCCCACAGATGGTAAGGGGGTCAAGCAACTAATTAGAAGGAGATTACAGGGATCTCTTTGCTGACAATGGGGACAGGACTCTGTTGCTTTGCCCATACTCAGATGACAGTCTTGGGTGATAGCCTCCAGGCAAGGAAGAACATCAACACACCAGAGATGCAATGGAACAGGCATGCTCATCATAGTCCCAGGGCAGAAAGGAGAGTTTGTGGTCACTCACAGACCACAGCACAGACTAGGGGAGTTAGTAAACTCCTTGGCTGGATCATACAACCTTGAAAGAACTGAAAATTTATGGGTCCCTAAAAGTATCTCTGAAAACAACTGAACAAAAACCCTGAGGCTTAGGACAGTCTGTCCTCCAGCCTAGAAGCAAAGCCCCACTTTAACAAAAAGTTAAAAGTCAAGAAAAAAGAATAGAAAATGGGAAAACAGCAGAAAAAATTCTCACCTTAGACAGTCACTATGGTATCAAGGAAGATCAAAACACACATTCAGATGAAAATAATGAAGTCAAAGATCTAACATCCAAAGCCTCCAAGAAAATATTTGAATTGTCTCAGGCCATGGAAGGGCTCAAAAAAGATTTTGAGGGGTAGCCAAGTGGCACAGTGAATAGAGCACTGGGTCTGGAGTCAGGAGGACCTGAGTTCAAATGTGGCCTCAGACATTTAACACGTACTAGCCATGTGACCTTGGGCAAGTCATTCAACCCAAGTTGCCCTACCGTGCTCTCTCCAAAAAGCAAAAAAATAAAAAATAAAAAATTAGTTTGGTAAAGGATACACAAACACATGCAAAAACACTGAAGAAATTAACACTTTAAAAACAGAATAGGCCAAATGGTAAAAGATGTACAATACATAATGAGAAGAAGAATGCATTGAATAGCAGAATTGGCAAAATTGAAAAAAGAGGCACAAAAATTTGCTGAAGGAAAAAAAAAACCCTCCTTAAAAAGTAGAATTGTCTGAATGGAAAAGGAAGTACAAAAATTCACTGATGAAAATAATTCCTTAAAAATTAGAATGGAGCAAATGGAAGCCAATGACTTTATGAGAAATCATGAAACAATAAAACAAATCAAAACAAATTTTTAAAAAATAGAAGACAATGTGAAATATATCATCAGAAAAATCACTGACCTGCAAAAAACATTCAGGAGAGGTAATTTAAAAATTTTTGGATTGCCTGAAAGCTGTGGTCAAAAGAAGAGCTTAAACATTACTTTTCAAGAAATTATCCAAGAAATTGAAAGAATTCACTTATACCCTCCTGAAAAAAGATCCCAAAAGGAAAACTCCCAGGAATATTATAGCCAAATTCCAGAGCTCCCAGGTCAAGGAGGAAATATTGCAAGCAGCCAGAAAGGAAAAAAAAAATCAAGTATTGTAGAGTCAGTCAAAATAAAACAGAAACAGCAACCTCTACATTAAAGGTTCAGAGGGCTTATAATATGGTGTTCCTGAAGGCAAAGAAACTAGGATTGCATCAGCAAAATTAGGTATAATCCTTTAGTAGAAAAATAGACATTTAATGAGATAACAGATGTTTAAGCATTCTTGATGAAAAAAAAAGAAAGTGCAGAAAATTTAATCTTAAAATTCAACTTTTCAAAAGTAAACTTTTGGACTCAAGAGGAAAAAAAAAGTAAAGAGGAGAGAGAAATTATACGGGACTTGATAAGATTGAACTATTTACGCTCCTACATGGGAAGATGATACTGGTCACTCATAAGCACTTTCTCATTATTAGAGTATTTGGAAGGGTATTTATAATCAGAGGGCCCAGGATGAGTTGGATATGAAGGGATGATATCTAAAAAAATGAAATTAATGGGGGACAGAGGAATGCCCTGGTAGGAAGGCAAAGAGAGTGTTAGAAAGGGGTAAACAATCTCCCATAAAAGCTGTAAGAAAAGCATTTAGAGTAGAGGGGAAAATAAGAGAAGTGAGAGGGAGTGAGTGAACCTTAATCTCATCAGAATTGGATCAAAGAGGGAATAAAATACACACTAAATTGAATATAGAAATCTATCCACCAATAGCAAAGTAGGAGGGGAAGGGGATAAGAGAAGGGCAGATGCTGGAAAGACAAATTGGGGGAGGTGATAGTCAGAAGCAAAACACTTTTGAGGAGTGACAGGATGAAAGAAGTGAGAGAATAGAATAAATGGGGGAATAGTATGAAGGAAAATATACTTAGAAATACTGACTGTGTATCATCAATGCAGCCTTCACAATCCCTACAGTAACTATAAGTATGCTGATATGGTTATTAATCACAAAATGTAACAGGCTCTCTACATAAAAAATATAGCTAGAGCATTTATTTAAATACCAGAAAACTGAGTCCCAAAACCAGAAAGTCAAAGCCAGCTCAGTAGTTATGAAGTTGGCACATGTAGTTAAAGTAGTAAACACCCACATTCTCAAGCCTTCAAAACAAGACAGGCTACCTCAGGCAAAGATCCTACTCTCCTCACTCACAACTACTGCTCAGCATCCAGGCAGCTTGCTCCCAGCAGCTCCAGCCCCCCAGCAGTTCCCATCCCTGGCAGTCCTCAGCAGGAGCCCTTAGTATAGATTCTGGCAGGCTCAAAGGAAAAGGAGTTCATGCCACAACTGCTGCCACTGCTGCTGCTGTTTCCAGTCACCACTGCACAGACACTAGCTTGGTTCTGGTGTTCTCTTCCTCCACCCCTTCCTGCTACGTCAGCAAGTTCAAGGGGCATGAAAGATCTTCAAATCCCAGTATCATTACAGACTGTGAAAAAAAATTGAAACAAGTTTCTCTGATAAAGGCCTCCTTTCTCAAAGAGAATTGAGTCTAACTTATAAAAATAAGAGCCATTCTCCAATTCATAAGTGAACAAAAGTTGTGAAGTTTTTGGAGTAATAAAAGCTATCTATAGTCATATTAAAAATGCTCTAAATCACTACTGATTGGAAAAATCAAATTAAAACAATTCTGAGGTACTTCCTCGTACCTAACAAATTGGCTAAAAAGACAGAAAAGATAAATGACAAATATTGAAAGGGATGAGGGGAAAAAAAAGACTTTAATGTACTGCTGGTGGAATCATGAATTGATTCAACCATTCTGTAGGACATAGAAACACCCCTACTAGGTGTGTATCCAAAAAGAGATTTTAAAAAATGGTAAAAGAACCTATATGTATAAAAATATCTATAGCAGCTCTTTCTTGGTGGCAAAGAATGGGAAATTGAGGGGATGCCCATCAATTGGGCAATGGCTGAATAAATTGTCCTATGTGATTTTGATGGAATACTACTGTGTTGTAAGAAATGAAGAGCAGTGTGCTCTCAGAAAAACCTAGAAAGAATTACATGGGCTGATGACAAGTGGCATGTACTGTGTAAAAAGTAACAGCAGTATTATAAGATGATCAGCTATGAATGACTTAGCTATTCTCAGCAATATAGTCATCTAAAGTAACTCCAAAGGATTTCAGATGAAAAATGCTATCCATCCCCAGAGGAAAAAAAACCATGATGTTATCTGAATAGAAATTGAAGCATACTTTCTTTACTTTCATTTTTCTTGAGTTTTTTGTCTGTTTTCTTTCACAACATGACTAATATGGAAATATGTTTTGCATGACTAACATGTATCACCTATATTAAATTGCTTGCTTTCTCAATGGTTGGGGAGAGAGTGAGAGAATTTGTAGCTCAATGTTTTAGAAATTAATGTTAAAATTGTTTTTACATGTAATTGTGGGAAAATAAAATATTAAATAAAAAATCCTAATTTTCCTTGTATCAAATATTTGTGAAATGGCATGGATGGAAAACATAAAGCTACCACTAAGTGTGAAAGGGCAGTTGAGTGACTTCTCAGAGACTTACCTCATAATAGAGTCAGGGGAAAGTTTTCAACATAAAGAAATATGTACCTAAAATAGCCAAGAATATAGCAAATTTGGTAGTTGGAGAAATTTTCGATCACTACATCTAGACAGCACAAGGTAGGGAAAGAAAGTGACCTCCTCAGTTAATCAGTGATGCACTTGGGTGCCTTGGCTGGTATCTGGTAGGTATTTTGTTCTTATTCTATTTCTTCATCAAGCAATCTTCAGATCTGTGATTTGTTTTCTTGATACTGAAACCAGGAGCACAAAGAAAATAACAGTCCCTGAGGCTTTACCTTGTATTACAATTATTCTTAATCCCTTCTAATTTTACTATCCTGGGATTTTTTTTTTCTTTTCAGAATTTAACTAGTCTACTGCTCCACTAGACTCCAGTATTTAGTGTAGGAATAGACACTGGACTGACATTTTACTTACTTAGCTACTTATATCAAAGCAATTAAGGTAAATCTTACTTCACACCTAGAGAATTATTATCTTGACATAACCACTCAAGCACATCTTTCTCTATACACAAATAAATGCAATCACACCCCAATGTCTGTATGATTACACCCTGATACACTACCACCCAGAGAGATATGGAAACATCAACCTTAAGAATGGTATACAAAAATAATACAAACAATGGTAATTCCTCACAGTTTATGAAGCGCTTTCATGAATAGCAAAATATATTAAAAAGAACATTGGATTTGAAGACAGAGAATCTGGGTTCAAATCTCAGCTCTGCTACTCATTACAAGTGTGACTGGCACAAATAACATGAACTCTTTAGATCTGTTTCCTCATTCTAAAATGTGGAGGTTGCACTAGATGCATGTCCTCTAAAGCCACAATCCTATGATCTCTTCTGTCTCTCAGAACAGCCCTTCAAAATAAGTGAGAAAAGTATCATTGCCTTCATTTCACTGAAAAAAAAAAAAATGGAATCTCCGAGAAGCAAAATGATGGGTTTAGGGTCACACAGCTATTGCAAGAAATCACTATTTGGTTCATCAAATCCAAGTCCAATGAGTTGTTTCATTTTGGTTTTCTGTATTATTTTATACAAATATAAATATGCACATACACATGGCCCTCTGTGGAGAAAGAAGACAGTGTCAGGATTTCTTCCTTCTACCTGATTGAGGGGATTCAAAATGAGTTTTCTCTTTTTTTCTCTAGAATATTGCTTGACCAATGCATTTGGAGTTCAAAAATATAATGTCATCCTACAATGAGAAACAATACAGTTTAGTGGAAATATCAGTGAATTTGATATCTGAGGCCACCTGCCTAAATCCTAGTCTTTCCAATTAATGTTTGTTGGACCTTGAAAAAAACAACAACTTGAATTGTTCTCAATTTCAGTTTCCCCTTTGTCAAAAACTAGAGCATTAAACAAAATGATTCTACGGTCCCATTCTAATTCTACATCCTAGGATTCTCATAAAGTGTTGACAGTTTAATAACTAGTTCTATGTTTGCTAACTAGACGTACTAGAGTTGGATATTATGTATCTTTTTCAGTTTGTATACAGAAAAATAAGAAATTTTAGATGAAATCATAGCAATTCTATATTATGCATTTTGTCTTGGGACCACTTGCTTTTGAATATAAGAACTTTTCAGCAGATGGTAAGCCTTCATTTAAGCAACATGCATATACATTTTCCACCTGCCATGTTTTCTTGTGCATAAGTATTATAAGCACAGAGAAATAACCACTTAAACCTGAAGTCAGATACCAGAATACCTGCCATATGTCAAGAATGGCAACAAATACCATAGTATCAAAGGAAACACGTGCTTCCATCAACTACCATATGATTTTTTTCCTTATGTATTTCTGATGTGTCCTTTGGTGAAAGCTGGCACTATTTAACATTTAAAAAATGTTTCTGTCTTTATTTTGCAGGGTATTTATTTCTGAAGCTTTGGATCTCCTGAATCATGCTCATGGGGAAACTAATTTTTTTCTGTTCAGTTTGTGTGTCCCAATTGAAAAGAATTCTGTCTTTTGTCCACATTGCTGGACTTCAAACACTCACAGTGAGTAACACCACTTTTGTCTTCTAAAAAGCTATCCATTTTTTCATGATATTTTAAAATTTATTCTGTCAAGTTTTCAGATCTTTCTTTTCAGTAAAGTTTAATTCCAGAGCGTACTATAGTGCACATATCTTTGATTTCTTACTATTATAATCCTCGAGCAATAGCAGCACGTTTAAAAGGAAATAAAGTAGCGTCTCAGTGCTTCTGTGGCTTTGTGGTATGAATTAATAATATCCACTATTTCTATAGTATATTTTGTAAAATATTTCACATATATTATCTCATTTTGTTCTCACAATAACCCCATTATTATTATCTCCATTTTACAGAAAAATAAACTTTAGCAGAGAGAGATTAAGTGTCTTGACCATGATCATATAGCTAGCAAAGGTATGAGACATTATTTGAAGCCAGGCCTAACATGATTCTAATTCAAGAACTCAATTCATTGTGCCACTTAGCTACTTCACTTTCCTACCTACCTGAAGGGGATTTAAAAAATTTCCCATATTGGCCAGACATGATGCTGCTATTTCTTCTTATCTTTTTGTGACATTCTTGCCATTTGTATTATGAATTGTGAACAATTCTCTAGAAGGCACATGTTACATTGTGTACTATTCTGGGCTAGGGGCCGAGGAACTAGTGGATTCAATTTGCTTTAGTTTTGCATCAAGTGAAGAAGCCAGGAGTAGCCAGCAATATCTCAGCTGGACCACAATGACTGTGGCAGGGCCAAGTGGTTATTGTTGTTAAGACACTTGGAATGGGGAAGAAATCCCGGGAATAAACCAGTGGGATTCTATGAACATATATTTCAAGTTTTTACCAGTGACTTTTGTTGAGGGAGATGTTTGAAATAGATTTATTATTAAAGGTGTTTTGTGCTTGCCCCATTTTGGTGGAGGAAATATAGACTTGGAATTTTAAAGGCAAGCAAGAATTGCTCATAAAAAAGGAAGCTAATATATCAGAGTCATGAGAGATTAGTTAGTGCAGTAACTACTTACTGATTTTTGTGTGTCCTTGTTAATTCCTACTGACCAGTAAGGGCAGCCTAATTCCTCTCGTGTCTAAAAGTCCCAACACATTAAACAGTCTTAGTAGAAAGAAAAGCACCAAAAAAACCCAAAAATAAAACAAAAGCAAGCAAACAAAAACCCATAATTACAAAATATCAGATTTAGAAGGAACTGTGTCAGCCAATTATTTCAATTTTTAATTACTGAATAATATAATCCATGCTGTAGCATACTTAAGAGACCTCTCTCTACTGAAAAATCCCCTGTGGGATGAGCAGTGGATCTGTAGTCTGAAGATCTAAATTCAAATCCAATTTTTGTCATTTACTACTTCAGTGATAATGCATGCAAGTTATTTAATCTCTTTGGGTCTCAGTTTCCTCATCTATGAAATAATGGGGGTTGATCCACATGGCCTCTAAGGGTCCTTTCAACCCTAAATCTACATTTTCATAATTCTTTTGTACAATGAGAATTCACCGCATCTGAAGGTAGCAATGTTCTATAATTGGAATGGTCTAATTCACTCTAATTCTTATAAAGTTATTCTTTTTCTTATAAATTTGAAATATGACTGCAACTTCAACTTATTTCTTGTATTCCTGTCCTTTGGGTACAAAAAGAACATATATCATTTCTTACAGGACTCAAATGAAGTTATATTAGGAAAAAAAACCTATGCCCTTGGCACCTAGGTCTATAGGTTGCAGATTCCTTATTTGCATTTTCTCAAGAGGAAAGGGAGTTCTTTTAATTCTCTTACTATCTTATTATCCCAGGGGGCAATTCCATTTGGGAATGGAAGTTAATAAAGCATGTGCTTTTCTGCTAGGCTGCACCAAGTACAAGCACACGGCAGGATATTAATGACTTGGATGACTTTCCCAGAACCTTGACATCTCAAGAGAGTTGATTCTCCTTATAATCTTCTTCAATAATCCAAAAGACCAATGTTTTTCTTCATGTGGTTACTGTCTCTAATGACCCATAGCCCATAGCCCTCACTCACACACAGTCATAAAGTAATCTTTGTGAACTTAAGGGGCCTGAAATTCCAGTACTGAGTGGTGTCCAATATTTGGGTGGTTAGTGTCAATCTAAAATTCTAAAGGGAAAAGACAGTGTGGGGAAAATGCATAATTGGAGGTCATAAGCCACTGAAGGGAATTTATACAAGCTGTGAATGATTCATAAAAGGGCAGTGGAAAGGGGAATCTTACCAGTCTTTAGTAATTAGCCAGTAGTTCTTAACACTAAAGGCAAATTCTGCCTATTTAATATGTTTAACTGTGGTCAATTTTGGAAGAGAGAGAGTGTATCAGAATGGAATTGAAATTCCTTTTGTTTAATTCAGATCAAGAGTCCTGTTCTGACTTCCTCCCATCTCCAATGATTCAATGAATATTTATCACTTGTTATAATCAAAGGAGTTCCGTTCCACATTATAAACTGGTAGATGATAGAGAGCATTAGAGTATATAAATAACTTAAGCATAGGTTTGGCATATTATCTCATGACATATCATATCCATTCTAAGGAATGGTTAAGTTATAGTAAAAGTTGAAAAAATGTATATTCATGAAAGTAGGGAAAGGTTGAGATAATTTTAAAAATATTTAATAGCAAAAAAAAAATTAGACGTGTTTCAGCTAAGTGATTTGTTCAAGTAAGTGAATTCATTGTTTACCTGGTCTTCCTTTAAAAAAATAATCTGTTAAATGTCACCTCTGTAATTAATGCAGTATAGTATTTGATAATTAATTAAAATCTATTATTGAGTACAAAAGTTCCCAGCAGGACTAGATTTTAATACAAAGAACTTTTTTTACATCCTGTAGGAACTCTACTTTTGTATGACAGAAATAAATCAATAAGCAACATAAATATGTCAAAGGCTTAATGTATGGCATGTTGTGCACTAGGTACCAGGAATAATATACAGATAAGTATGTATATATATATATAAGCAAGTTCTAATCACTTTTTATTATCATTTTACCAGCTTAGCACAACTTACCAGCTACAATTCTTCCATTAAGATAGAGGGCCACCTATTCTTACTATTTGCTTTGTGACAACTGTTCCTCAAGGAATTTTTTACTCTTCCAAGGGCCTTGTAGTTGAAACTTCTCATATGTGTCATTTCCTTCAATTATAATGTTGATTCCTTGTTTTTCTATTTATATTTGCAGTGCTTGGCACATAATAAATGTGTAATAGATTCTTTATATTTTATTCACCATACTTTTAACATTTTACAGTAATGATTCCCTTCTTTGGGTTTCTCTTGTTTTAATTTTAAATCACTGCTATTTCCCAGTTCCCCTATCTATCTGAGCACTCCTTCAAGAACATCTTTTGCTTTTTCATTAAAGGGATGGTTAAGTTATACACATATTAAGAATGAGTATCAATCTCTAGCCACCTAAATATAAGTATTCTCTAAAGTTCTGAACTGGACTCCCTTACTCTTTTCTATCTACATAATTTCACATGGTGATCTCACCAGCTGTCTTGATGTAAAGCCATGCACAAGTAGCTTTCCAGAATACTATTGCTGTAAACAGCTTTTAAGATTCTGATTACATAGTATAGTGAACTCTCTATTCATTCAATAACAAATCAGAGCAAAACATTCACAGAAAATCAAGATACAACATTCACAGTGTTAGAACATATCACAGAGAATCAAAATACAGCATTCACAATAACTTATCACTAAAATGGCCACATAGTTTTCACTAAAGGGTCACAATAGTTTTCAAAAAAGTATAAACATTTTGTCAATCACAAAATCCTTAATTAAATCACAAAGTACAAAAGTCAAAGTTATCCACCAAGAGGTCACAGTAAATCATAATCTTCTCAGTCAGTACACAGTATCCAAGTAAAGTCTTCTTTCAGTTTGACTTGAGGCTGTCCCTCAGCTTCCATGGTTCCTCATCCATGGTCCCAGCTCTAACTGTCACCTGGGTGACAGGCAGGCAGCTCCCACTTCCTTGTACAGCTCCTTGTCCACTTCTTCATCTAGTTCCCATTCCATATTGAAGCTCACAGTGTCCAGTCTACCTCAAGTCCTTCATAGTTCCTGTTTCTGGGAAGACAAAACTTGACAGAGCCACAATATTATTCATGCACATTGCCAGCACCATCATCAGTTCACTACCTTCTTGTGAAGTCAACTCCACCAACAAGGGCTGAGAATTCAGCACAAATCATCAACATAGAAATCAACATAGACCCATAAAGAAGGTCTAAGAGGTCAGCGCAAATCATCAGTAAAGTCCCAGGACCTCCAAAATCATGCTCCAAAACTTCTGTAAACATACAACCAGAAAATACTCTTTCAGAGCTTCCAGTAAGGTCCCAGGGATATTGTACAAAGTTTCACAAACAAACATCAACACAGACAGAGCAGACAAACAGAGTGCCAGGGTACCACAAGTTTTCTCCTTCTTGACTCTGCCACCACAAGAGTCCTCTTCTCGGTTTTTTTTTCTTTCTTTAGCCCTGGGGCTCTCCTTATATAGTCATTAGCTCCTCCCCAGAAGTTCACAAGTTCTAGGGTCCACCAGTCACACATTCTGTTTCTTAATAGACTTGATATAAGGCTCAAACGAAGCTTGAATTGAAACAAGGTGTTAATTCAATAGCTGAAACAATGTATGAACTATGTCTGTGCTTGCCATTACACTTGAGTTCAATTATCATTCCCAAACAAACCCGCATATTTATCCCTAATTTCTTTTATTTTTAATTCTAATCTAGTATCTCCAACTCTGTGATGGATATATCCCGTTGAATACATAATCATCATATCGGATTCATTATTCCAAAGCAGAATGCATTGTCTTTTAATGTAAAGTTGCTCAACTTCCAAATTCTTCTGTTTTGGTAGAGGGTGTTATTATCTTCCATTTCACCCACATTTGTGATATCTTAGTTATCTTTGATTCTTCTATTAGACACTTAATAACTGCTTTCCCAATTGAATTAAAAGTTTATAACTAAGTAGAAATACAATCTGATGAGAAGCAAGGCTAAGGACTTCAGCAGAATGGATAAAATAAGAGTTGAAAAGTTGGAGTCACATGTAAGGAAAATCAAGACAAACATGAAGTTTGGTCCCTATTGAAAAAAAGTATAGAGAAGTTACTGCCCATAGCCTCCTTTTAATGAGGCACTGGAGCATGGCCTGGTGTTTTAAAGGAACCATTATATTAAAGTTAGATTCCTAGCAGAGCTCTTTGCTTATTCTATTAAGTATATGATACTGTCAAGTCAGTTCTAGGGAAAGGAACAGAACTTTGGGGAAGAAAATCATTTTTTTCCTCAGGGAAAAGGTATTTGGGGTTTATTATGGGATCTGCTGGTTTAAAGCAATCTAAAATAAAGTATGCCACAGACGACAATTAGGAATCAGCAGGACTCAAGAGCACTCTGCCATTTTGCTTTTTATGTGTTTACAAAGCTGCAACCTATTGGCATTTAATTCCATATTTACTGTCTCATGTGTCTCATTGCACAGCAGGACATGGAATAAGCAATAAACATGTTATCATAAGTATTGTACTGAATAAAAATTTAATTAAATCACAAGTTTCTAGTAGTTCCTCTTTTCTGTCACTCTCATGTTTAGCATTTTCAGGACACATATAAATTTTTATTAATTTGAATAAACAAAATTCTAGGATTTACATTGTAATAGTTTAAAAGGCATATCAATAGTTATGGAGAAAAAGTATTCATGAAAATATAGAAATAAAGATGAAGAATATATTCATCCTCAGTGACTTAAAATAAGAATCATTCATTTCAATATATTAATTGACCAAATACATATTAGATTAGTCAAGTAACATGGAATGCCTGTCATATATACACTTCTGTCAAAAAGAATGTACTCAAGATCCAGAGAAAAAAGGCTATATTGTGTGTGAATATTTGCTTTTTCTTTTTAAGAAAGAAAAATCTGTATATACGTCTTTAACATCTGTGGTCTTTTCATTTTAATTTCATTTATTGCCATGTGAAGAAATATGTTTCACTGCATTAATCTATGTTTTGGCTCATATTGTGCTTGAAATGACCAAAAGAAATTCCTTTAAAAAGCTATTTTCACCTATTCAGTGACCAATGCCTAATGATCATTCTTATCTCTATATATGTGTATGCAGATAAGTGATTTTTTTAAAAGGGGGGATTTGCAATCATGCTGTCAGACAAGGCAAAAAAAATATTCAAAACATAAAAAGGGATATAGTATAAGAAAAGTATATTACTATGTCATGCTGAATGGAGCCACAGACAATAGGCAATATCACAACATCAACATTCAACTTATATGCTCCAAATGTCTTAACATCAAATTATTAAGAAAATATTAGCTAAACTACAACAAGATATGGTAACACAATGGTGATGGGCTTCTTTCCTCTCTCTCTCTCTCTCTCTCTCTCTCTCTCTCTCTCTCTCTCTTTCTCTCTCTCTTTCTCTTTGTCTCTCTGTCTCTGTCTCTGTGTCTCTCTCTGTCTCTCTGTCTCTGTCTCTCTCTGTCTCTCTCCCTGTCTTTCTCTCTCTCTCTTTGTTTCTCAGATTTGCATGTCTAAAAGAAAGATAAACAGGAAGGGACTTATAGAAATGAATAAATTACTGAAAAAAAAACTAGAGAATACTTGCCATTTTCTAAATGGGACTGCTAAAGAATGGTTTTCTCAGAATCACATTGCCCTTTTACAAAAACTGACACCATAACAGGCCTCAAAGATATTACAAACACATGTAAAAAGAGAGAAATAATAAATAAATACTTTAAGGACCATAGCATAATAAAAAAGTGATCAATTCAAGGACACAAACAAGAAGGTTGATTTGGCAATGAAATATTAAGTAATGACTGAGTCAAAGAATAAATAACAGTGACAATAATTATGCAAAGGAAAATTACCAATTTCAGGTGAGTTAAAAAGTTTGCAAATTGCATATTAAAGGATGATGAGTCAGTGAGATAAATTTAAGTAGAAATAATGAAATATAGTTTTTTTCTAGGAGTTTGTGAATGGAAGGGGAATTATATGATAATAGTTTGATAAGATAGTGTCAATTGAGGGTTTGTTGGTTTGTTTGTTTTTAAGAATGAGGCAGACCTTGGCATAGCAGTAGGCACTATTAACTCTGCTAGTTGTTACTGGGAGATTGAAAAAGGATGGGATGAAGTCAAGGGGAAAATAAACAGATTACTATTGGTGAAGAGGACCATTTTCATCAGAGACTGAAGGTTAGGATGAGAAAATGGGTTCTGATGTTGAAGAATTTTAAGGAGTAAGTAATAAGAGGAAGTTTAAGGGAATGGTTTCTATTTTTTGGTAAAGTATAAAGTGATTTTTTTTCTGGGAGAATTAACAAAAAGTATGGTAGGAAGGCTTGAAGAGAGAAAACTAAGTTTGGAACACCACCTGTGGAGAGTTGAGAGAAAATCAATTAGACAGAAATAAAAAGATAACTTTGCTGCATCAAGAGCATAGTTGAAATTAAATAATATAGATTTCTAATAGATACAGTCAACATGGTTACATAATTTGGTCCAGCACTCTATAGCAGCACATGAACAGTAGGGGAGGAAGAAGATGATAAGAATAACCCAGTACTGGGGTTAGCCAATGAATGAATTATGATAGTACAAGGCAAAAGTAATCAGAAGCTAGAGGACAGTGTAACATTAAACTGATTATTTTTAGGATCAAGATTTGTAAAGGAAGATAATGAAGCCAGAGCAAGGGTAATGGTCCAGGAAAGAACTGAATGGAAGTATGTAACTAAATAGGTAAATCAAGAATTTGATGATGAAGTTTTATATTGGGTCCTTTTGGTTCTTTCTTTAGATAATTAATGTATGTCTGTTAAACTTGTATATTCAAGTAACATCATTGTCAACATAATTTCTACTATCCATTTCTATTTTTATCAATAGCATGTTTAAATGTTAATATTTAACTATCTAAATTTTAGGTACTTTAATGATTTCAGTTGCATATTTTCTCTCTTTTTTTCTTCTAGCTTTACAGAAATTCAAGTCTTTGTCTTTGCTGTAGCAAGTTAGTGGTCTGTCTTCTACTTCTCAATGACCACAATACTATACTTCTTTGATTCTTGAAAGTGCTAAACAACACGAGTATGAATTATACTCTTTTTCTCATAGTTACTCTTTTAAAAAATTATAACTTTTATCAATGATACTGGATAAGAAGATGAGGACCATTACATAAAATGCTTTCTGTGACTAAATACCTATATTTATGCCTAAATAATTATGCCTAAATACCTATAATTATTGAAATGTGGACTGGAAAATGTGATTTTTCATTCACTTTGGCACTCTTTTGATATGTTATGCATTATTGTCCAATGAAAAGTACACTGGAGTTGTAATCAGACTCAGATTCAAAACCTAGATTGCAACCCAGGCATAGATAGATCTATGCCCAGAGATATTTGAGCCTGCCTATTTTTAGGATGTCCAATACAATCAGCCAGAATTTGAGGGATAAAAAGAAAAAGAGGAAAGAGCTATTCAGGAAAATAGGTGATAATTAATTGATAGAGTTCTCTTACAGAATACCAAAAATCACAGGGCATATAGCAACTATCAACCAGCAAACATATATAATAAGTGAGTTTGGATTTTCCCTGACAATTTTCTTGTTATTCCCGTCTACCTCCCTAAGTACTGAATTTAGTTCTTACTCACATTCTGTCTGTGATGGAAACATTAATATAATCAAGTCAGTTAATATTTGTATAGGAATTCACACCTGGATTATAATTTTTATAAAGATACTTGTTATGTGAATTAATAATAATAGCTGTTATTTTATGAGCTATATGTGTGATTCCGTGAGTGCACAGAACTCCCAGATATGGAAATATTTACCACTGTTTCATAACAGCAAATTCTCTGTAATTTATAGATTAGAGTTCCTTAGGCCCTAGAACCTATGTAAACAGAGTTACATAGCCTTCATGCATCTAGAACAGGACCTGAAAATCGCTGCCTCCAAGGCAGTTTCTTTCTTTTACCACACTACCTCTCTATAATGGTAAATTATTATTATTATATAAAATTTCCCTCCGTAGCTGTTTCTCCTTCCTGTGTAGATTAGTGGTGGTTTTAGGGTTGGGGAACAAAGAAGAGAATGAAAGATCCCCGGGGGGGAGGGGATCAAGGTAATGCTGAGCTTAAGATCAGAAAGGGAGATCTAGAACTTAAAATGATGGCTCTTATATATTAGGTCAAGTCATCCTGCCTCTTAACAATCTAGCCCAAGACAAAAGTGGTCAAGGGCTCCTGAGAGAGATAACAACTCTCATGGGCTCTAGTTTATACCTGAAACCAATTTCCATAAACCAGGCTGAGTCAAGAAGCCCTATTCCACTGATTCTGCTTCTCCTTTAATTGGCATCTTTGATACATGAGGGAAATATCCTATGGGAACGCTCAAGGAAGATCTTAGACCAAATTTATCCTTAAAGTTCCACATTCACAATTGAGCCTATACCTGAATGAATTTTTAGGGTTGAGAGAGGCAGACTTAAAGCTGTTTTAACTCATTTTTAAATTTGACCTGTGCCTTCATTATTATAAGTTAAGGAAACTCTATCCATACATACTAGTATGTGTTCTGTAACTTAAGAGGCTTAGAGAGTATTCTAGGTTCTAGAGTATACTGAGATGTTAATGACTTACCCAAGGACACAGAGTCAGTAGTATAAGTAAGGGTTAGGACTTGGACTGGACTACCCTCTATCCACTATAGCACATTATCTTTCATTTTATCATTATGCATTATTATTATTTATTTGCTATTCATGTAAAGATAACTGTGTAGACACTGGTGATATGGAGTGCCAGATCCATATCACTAAGGTCTAGGACTTTTTGAATGTCCAAAGAGATACAGGGTTCATTGGTGAATAGGAACTGAGAAGTGGTTTCTTACTGAGTAAATTTAAAGCTACACACAAGCCTTGACAATGAGTTGGCATTGGCCCATGGAGAAAGGTAAAGCTAAGGCATAAATAGCGAATGACCTTGAAAACCTTAGAAAACTTGGCTTATACTGAACACTTTCAGCCAATTGGACATATGGAAATCTCTTTTACTGGATAGGAGCAAGTAAAAAGCTGCCAGTGAGACCCAGCAGTAAAATAATTGCTTGAAAGTTTAAGAATACCTTTATCCTTAGTGGACTGTATATTATGGGAAGGTTTTTACCCCCAGTAGATATAGGTGTTCTTGAGAAATATTAACTTCAGTCATGGTACTTTTGACCAAAATCCTTCTTCAGAATTATAGATTTTTGTCTTCATTAGATTCTTCTCTTTTCTCTTTCTTTTATAGAATTCTTCTTTAGAAATTTGGCAGAAGTCTCCTCCTGGGACTTTCCACTTCAATGTTATTACAACTTTAACTGTCTCATAACTTCTCAGATTCATTGTTTCCGGATTATGATTTCTCTTTTGCCTTCTTCTTTCCTCCATACCATGGCTTAACATTTTATTGAAGATATTTATATTTATATCACAGTACTCTTCCCTAAGCTAGGTGGCACAATGAACAGGGCTCCAGGCTTAGAGTGTGGAAGACCTTAGTTAAAATCTAGCCTTGGAAAGTTCCTGGCTATGTGACCTTGGGCAATTAACTTATCCTTTATTTGCCACCGGAGAAGGAAATGCAAAACACACTATTTTCTCTGTCAAAAGGACTCTGAAGAGTTGGATGGGGTAGAGACAAGATGGCAGAGAAAGGCTAAGAAGTTCCCTGTGCACTCTTCAGTCTCCCTTGAGAACATTAAATCAATCCCCTAACTGCATTCTGGAGTAAAGGAACCTAGAAAAGCATACACTGAAATGATTTTCCAGCTTAAGGATAAGTTGAAGGCACTTCAGGAAAGGTCTGTCTCACTTGGGTAAAAAAGGAATCACAGTGCAGTGCAATGGTCACTGAGCAAGCCAGTAGGGACTCTTAGTCAAAGTACAGATTAATAAACCAGGCCCCATGGTTCAGGCTCTGCAGGCTAGTGATCAGGTTTCTAGCCCCAGCATAGAAGTCAAATTTCTAGTCCCAGAATACAGGGCACAACAGGTACTACTAGGTAGGGCTACCCCAGCACAGTGGACAAGCTGCCAGCACCTGAGGTTCTGGAGAAGAAAGCTAATGGCCATACCCTTGGCCTTTAACACAAGAAACTTGAGAAAGTTGCCCTCCCTGCCCCAGGAATGGAGCTCAAATTTAAAAGTCAAGAAATAAGCTAAAAATGAGCAAGAATAGCAGAAGAACACTGACCATAGAAAACAACTCTGGCAACAGGGAAGATCAGTACACAAACTCAGAGGACAACAATGCTAAAATGCTTACATGTGAAGCCTGAAAGG
>CM053580.1:89584391-89603191 GCA_028627135.1 Pseudochirops cupreus
GATGGATAAGAAGGGAATACTGAGGGAGGTGGTGGTCAAAAGGAAAACTCTTAAGAAGGGGAAGGGAGAAGGGGACAAACAAAAGCATAAACAGGGGAGAGAATAGGATGGAGGGAAAGACAAAGATAGTAATCATAACTGTGAATGTGAATGGGATGAACTCTCCCATAAAACTGAGGTGGATAGCAGAATGGATTAAAAACCATAATCTCACAATATGCTGTTTACAAGAAACGCATCTGAAACAGGGGTATACACACAGGGTAAAGGTAAAAGGCTGGAGTAAAATATATCAGGCCTCAGCTAAAGCAACTAAAAACAGGTGTAGCAATCCTTATCTCAGACAAAGCAAAAGCAAAAATAGATCTAATTAAAAGAGATAAGGGAGGAAACTATAGACTGCTAAAAGGCACCATGGAAAATGAGGCAGTGTCATTACTAAACATTTATGCACCAAGTGGTACAGCATATACATTTCTAAAGGAGAAATTAAGGCAAAAATATTTATTGCAGCTTGTGGTGGCAAAAAAACTGGAAATTAAGGGGATGCCCATCAATTGGGGAATGGCTATGTGGTATATGAATAAAATGGAATACTATTGTGCTATAAGAAAAGGGGAGGAGATGGACTTTATATTTACCTGGAGAGGATTTTACAAACTGATGCTAAGTGAGAAGAGTACAAACAGGAAAAACTTGTACACAATCACAGACACATCGTATGTGTGATGATCAACCTTGATAAACTGGACTCTTTTCAGCAATGCACAGTTATAAAACAACCATACAAGTATCAGGATGGAAGGAGATATTTAGATTCAGAGAAAGATATAGAAAGAACAGAGTTTAAAAGGAGACTGAAGCAATCTACTTGCTGTCGTTCTTTTCCATGTTTGGTTTTATTTCCTTTTTCCCACTGTTCATTCCATCGGATACAACCCTTCTACACAACCAGACTAATGTCCTGTATGAAAGTATTTGCAGATCTTATACTTGATTGCATACCACCATGGGTGGGGTGGGGAAAGGGAGGGGAGAAAATTTGAAGTTCAAGGGATTCTGGAATTGAATCATGTAAACTAAAAGTAAATAAACAAATTAAAAGAGAAAAAAAGAAAAAAACATTCGTCTATGTTTTCTGAAATTAATGTTTATATCTGAAAACTTTTTGAAAGTGCATGCAAATGAGGATTCCAAAGAGGATTGAGCTCATAAACCAATTATTAGTCATATTAATTTGCTTAATTTGTGCCTTTTAAAATATTTAAGTGGATAGTTATACCACATTCTTTACTTAGATAAATCTGTGATCATTTTAGCATGGCCAGTCTTTTTATTAGGAAGCACAGTCACAATTCTGTTTTCATTTCTTAGTGTATATTATTCTTTTTTACACATTTTCATAAATATTCTATAGAAGATCACATCTCAGCCCCAATATAAAATTCTTTCTCTTGTTCTTAAAATATCTCAAGGCTATCAAAGTAGTATATTTATTATTCAATTGCTTTTCTCTTGTTCTTATTACATAATTGTGCCTTCTCTTTTTGTAATATCACTTATCACCTATTATATCAATTTAGGTGTGAAAAGGTTTGTTTGGGTTTTTTTGTGAGAGGATAATATAACCCAGCCCACTTATGTTCATTCTGCTTGATTCCATTTCCCTTATAATTGCATCAGTGTTTAATTTCCAGGGATTGGTACATTCTATGCTTTGAGTCATTAAATATGTATCAGTATTAAAGATGTGGTCTTCCAAAAAGTTCAAATGTAAAAAGTGAAATATTCAAAAACATTTATAATAGCTCTTTTTTATAGAGGTAAAAAGTAGAAACTAATGGGGCAACCATAAATTGGGGAATAGTTGAATAATTTATAGCAAACAAATATAATGGAGTATTATCACATGATAAGAAATGATGAGAGGGATAGTTTCAGAGAAACTTTGGAAGACAAACTAACTAGTGCATATTGTAGTGAACAGTAGCAGGTGGACAATTCATACAACAACAATGACATTGTAAAGAATAACTTTGAAAGACTTAATAATTCTGATCTCTACAACAGACAATGGCTAATCATGATTGACTGATGTGAGGATTTTGTTTTACTACATGTTGTTGTTAATAAGAGTTTTGCAAAATACTTTTTGTCACTTACAGGTAGGAGGATAAAGTAAATAAATGCTTATTTTTATGTAAATTTTATTAAAAGTTTTTCTGAACAAATATATTCTAATTCTTCAGTCGCCTTGGCTGACATTTTTTTCTTTTTGTTAAACATGGAAAAGATCATGTCCAGATCAAAACAATGTGCAATTTTCAGAACAAAATTTCTAATTCCTTAACAAAGAATGATTATATTATCATTCTGTGGATATACACAAAATCTACCACAGATACCTTTTTGAAGATCTAGTAAGTAACAAGGTTGATCAATCTTAGAAAATGATGAGATTTTCCAAAGGTGAATTTGCTTGGTGCATGATAGAGAAACTAAAGATGTTCAAAAATAGGTGTAACTGGGTGGAAAATTAAGAGATATCTGAGGATATTTGGTGATCATACATCTTGTTTTATATCTTGTCAATGTTAATAAACAGAGAGTTATAGAACAGTGTTATTTCTGTTGTTGTTATGGGAATCTGAAGATCTTCTCTGCCCGTAGGCCCTTTGCTAAAGTGGCAACGTGACTCCGAGAACCTTCCCTGGTTTGAAAGTATGCTGTGTCCCCTAACAGGCTGAATGTGGTCACATGGAGCCTGTGGTGGGAGGCTTGTTCTTCAGGAATGCCCATGCCTTATTACTTTGTGATTGGGCAGTGGGTCAAGAGGGTGGTGACAGGAGAAGGTTATACATACATTGATGTGAGTTTTTGCTTTGGCGCTCAGTTTAAGAAGAGTTGTGTGATTTGGGCAGATGAGACTCTGGGAAGTCATTGAGCCCCTTGGCTTTGAAAAACCCAGATGTTGGTGCTTCCTTCTCTGGTAACTGACTAGGTATGGATGTAATGGTCAGATGCTGGAAGCCGTCTGCTGATCTGTTTCTCTGTCTGCTTGTAACTTGTGTTTGTAACTTGTGTTTGTATTCTGTTTGCATTCTCTGAAGTTTGGGGTGCTGACTTTTTCCCCTGAACTAGGCAAATGATATGTGTTTGATTGATTAAAGTAAGATTGTTAACCCATTTTGAGTTGCTTTCCTTTAGAAAACCAGATCTAAGAACCTGTGCTAGCAGCCATACTGGGTATGCTAGGCTGCTTGCTGATAACGGTTATTACATCAAGGAATATGAACTTCCATAAAGATTTTAAATACATGAAAAAGTATCATGTAAATAACATATATGTCATTAATCATTGATTAATTATAGTCATTCAAACACCTCTTTTGTGTATTACTAATTTAAGTGGTTTTTTTTTTATATATTGGTTCCTGAATGACCACAAATCAGCTCCAATATGCATCTTTTTTCTCTCTACTTTATCTGATTCCTTTTTGTTCTTTTTTTCTCTTTAGTGCTATTTATAGCTACTGTGAAATCACCTAAAAATGTGATATTAAAGTCAGAGTGTAATGTTTTCTTTTCCTTGATGAAGAAAAAAAATTATCTTAATTTTTACATATTAATTTTTTTCTTTGCTTGGTAGTCCATTTATCAGACTATTAGCTTCTTTCTTTTCTCCACTTGCCCAGTGAATTCTGCTTCAGTATAGAATCTGGCTACTGGTTGTTAGCGTCTGTGGTCCCTCCAGGGATTTCTCAATGAGCCATATTTTGGTCCTGGATTTAGACACCTATGTCTGCCTCTCTATTTCATCCAAAGAATTCCCAGAACACCCCTCATTATCAAAAGGCTCCCATCATCTCTCTTCTCTCCAGAGGGCAACCTTGGCCCAGGCTTACCTCTCAATGTCACCTCCTACATTCTGATTATAATTCTCCAGATCTTAATTTTGCTTTTTCTTCCTGCTTTGAATTGGACCAATCATCTTGAATGTTGTTGGAATGTGAAATAGAGCCTTCAACAACCTATTTCCTTCCACAGATTTCCTTCAAACACAGATATTCTTCTTGAACTAACTTCTCTATTGTTAATATGCTTTTACCTTCATTTTCCCTGTCCCAGTGATTCTGAACGCCCAGATGATGATGCAATTGTATTCCTTACTCTCATCATCTTCAGCCCTGCTCTAATCATGTCCTACTCCAGTAGATCAATTTGATAGTCCAGTGGACAATGAACTAGCATGGGTAAATACTTGAGGTAGGAAGTCAACCAACTAGCTACTGCAGTAGTACAAGTGTGAGGTGACAGAGACAAACTTTAGGGTGCTGGCAGTGTTAAAAATTGTGTATCTTTTTCTCATTACAAGTCAACTTTTCGTTATAAATTTGGATATTAATTTTCCATGCATATTACTTGCTCTGGACTTTATCATGCCCTAGGAACTTTTTCATCCTTCAAGATCACTATAACTCACACCTCATGAATATTCCTTAGGAGCCATCCCTCCCTCTGACTGGTTGATGAAAAGCCCAAAGCTCCTCCTCAAACCTTTACTGAAGGAGTGTTCCCAGGCTAATAATCCCTTTCCCCCTGACCGTACTCCTTCATGTACTACTTCTCCATCATGACTCTTCCGCCTTTAGCATACCTTTCCGCTTATCCTCTGCTTCTCAGTGTTCTTTTGTGTTTTATTTTTCCCCATTATATTCTAGTCTCCTTAAGTCCAGGGCTCTCTTTTGCTTTTTCTCTATATCCCTGGAGCTTAGCATAACACATAGTAGATATTTAATAAATGCTTATGAACTAACTTAGTTTTGATAAATAGTACATTCATAGGCAGTTGACGCAATAATAACTATGACATCAGAAATAATAGCTTCATATTCATCAAAATGTTGCCAATTTTATTCTTCAGTTTATTTGCTTTATTATTTGTTTCACACAATATACAGAAACTACCAATTCTTTCAGGGTTTTTTTTAAAATGTATTCATATTAAAGAATTGCTAAGCTTCCATATAACCTACAAATCTTTCATTTCTATTTTCTTTCTCTTAAACCATACACATATTTCCCCACATTTTTATATTCTCCCTCTTTTTAATTGAAATCATCACATATCAAAATGAAAACTGATTTGCTTGGACAAATTTATTTAGTTATTCATAGACTCTCTATTACTGTATCATTGTTGGAGGTCTTTGGTAGGATTAGAACACTGACCTTCTATATTCCAAGTCCAAGTTTCCATAGACTATATTATGTGAAAAATACTTCCAGGTATTCAACACCCTTGTACTTTTGGTTTAGTTTTTAACAAGAATAGCAAAGAATATATGAAAACCCAGTAGGAATTTTACTTGGGCATTTACCATCTTTTTGGCATTTTGTTTTGTTTTGTTTTTTAGAGTTTTCAAAATTTGGGATTTTGGCAATTAAAAAAAATTATATTTTATATTACACAAAAGCATAAGGACACTGATGAGCTCATCGTGACACTTTCAAAAGTTAACCAGGTAGAAGATATTATTTATTCTTATTTTAAAGCTATCTCATTTGTCCAGTTCCATAATCAAATATGACAATTAGAAAAGAGTAACCACTATTTCAAAATAAGAAAATATATTGTTTTAAGTTAACTGCTAAAACTAATTTTCTAGTGAATTATCCCAGGATCTGTGTAGTACCTTATTTTCTTTTTCAGAAAAAATAAAAGGTTTGTGCAAAGAGTGGTTATTTTCATAAAGACAGATTCATGCCAAATCTTTCAAAAATTTGACATTTTTAGAAAATCTGTGCTATAGAACTGTCATCCTAATTCTTCCTAAGCTTATTAATTTCCTCCAATCCAAAATTCTATACACAATCAGTTTTCTCACTTTCCATTTTTAATGCCTTCTTCACTTGTGGGATATTAGTTGAATTGTAAAGAAGACAAAATACTTCATATGAATTCTTTTCAATATTACTTATTACAATTCTCTTCTTATCCCTCTACTATGATAGTAAAAAGATATTTTATTTGAGACTAATTTGAAAGCTTATTTTCTTATTCATACTCCTCATTTATTTGTATTTTATTATTTCACTGACACATTATAAGGGTTAAGTCTGGTGATGTAAATTGTTTCAGTGGAATATATTTGAGGGATATTAAGGTAATAATTATAGCAAAAATTATATCTTTAAAAAAACCTCCTAAGTTGCCTGATATACAAGATTAGAACCTCTTCATTTTCATTTAGAACAGAATATATACATTAAAATGAAAAGATTCCCTGAAGATATATTGTTATCATTTTTTTTAACAACTTAGCACTAATTGATGACTAAAAAGTCTTATGGGAATTAAACCAAAGGAGAATATAATTCAATAATTATATACTTATATGAATCATCTTCCATTAAAAAAAAGTGTTGTGAGAGAAAGAACCAGTTGTTAAGGAGAAGGAAATATTGGAAGTTAGTTGGAAGGTATTGAACTTGTGAAGAAGATTAGAGATTGAAAACAAGCATGACTATTTTGGAGACATTCAAGCAAAGTGATGGGAATACTGTTGATCAATTCAAACTAAAAGAAGACCAGAAGCATGCAAATTGACAGAGGAAAATTATTCACTTAAATATCAGTGTAGTAGGCCAAAGATGTTACTAAGGTGTTAGCTGATATTTTCAAATGATGAAATATAAGAAACAGAGTAAAGGAAGCATAGTGGAGAAGGTGAAGATCAATGTAAGGAAAAAGAAAAATAACTCCATTAAAGTTTATTAAAAGCTATTTGGATAAAAAACAAACAAAAATAAATTGATGTAGAAATATAAATAAAAAATACAGTAGAATACAATAGAAACCTGGTAGAGGGGAATTTTATAATAGTGATGGGTGATTTCAATGATCCAGACATGAGCTTGATATTTCTTTGACAAAATCAAAATAGCAAATAGTCTTTTGACTTACTTCAATGATAATTAAATTCTTAAAATTCTCAGAATAGAATAAATACATACCCGTGTTATTTTCTTTTTTCAAATTATTTATCTCTTTTAAAATAATTTGAAGATACTAAGTTTTTGAAAAGATCTTGTTCCTTCTCTCTTTTTTAGAATCTTATAACAAAAAGTGTTATAGCATTATTCAATTCCTTCTAATTCCTCAAATTGCCTTTCTAGGTTTCTGGCTGACTTTTAGAGTAATTTTGTGATAGAAGATAAAAGTGTAGTTTCTCACTGGAATTTTCTTTTAAATCATAATTCAGTCTCATTTAAATTTCAGAGTTTTGTTAGCCAGAGTTGAGTAGTTTGCCTCTTTGCCAGATGTTTTATTCTATAGTATTCTATGGGTTAGGTTTTGTTATATTTTACAGTAAAAAAGATGCAAGAAAATGTATTGTATTACATAAAACCATACTTGAAATATCCCTTATTTTTCTCTTTTGGCTCTCTCAATATTTAAAGTTGTTTTGCTTCTGTATATGTTGGAATCATTTCCTTTCATAGATTACTCAGCAGGTGCTTGATTTTTTTGGTCATAGTAAAAAAAAAAAAGACATTTAGCAAGAATATTAATCATGCTGTCAGTCCACAGTCAGAGCCTCAGAGGAATAAACTATTTTCTCAGTGGGCAATATCTTTAAAGATATCATTAGTTTATGCATTTTTAATTATTTCCTGAGCTCAAAAGATTATAGGTGGTATCAATAGAATTATATATAAACTAAAAATCCTATGTAAATTATATAAAAGATACAAACCAGTGAAGCACAACTCTGTTGGTGATTGGCAGTCAAATTAATAAAGACAACTTATAAGCCAAAATAAAAGGCTAATTTACCTGATAGTTAAATGAAATGATAAATTCAGAGAATAACAATAGAGGTGAGGTAAAAATGGGTTGAGGTAGTCTACAAAGCCAGGTAGTAACACACAACCACATATGAAATATAAGCAATATACATGCACCTGAGACATATAACCTTTTCAAAAAATGGCCACCATTCTGAAACTTTCCCTACTAGTCCAGAGTTATCAAATGAGCCATTATAGATATCTTTGGAGGTTTTTGAAGGTATAGACTATAAATGGAAAAGCATAGAAATCTGGAAAACAGCATTCACAACAACAACAACAGCATCAGAGGGTGTTGACAAACTCACAAACAAGTATGCCTTCTTGTCCAAAAAATACTTTCCTCTATTGTTTGATTGTTAACTACTTTTTGATACTGTTGGAAATTATCATCTGGGTTAACAGATACCTTAAAAAAATGATAATTGAAATGGGAGGAGGACCCGTATGTACAAAAAAATATTTATAGGGGCTCTTTTTGTGGTGGCAAAGAATTGGAAATCAAGGGGATGCCCTTCAATTGGAGAATGGCTAAACAAATTGTGGTATATGAATGTGAGGGAATACTATTGTACTATGAGAAATGAGGAACAGACAGACTTCATGATAACCTGGAAAGACTTATATAAACTGACAATGAGTGAGAAGAGCAAAACCAGGAGAACTTTGAACACAGTTGCAGACATATCATATCTGTGAAGACTAACTTTGACAGACTGGGGTCCTCTCCGCAATGCAAGGCTATAAGACATCTCCAAAAGAGTCATAATGGAAAGAGATATCAACATTCAGAAAAAAGAACAACAGAATCTGAATGCAGATTGAAGCAAATTACTTGCTCTCTCTTGTATTTTGTTTTGTTCCTTCTTTCTCGTTGTTCACTCCATTGCTTATTAGTCTTCTTTCCATCTTGACTAATGTTTAATGCGCAGGTATTTGTAGAACCTAAATTGTATTGCATGCTGCCTTGGGCAGGGAGGGGAGAAGGAAGAATAATAGGGAGGGGAAGAAAATTTGGAACTCAATGGATTGTAGAATTGAATGTGGTAAACTAAAAGTAAATAAATAAATTAAAAATAAAAAAAATTAATTTACTTTAATTGATTTGAAAAATAGTAAATTGATTCCATCAACTGTTTTATTCAATGAAAAGAAACTATATGAACCTCTATAGAGAAAAGCTTATTTTTTATTCTCAATTTTAGATCATTAATATAGTGTTATGCTTTTGGAAGGGGAAAAATGGTTGAGTGATGCAAGAAAATCATGAAAAATAAGTCAACAGCTTTGTAAAGGGTACACACCCAAAAAGTTACTAAAGTAAATAGCACCTTAAAAAACAGAATAGAAAAAAAGAGTTACAAAATACCAGTGAGAAGAAGTATATTCTGAAAAGCAAAATTGACTAAATGGGAAAATAGGCACAAAAAAATCACTGAAACAAAAAACAAAACAAAACAAACAAACAAACAAAAACACCAACTTCCATAAAAAGTAGGATTGGTTAAATGGAACTGGAGGTGCAAAGAAAAAGGGGAATGATAGAAGGGAAGGTAGATTGGGGGAAGGAGTAGTCAGAAGCAAAACCCTTTTGAGGACAGAGTCAAAGGAGAGAGAATAGAATAAGTGTGGGGGAAAATATGATGGAGGGAAACACATTTAGCAATCATTACTGTGAAAAAAAATTGAAAGAAGTTTCTCTGATAAAGATCTCATTTCTCAAATGAAAACTGAAAAGTGATCAAAAGATATGAAGTTTTCCGAAGTATTCAAAGTTATCTATAGCCATGTGAAAATATACTACAACTCACTATTGAATGGAGAAATGTAGATTAAAACAATTCTCAGTTATTGCCTCATACTGACTAGCTTGGCTAATAGAATAGAAAAGCAAAATGATGAGCATTGGAGGAGATTTGGGAAAATGAGACATTAATGTCCTGTTGATGGAATTTTGAACTGATTCAAACATTCTTTAGTGGAATTTGGAACTATGACCAAAGGGTTCTAAAATCATGTATACTTTTTTGACCTAAATATACCACTACTAGAACTGTATTCAAAAAGATTTTTAAAAAGGACAAAAGGATCTATAAGCTCAAAAATATTTATATGAGTTCTTTTCTGGTATCAAAAAATGAGAAATTTTGGGTATGTCCATCAGTTGGAAAATGGATGAACAAATTGTACTATGTGATTGTGATGGAACACTATTGCACTATTTGAAAGGATGAACTGTATGCTTTCAGAAACACTTGGAAAGAGTTACATGAGTTGATGCAAAGTGAAATGGATTGTGTACACAAAGTTAACAGCAATATTGTAAGATAATTAGCTGTGAATGACTTAGCTTTTGTCAGCAATACAATGATCTAAGGCAACTCAGAAGGATGGAAGATGAAAAATATTTTCCATTCATTCATAGAGAAGGAACTGCTGGTATCTTAATATATGTGGAAGCATATTTTTTCACTTTATTTTTCTTAAGGGTTTTTTTAGTCTTTTTTCCCCCACAACATGATTAATATAGAAATGTTTTGCATGGCTAAATATATGTAAACTATATAGAATTGGTTTCTTTCTCAATGAGGGGGGTTGCCAGGGGAAGAAAGGAGAGATCTTGGAACTCAAAACTGTAAAAAACAAATATTAATAATTGTTTTTTCCATGTAACTGGAGGAAAATAAAATACTATTTTAATGAGAATAATGACTGCTCCTACTTCCCAGGGTTTTTGTTAAGATCAAAAATATATTTGTACAAAATTCAGCACAACTCCTGGCTTATAGGAGATACTTAAGAAATTATTGTTTCTGGGAGGTAGAGCCAAGATGGCAGAGAAAAATCAGGAACTCTGCTGAGTTCCAGCTCTAACCACCTCCAATATCTATAAAATATGACTCTAAACAAATTTTAGAGCTGCAGAACTCACAAAGTGACAAAGAGAAACAAATCTCCTGCTGAAGGTAGCCTGGGAGGGCGACAGGAAGGGTCTATCACACCACCCTGGGAACTGAGCACAGTCCTGCTTGAGATGCAGGATTCTGGCCTGGGGTGGCCCCAACCAGTGGCACAGAATAGCTGGAGCAGATTTCAGGAAAGTGGATCACCAGAAGCAATGGCAGTTTCCAGACTTTTCAACCCATAAACATCAAAGGAAAAGGAAAAGTTCAGTGGGGAACTCTGTTGGAATCAGGTGAAGGAAGAGTGTGGTCTGACCCATGCCCCAGGGCAAGAAGTGGCAGAGATGCAGCAGCAGCTGTGTGGCTGCCTTTGGAGCTCCTGGTTTGCAGTTCATAGGGGGAACAAGTGACCATTCAGAGGGTAATCACTCTTGCTTTGACCTGCTTGGATCTGGATGACAGTCTGGGGTGCATGGAAGTGTGCCAGAGCTTGGGGAGTCTCTAGAGAGGGCACTCTGCTCAGACCTCTGACAACATTTGTGAAAAACCCAGTGATTTGGGACATAGCTCTCTCCATGCTGGAAGCAGAGTTCTACCATGGCAAAGAGCTCAAAAGTCAAGGAATTGGCTGGCAAGATGGAAGAGAAAGCAGAGGAAGCACAATCAGAACACAGAATCCTTTTCTGGAGACAAAAAGGATCAAGACATGGAAACAGAAGTCAATAAAGTCAAAATTCCTGCATCAAAAGCTTCCAACATAAAAATGAACTGGTTACGGGACATGGAGGAACTTAAGAAGTATTTTGAAAATAAAGTGAGAGAAGGAGAGGAAAAATTGGGAAGAGAAATGAGAATGATGCATGAAAATCATGAAAAGTGAGTCAACAGCCTGCTAAAGGAGATCCAAAAAATACTGAAGAAAATAACACCTTAAAAAATAGACTAACCCAAATTGCAAAAGAGACCCAAAAAGCCAATGGGGAGAAAAATGCCTTAAAAAGTTGAATTGCCTGGATGGAAAAGGAATTTCAAAAACTCACTGAAGAGAATAATTCCTTCAAAATTAGATTAGAGCAAATGGAAGCTAATGACTTTATAAGAAATCAAGATACTATAAAACTGATTCAAACAAATGAAAAAATAGAAAGCAATGTGAGATATCTCATTGGAAAAACCACTGACCTGGAAAATAGATCCAGTAGAGATCCTTCAAAAATTATTGGACTACCTGAAAGCCATGACAAAAAAAGAAGAGCCTAGAAATCATCCTTCAAGAAATTCTCAAGGAAAATTGACCTGATAGTCTAGAACCAGAGGGCAAAATAGAAATTGAAAGAATTCAATGATAACGTCTTGAAAAAGATCCCCAAAAGGAAACTCCTAGGAATATCATAGCAAAATTCTAGAGCTCCCAGGTCAAGGAGAAAATATCACAAGCTGCCAGGAAGAAACAATTTGAGTATTATGGAAACACAATCAGGATAACACAAGATCTAGCAGCTTCTAAACTAAGGGACTAAAGGGCTTGGAATATGATATTCCAGAGGTCACAGGAGCTAGGATTAAAACCAAGAATCACCTACCCAGCAAAACTGAGTGTAATAAGGAAAATATGGTCATTCAATGAAATAGAGGACTTTTAAGTATTCTTAATGAAAAAACCAGAGCTGAACAGAAAATTTTACTTTCAAATATAAGAAAGAAGAGAAGCATGAGAAGGTAAACAGGAAAAGGAAATCACAAGGAACTTAATAAAGTTGAACTATTTACATACATGGATAAACTGGATAAACAATAATGGTAACTCAAAAGAATTTTCTCAGTATGAGGATAGTTGAAGAGAATATATGTGTGTGTGTGTATGTGTGTGTGTGCATACATAGATACATACATATATATATATATATGTATGTAAAGGAGGGTGTCTATAGATGCATATATGAGTGTGTGTATACGTGTATACATGTATACATAGATAAAGGGCACAGGATCAGTTGAATGGGAAGGGATGATATCTAAAAAATAAAATTAAGAAGTGAGACAGGAATATAATGAGAGAAGGAGAAAGGGAGAGATGAAATAGGATAAAGTATCTCATATAAAAGAGGCAGGAGAGAAGTATTGCAATGGAGGGGAAGAGCAGGAAGGTGAGAGGGAATGGATCAACTTTACTCTTATTAAATTTTGCTTACAGAGGGAATAATATACACATTCATTTGGGTATCTTGACCTACAGGAAAGTTGGAGGGAGGGGGAAAAGAGAGGGAATGATGAGGGGGAGGACAGGTTGCGGGAGAGGGTATTTAGAAGCACATACATTTGAAAAGTGACAGGGTGAAGGTAGAGAATGGAATAGGTGGGGGGCGGGATAGGAAGGAGGGAAATGTGGGATTGGTCTTTCACAATATACATGCTGTGGAAACATTTTGCATAACTACACATGTCCAACCTATATTGAGTTGCTTATCTTCCCAGTGGGGGTGGGTGAAGAGGGAAGAGGGGACAAAATCTGGAAATCAAAATTTTAAAAACAAATGTTTAAAAAAAATGGGTTTTTTTTGCATGAAACTGGTAAATAAGTTGTGCAGGCATTGGGGTATAGAAATCTATCTTTCCCTACTGGAAAGTTAGAGAAGGTGTAGGGGAGCATGTAAGAGAGAGAAGATTGGGGAAAGAGGGACTCAGTTGAATCTCTATCTTGGGGAGGGAGGTAGGGGAGAGATGAGGAGAAAATTTGTAACTTAAAATCTTGTGGAAATGAATGTTGAAAACTAAAAATAAATTCAATAAAAATAAAAAAAAAGATGAAAAGAAATTGTTTCATTCTTAAAATGTTATTGATGTAGGAGTTTTTAAATTTTCTGTATTTTAATTATCTGATTAACAGTACCACAGTGCTTATTAACTATGACTCATTCTTAGTACCTGAGAGAGTTATGCATATAGGAAGGGCCACTATCCAAGAAAACCTTTTGATTTTTTTTTTTCCCGTGAATTGTTCCTAACCTTCTTTCCAGGTCAATTAGCAAATTTTATAGCTGGTGTTAACATTCTTCTATTGTTCTAATTCTTCTTTTTTTTCTCTTAAACGTAATTGTTCTTATGTTTTAACATATTAAAATGATATTAGACTTACACTCATTAAATCATCCTATTAACAAAACTGAAAAACACTCAATTTTAGTATCTTCACCTTCCCTAATGATGTTAGCCAGGTTCAAATGTATTTTCTACCTTCATATCAACCCAGGAGTGACTGCATCATTCAATGAACAGTGAACCAGTCTCAAAGCTCAGAAGACATAGAATAAACTGCTGCCTCTACAACATTTTCCTTGTTTCATCATGTAGGCAAGTCATTAAAACTCTCAGTGATCCCAGCTAAGTTGCCAAGATGGTGCCAATCAGCATTGACATTGAGTTTCTTCTCTGAGAATTTCTGTGTACCAGTAGAATCATAGAGTCTATTGCTATCCCTATATAGAAAAATCTAGGTGGCACAGTGGGTAGAGCATTGCCCTTGGAGTCCAGAGGACTTGAGTTCAAATGTGCCTTAATATACTTGACACATATTAGCTGTGTGACTCTGGGCAAGTCAAACCCAATTGCCTCACACACACACAAACACACACACACAAACACACAAAGACTGATTTGTCATTTCCTTCTCCTGTTTAGGTAGATACCATCTTTATTTCCTATAAAATTTGTAGTTCTAAATATATTTTCAACCTTTTAAATTTTGTATTTAATTTTTCTTGTATGCTTTTTCCCCCTCAGTATTTTTCTGGTAGAATTTTATGTTCACTTTTGGCATCATAGTTTAACAGCATAGATTTTCACACACACACACACACACACACACACACACGCAAACACAAACACACACACATTTATTCAGAAGAATTTTTTTAAACAATCACTTTTTTTTCTGATGGCCGTTCCTTAAAAATTTTATTGTCTTTTTTCCTAAACTAAACAGTTAACGTTATTCAACCTTACCTATTTGTGTACATAAATGTGTGATAGTATACGTGTGTGGGTATCAATGTGTGGTTGTATCTATAGTTGTATATGTATATTTGTATTCATATAATTCTGTGCACATATATATATGTTATGTACATATGATTTAATGTTAGGATATGTGCGTGTATGTATTTAATTGTCCACATCAACAACTTTAAGGATTTCTTTAAGATCTCTTAGTTTTTATGACCCATACTGTCTTATTCTTTCTGTCTTGTTCTTCCATTACTTATAAGCATTTACCATTTTTACTTTGATTTGTTGCTTTTGAATTACAATTACTTCATTCTTCCCTTATTCATATTAAGATATGTAAAAAACCATCTAACATACTTTATACCTTTCTCTTTGGCTTCCCAAATCTGGGAGAGACACTGTTTTCACAAATATTCGTTCTATTTTAAAAACTAACCATATCTTCTTTATATTCTTTGCACTGTTTGTTTTGCTCAAATTACCAGTGCCCTCCATTCTTTCAAACCTGCGTCTGGATAAAATTGAACATTTTTTTATAAGAGAAACAACAAGGTTGCTTTCACTGTTGATTTGCTGTTCTTCCATCTCCACATTTCCAATCATGCCCTTTTCTTTTAGCAATTCAAAAATCAAGCTAAATCATTTTCTTTTAAATTTTGTTTCCATGTGGAGTAAAACCATTGATATATTTTCTTATTCTTTTTGATGTTTCATATCCCTACACCATCTGTCCTCTCTCAACAAAATACTTCCAATCATCATCCATAGTCCCTTGCCAAAGAAGACAGTGAAGGTTTTCTACCATATGTGCAGATGTAAGGTTGCCTATTTACCTGGTACAGGTTGATATATGGCTCTAGTCTTCTTCAAGATTAATGTCACTACAGTGTGCTTCATTAACTTTGCAAAACAATCCATAATCGGGTATGCATTTTCTTGGATGTGTATTTCTGGGGTTCACATATTAGCATAGTCACTCAAGAATTCCATTCAGGACTTTTGTGAAAGCTCCTAGTTAGCCAAGGTAGAAAAGCTTTCTAGAAAATTGCAAATTTCTGTATTCTGTTAACAGTGTCAAGGTCCTTCTTTGCATCATCAAGCATAGCTGCATAAAATCAATTGTCTAAAACTAGACCCATTATGCCGTCTTGCTTCATGCAGCTTATACTGCGAAATGAATCAGATAAAAATCCATTCAACACTAACTCAACTAGCCATTCTATCACAAAATAGACCCAAGGTATTTCAGTATCTTTAGGCATCCACACTGAGGTAATTGGGGGTGTATACATTTCTCATGCTTACTCTTGTAGTTTAGATTCAGCATGCGTATGCATGCACACACACATCCCTCTAAATTAAAAAGTAATATTATTTGTAACTCATTAAAATATAAAATGTGTTTCTTACTTCCAGGTTTACAAGTGTACCATATGGTTTCCTCCCCTCCCCCCATGGACTGAATAATATAAATGTAATACAATATAATATAAATAATATAATATAAATATTAAATAATTATAAATAATTATAAATATGATCAATATAAACAAAATAATCAAAATATAAAAAATAATATAAATAATATAAATTGAAAGTATCAATTCCCCATAAAAGACTTAGCATTCACTTTCTAAACTTGGCCCAAATCCTAACATAATAGTTGAGCATTGATTTCTGAAAAATCACAAAATTACAGAATCTGAGAGTTTGATGAACGCTTATTGGCCATTTTGCTCCATCTATATCTTGAATATGAATACTTTCCACAATATAGTTGAAAAGTAATCATTCTGTCTCTGTTTGCAGAATTCTAGTGGGGCTGTAGCCACTACTTTCCAAAGCAGCTCATCTTGAATGGGCTTTAGTTATGAGAAGTTTCTCCTTTCTCAATTCTAAGCCTATTTCTTTGCTACTTTCACCCATCGGTATAGTTCTCTCATCTGGAAAGAAGAAAAACCATGCTTATTTACTTCATTCAATATTCATATGGCATCATCTCAAAGACCTTCACCATCCTGATTTTCCATGTCCCAGTGCACTCTAGACTATCTATATTTTTCCTCATTTCAACAACTCCATTGAAAGAATGTTATAGCACGAGTCTCCACATTCAGATTCTTCATGCTTTGCTTTGTGAATCATTAACAGTAACTTCATCTTTTGAATTCTATGTTTTTAATATTTTTTAGCATTTGTATTCTCTGAATGTTTCCTGCATCCTTTAGGTTGATTGACTGTATTTCATTTTGAGAAAAAAAGGACTGAAATCTTAAGTACTTAAGAAAAAAGGAATGAAATACCTAGAAACCATTGAAAATTATTTATTTTTAATTAAAACTACATTAATAGAAGTAGAATTTATGATGTGTAAGTCATTTAATAACATTTGTTTCAAAGGAATGTGAGTAAACGGATACCTATCCAGAGAAGAATTACCAGGTTATCTGAGCTATATGGAAAATATTTCATATGTTTGATTAAACTCAAACTGCAAGGTGAATATGATCATTGTCTTTATAAATTTGCAGATTTCCCATGTGGAAGAGGGATTAGATTTATCCTGCGAAGAATCTGAAGGTGAAAAATGAATGATCATTTGGAGTTTTAAGCATATTTCAATTTTAATATATAAGGAAATTTTCTAACAATTAAAGCTGAATAAACAAAAAATTAACTTTCCTATGTAATAGGGCTCCTTATTTCTTCACATTTTTAGAGAATGGATGTCCACTTTTTGGGAAGATACAGTATAGTGTCTGATAGTCAACCAATTATCCATTCATTTTTTTTCCAGAAAATTTCATGAAGTTTCATTAAAACTTGTATAAGACCAAGAAAAGGAATATGTTAATCATATTCCTACATTTGCTGGAAAATTAAACTTCCAAGATTTTTACAAATATCAAATTCTATTGTATGTTCTCCTGAAAAAGAATATGGATGATGGTGAAATCGTATGCAGAGAATTAGGCCATTTCTGAGGTCCACATTTTAAAAGGGACATTGGTAGAGTAGAGCAAGTCTAGAGGAGAGTAGCCATCTGGGTAAGAAGCTAAACAAACGTTGGTTAAAGAAATCACCTAAATTTTTTTCCAGTAGAAGATATGACATAGGAGAGGGGTAATGATGCTTATATGTCTTATCTATGATCTCACTAAGATAGGTATTCCTTCAGCTAGAAGAGTTTTTAACCATTCATGACTGATAACCTTGTACCATTCTGTTTCATGTATCTCTATACATTTTCTAAAACAGATCTACCAGATTTTCTGTATGCTTTCCTCAAGGTGTTTTAGTATTTATGCTAATATTATCTCTCTCACTTCATTAAGAAACAAAAAAATTCTAATCATATAGACCTTGGTGCTATCTTTTGTGCCAATTCTTGTGTATTGGACTCTATTAGCAAGAAGTTGCAAATTATTCTTACCTACCTGGCTTATTTCCTTTTTGGTCATTTAAAACACTTCTGAGACCATAACATTTCCTTTCCTTCCTGTATTCTTTCCTTCATTCTTTTGTTCCTTCTTCCATTCCCTCCAGTCTTCTTTCCATTATTCTTTTTTCTTCCTTCCTTCCCTTCCTTTTTCCTGCCTTTCATTCTCATTTCTTTCCTCTATGCTCCCTTTGTTCTTTGCTTCTGTCCATCCTTCCTTCATCCTCTCCTTCTCTTCTTTTCTTTTTTTCCATTCTTCTTTTCTTAACATCTATGCTCCTTCTTTTTTCTTCCTTAATCCTCATGATACTAGCAGTATTAAAAACATGGTCTTTTGAAGTGGAATATGCCTTGAAATCACAGAAAATAAAACAAAAGAAAAAAATGTGCATCTTTCCAAGTTTAATTCAGCCAACCCTTGTCTTCTTAATCATTTCTAGATCCAGCTCATTGTTTAATTGCAGTGTCTATCTAAGATATATTGTACTGATGAATTAACTCAAGGGATTGCTCATATAGCTGTGTGTCATAATTGGATAACTCTCTTTTCCTATATTATTTTTATTTGTGTGTGTGTTCATATTTATTCATTTGTGCAT
>CM053580.1:89603691-89625858 GCA_028627135.1 Pseudochirops cupreus
TTTTTTTGGTCTTTTCTCTTTCTTTTAAATTTGAACACTCCTTCCAGGGTGGAAGTGACACTGTCTCAGTCTTCTTCTTCTAGATACCAGAGGCCCTTGCTGTTTATCTAGTGCTGTGCTGATGTTACTCTGAGAGTCTGAGGACTCTCATGTTTTGTGCTATGCTGAGGAGGAAGTATGGGGCCAGGGGAAGGTGGATTGGTCCTGCTGGAGACTGTAGGGGTTACATAGCTTACCTAGTAGTGAGCCAGTTTTGTATCTGTCATGTGCTGAGGCCTGGTGGAGTGTTTTTGCATTTCTCTTGGCTATGCTGAAGCACATGACAGTCTGGCCTCTGGAAGCTTCCTGTTTTCCTGGGGCTATAGTGAATAAGGTGATGCAATGCCTGCTGCAAGCTGCATCTTTGCTTACACATCTATAGGGTTGACATCTATCTGTTTACCTGTGACTTTGCTGAAGCATGTGCAGGTCTGGGCACTAAAAGATTCCTATTTGCCTGGTGCTACACTGAAGCCCATGGTGGTTCACAGAACAGGAGCCTACCACTTATCCTGGCTATATTAAGGCACATGGGGGATCCTGGTGTTGACATTTGCCTGCTCTACCACACTGGGACTCAGGATGTACCTCTGGTTTGCTGAGGTGGGGCTTGCTGCTGGATCACTGGGACACTTCTCATCCTCTACTATGCTCCCCTTTCACCCACATGAGATGGACCTTTCTTGCTGACCTTCCAAGTTATTTTTTTGACTAAAAGATAGATCACCACCTATTTTTGCTGGTTCTGCTGTTTTAAGATTTGTTTCAAGTCTCTATTTTATGGTTTTTTGGAGGTGAGTATGGAAGAGTTATAGCAATTTACTGTTTACTCTGCTATCTTGGGTCCCAGAAATCAGTTTTAATCTAGATCATGTCTTTTGAGTGGAGTGTCCCTAAATATGAGTCTTCACTTCCAAATGACCAAATAAAACTCCAAAAAATTTTACATACCAGTCAAAAAGGAGATATTTAGAGATTTGGGGCATTCGAATTTTATAGCATTCTCCCTTCTCTCTGTCAGCTCCTACACAAAACTCAACTGCCAAATCTTTCTCCCTTGCCAATAGTTTTTTTATTGTTTTTTTTTAAGAGACTTGATCAGTTGATTCTCTGATGCTTTTAAACACTTTCCCCCCTAACTCAAACAATAGATTTTATTATCGGGGGGGACATCAAATTTCAGGAGTACCTAAAACCTTGATTGTAACAGCATCAAACATCAAGAGCAAATTGAGGGGTTTTTTGTTTGTTTGTTTTTTGTAAAAAGGGAACTGCTTCACATGAGATTTAAGGTGACTCTTCTTTGAAAGACCCTAAAACTTATTTGTATGATGTCTGAATTTAGGAGCTGAGTACCTAAATCTGGGATGAATTAAAGTGCCAGGTATCTATACTTCATGTTTCTATATTGTATTAAGGTGTACAAGCATTCCTCACAACAAGTCTGTGAAGTAGTTATTATTATTACTATCCCCATTTTATTGATGAGGAAAATGTTAAGGAACTTTTTCTGGTTCATGCAACTGTGACATGTCTGAAGTGGGATTCCTACACACACACACACACACTCATACACACATACACACTCACACAAACACACACAGAATTTATATAGATGTATGTGGTGAATATTTTCAAGGTATTTAGAGACACCCTATTTCGCATAGTTATGTCACAGCAAGTAGACTGTGACTTGAGCTTGGCATAACTATAATCCTTTGTACCCTGGATGATCTCACCTTCCAGCCATGTATATTGCTTTGACTAGCACCAGGTATTCATTGAGGGATTTATCCTAAAGCCATCCATCTCATCTTTTGGCAACCTCACAATCCCTGTTTCTTATAAGTCAAGTGAACCAAACCAGGTACTGCAGTCCTGTTCCTGACTCTTTGACTAGTCCTATATCCCCCACTGAATAGTCACAAGGCTAAACAACTCTTAAGACTTAAGACAATCAACGTAAGAATGATTCCCAAAATACTTAGGATCACCTGCATTGTCCACACATGAGTCCACAGTGGGAAGTGCTAAGAATGATTGTGTCATGATCCAGCCCACTTCCGTGGTTTTTTTTTTTTATTTACATAAAACCTGCCTTTGCCCCAGCATGTTAAATCCTCTTTATTGGGGGTGAGAGTAGGGAAGGAGGGAAACTTCTGCTTGCAAGAATTTTCCTTACTCAGAAATTAATTAAACTTCTTTTTAATCTCTGAGACACCTGTCTCTGGACCCCTCTGTTCAGCTCCAGTCATTTCCTGGTCAGAGACCAATTTCAGTAAAATTGATACTATATAGATATATACACATAAACATATACATACACATACACACATATACAATACACACACACACACACACCCCTATACATATACATATACATGCACATATACACATACATATACATATACACAAATATAATTGTTATTCAGTCATTTCATGCATGTCTGACTCTTCTTGACCCATGTGGGATTTTCTTGTAAAGACACTGGGTTGGTTTGCCATTTCCTTCACTTCATTTTGCAGATGAGAAAACAGAGGAAAGGGGGTGAAGTGACTTGTTCAGGGTAACACATGTGGTGTCTGAGGCCAGATCTGAACTCAAGAAGATGAGTCTTCCTGATTCTAATCCAAGCACTCTATCTACTGCATCACTTAACTGTGTACATTACACACAGACATGTGCACACACACTACACATACATAAATACATGTGTGTATATATATGTATATACACACATGTGTGTATGTATGTATATGTATATCTGCATGTGTATGTATTTATGTATATGTGGGAGTATGTATTTATATGAATGTGTATATGTATGCATATATGTATATGTGTATATTTTTATCTAAAATATATATGTGTGTGTATATATATATATATACATATATATATATACATTTATATTTATATAGTGAAAATACAATTGTATTGCAATACTGAAGTCTCTGGTAGCTAGAGTTAAGCATTGCAGATTAATTTGTTCAGAAATCATTCACAGCAATGGCTCCTGGGTGTCCAGTCATCTGCATTTTTATTCGGGATAGAATAACATAAACTGCACAGGGCCAGTTGAGCATTCATGGTAATTATGTGGCAAATAGTCATGTTTAGCCATCCTTTCCAACTCAAGGGATTAAGAGAAGATTCTCTAGGCTATAAGATCTAAAAATCATAATCAACATACAAAAAAATGAAATTTGGAGCTAGCTCAGCTTTCCAACTGAGAAGTAAAGATTGATTCTAGGAAATTTTACAGTCATTCCTGTTAAGAAGCAGCTGCAGTTTCTTAGTTGTGCTTTGGGGCATTTGTAACAGTAAGACATTCCTTTTGGTAGGAAAAAAAAAGTTAAGTCATCAAATTGTCTCTTAGGAAAGGGGAGAACTGGAATGTGTTGAAAAAACTTGAGGACTGAGGTTTCAGAAGCTTATTCAGAGTGGGACAGGGGCATTTTAACATTACGGCTTTGATTCATTTCTCTTTTTTTTTAAATACAATTTGTACCAATTACACATAAAGAAAAATTTTAGGCATTAATTTTTATAAGGTTTGAATTCCAAATTTTTTTCTCTCTCTTCTCTCTTTTCCCGTTTTCCAAAAATGGTAGCAATTTCATATTGGTTATGCATGAGTTATCATCTAAAACATATCCCAGTTCTGGAAGAAAAAAAAAACAGATCAAAAGAAAAAGAAACAAAAAAGGATAAAGTAGTGGAAAAAATGCTTTGCTCTTCATTCAGATTCCATCAGGTCCTTATCATCTATTAAGATAATTGTATGATTTCTGTTGGTTTTATTATTGATATTGTCAATTATGTTGATGGTTTTCCTAATTTTTATTCAACCCTGCATTCCTGGTATATCCCACTTGGTGATAGTATATAATTTTTGTGAACTATTGCTATAATTGCCTTGCTAGTATTTTTTTTCATATTTTTTGCATTGATATTCATTACGGAAATTGATCTATCATTTTCTTTCTCTGTTTTACCTCCTCATGGTTTAGGTGTCAACAGCATATTTGTGTCATAAAAGGAATTTGGTGGTACTCCACCTATTTTTCCAAATGGTTTATAAAGTATTGGGATTAATTGTTTGAATGTTTGATAGAATTCACTTGTCAACCTCTATGGTCTTTGGGATTTTTAGAGCTCAACAATGACTTGTTTAATTTCTTTTTCTAAGATGAGATTATTTAGGCATTCTATTTCCTGAACTGTTAATCTGGGAAATTTATATTTTTGTAAATATTCACTGATTTTCATCAGATTGTCATTAATTGGCATACAATTTGGCAAAATATTTCCTAATGATTGTTTTAATTACTTCTTCATTGGTGGTGATTTTACCCTTTTCATTTTTGATACTGGATATTTGGTTTTCTCTTCTTTTTTTAAATCAAATTAACCAGTGATTTATCTATCTTGTTTTCCCCCAATATAACCAGCTCCTATATTCATTTATTATCTCAATATTTTTGTTTGTTTGTTTTACTTTGAGTCTTATTAATCTCACCCTTGATTTTCAGGGTTTCCAGTTGAGGGCTTATTTGGGAATTTTTATTTAGGTCTCTTTCTAATTGCGTGCACAATTCATTGATCTCTTCATTTTCTATTTTGTTTATGTAAGAACTTAGATAAGTGAATCTTCTTCTAAGTACTACTTTGACAACATCCCATAAATGTAGGGATATTGTCTCATTATTGTCACTCTCGTTGATAAAATTATCGATTGTTTCTATGATTTGTAGTTTGATTCATTTATTCTTTAGGATTAAATTATTTAGTTTCTAATTAATTTTTTTTAATCTATCTTTCCACTGTCCTTTGTTGAATGTAATTTTTGTTAGATTATGATCGAAAAAGAATACATTTAATATTTTTACCTTTCTATTTCTGATTTTGAGGGGTTTATAACCTAATATATGGTCAGGTTTTGTGTAGTGCCATGAGCTTCTGAGCAATATATATGTTCTATTTGTAAATATCCATAGGTCCTAATGTATTTATATTTATTATATGTAATTATATTCTTTTTTCTCATCCTTTTCCTTTAGTTTTGAAAAAAAATTGATATAGTTAACAAGAAAGGAATAGTTCTTTGACAGATGTTTGAAAGTAATTCCTGAATTTTACTTTTCCTATCTTGTTAATCTTTTTAGAAACAGTGACATTTTACAAAAATTCTAACTAAGGACTTAAAATGGCTAGCATACAAGAAGAGAGCACTTGTTTCAGGTAAATGAAATAGCCTTAAAAAAAAAAAAGAAAGAAAACAAGGAAGAAAATTTTAACAAAGAAAACAAAAAGACATCACGGTCTTAGAGGAAAAGAAACAAAACATCAGAAATCAGTGTGGCATAATGTAAAATATACTAATGTTAAAGTCAAGAGAAGGATGCTTCAAACATGGCTCCAGTTGTTAATAGCTGTCTGGGCTTGGGGGGCAGGTGCTTCCCCTTTCTATGGATCAGTTTCCTTATCTGTAAGATAAGGGTGATATTCAATCAACCAAGTGTTGTTGAGGGGGAAACAATTTATAAACCTCAAAATTGCAAGGTATTATCTATTTCCCAATATTATTGTGAGGAAAATATACTATAATTTACATAAAAATTCTTTATAGCTTATCATGGTAAACCATTATTGTTGTTGCTGTTGTTACAGTTGCTATAGTTTTTATTCCAATGTATTCTTTGAAGCAGGGAAAGTAAACATATTGATAGTCCCATTTTGTTGTTTTAAATAATCATATAGTTTTTTTCATTTTTTTCATTTTCATTTCTGTTTGAATTTCTTAATGAATTATAAAAATGGAACTTGTCTATTTGTTTTAGTGTTTTCAGTCTGGACACCTGTCATCTTTTCCTGAATTTTAATATCATAGAGCTAGGCTACTATAAAGTAGAAATGGAAAGAAAAAAGATCAGTTTTGAGAAACAAATTTTTTACCATTGAAATACATTTCATAAATTCTGGTATGCTTGTTCTTCAACTTAGTGTCATTGACCTTGGTTTCAGGAAGTTAGGTAATATTTAGACAGTTGTACCATACCTTCCATTTGTTTGCTCTGGAGACCAAAGGGAGAACTTGCCATTTCCTTTTATGTAATTGTTCATTATCACCCACCATTAAGACCCTTCTGTTACAATATTTGCAGGTGGAGATGAGGGCTGTTGAGAATGTGTGTGTGTGTTTTTTTTTTTCCAACACACAGATTAAAAACACTAGTACACTAATTTGGGGATCATTGATCTTGATTTCTGGACTAACCTATGAGGGTAATGTCATTTTAAGTGATAAATTAAAATCAGCTCAGTGTTGTAGTTTCAACTATACATACCAATTATAAAGACATGGCAGTCCAATTTTATTTATCAATAAGATTTCTCATTAAATTCAGCACATTACTGTGGATCATTTATTTCTGCCAGCTTTAGGTGCCATTCCAGAAATACTTATTAGGAAGTAAATATTTAACTCTTCTTTGCAGAATAGAGGAAATAAAGGGATGAAAATACTGCATATACTTTTAGGCTTTCATGATGTGTTTTATTAGGTTTGTTGAACTATTTTCTCTTTCTTTTTTTCCTTCTTTACTATAAGATGATATTGATTTGGAAATGTAGATAATGCCAAAATGTAAACAGCCATAGAAATTATTTAAAACAAAAATAATTGATGGGAAGGGTATTGTGGTAGCAAGATAGTGGGCTAAGAGGTATAATGACTAGAACACTGCACTTTGAATAGAAGGGAGATGAATTCAAATCTGATTTCAGACACTAACTAGCTGTGAGATTGTAGCAAAGTCATTTAATCTCCTTGAGCCTCCAATTTTTCACCAAGGAAACGTAAGTAATTGAGTATTGATATCCCAAGGTTGTTATGAGGATAAAATAAAATAATATATTTAAGGGTTTTTTTTTTTTGCAAATCTTGAAGTACAAAATCAATATTAGTGATTAATGCATTTTAATTCCATCTTCTTCATTTTCATAATTGGTCAAATGGGATTCTAAGATACTTTGCAGGCTTTTAAGAAGTGTTGATTTTTCACTTTCATTTTTCATTTGAAGAATTTTACATTGAGCTAACTCAAAATCTCGTAGTTGGAATGGATCTCAGGTTCCATCTAGTACAACACATAACTACACAGGAACCCCTTTTACATCACAGAAAAATGTCCATTCAGCCACTGCTTAAAAACCACAAGTGAGGGTTAATGTCCTGCCACCAAACGCAAAGAGCTCATTCCTTTGAGGACAATTCTTGGCACATTTTTCCTTACACAAATCCTCTTAATATCCATTGTTTAAACTTTTACTCTAAGTGGCTAAGCAGAATAAGCATAATTCTTCTAAATGATAGGCCTTAACATATTTGAAACAGTTGGTATGCCTATCTTAATTCGCCTCTTCTCCAGGTTAAAAATTTTAAATTCCTTCAGTCTGCAATCTCTTCTCCATCGTTGGTGGCCAACTTTCTAAGCACTTTACTAAACTGAGGTGCCTAAAACTGAATCTAATAAATAAAATGTTGCATAATCAAGAGGGAGAATTATGTTTAGCTCTCCTTTCCCTCATTCCAGACACTATACCTCTTTAAACTAGAATAGTATTCAGTTTCTTGGCTTCAATGCCATTATACAATTCAGAAAAGGTCTCATTTTTGAGGTGACATCTTAGATTAGCCTTGAAAGAAGCTTGAGATTCTATGAAGTCCAGATGAGGAGGGAGAGCCTTCCAGACACGTGATGGCATATTTTGAGACTACATTGTACTACAATCCTTAGGATATTTTCTTTCTTGAAATATCTACACATATCTCTCTCATACTTTGCTAATGAAGACAATCTTATTGAATGCAAGTGAAGGAATTTATGTTTTGTCTATTCCATTCAATTTTTCACTTCTGAACTAAAGGTTCACAAACAATATTCTGGGCCCCATGATATTTATAAAAGCACTGATTAGAAATAAAGTGGATATGCATCAGGTAGGGACTGGATGGACAAATTGTTGCATATGTGTATAAAGTAGCTGAATGGAAGAATTATCGTAATATAAGAGATTATGAATGAAGGAATTCAGAGAAGTACAGGAAAATTTAAACAGAATGAGAAAAACAATGTTCATAATGACTGGAATGATGTAAATGAAAATAAAAATAAGACCAAACTGAGCATTGACTTACATAATTACATTGAACAAGCTTGACTGGGAAGAAAAGGTGGAGCAAGTTAATTTTCCTCATTTCATTGAGGAAATGGAGAGCAACTTGAAATATATGAAACAATGAGAAATCAAGAGTCATATTTATGAAGTGAAAAAAATAATCAAAAGTTTGTTAAGTGTTCTATTTGGTCAGCTGACAACCACTACCTTCAAAGTTTGAAATATTGAGATATATTTTCCTGATCCTAAAACTTCAAATTATTTATAGTTTTTCAAAAGTCAAGCATTTGTGTTTGAAAATATTTGAATGAAAAAGAAAATTCATGTCTACCAAATTACAGATAAATATTTAGAATACAATTCGATGTAATTATATGTCTCCTTTGGGAGAACATGTGGATGCTACAAAAGTGTATCGGCAATCATTTTCAGTGTTATGATTATATCCTTTATGATATTTCTTCCAATTCAGAGATTAGACTTTTTTTTTGGTAATTGGTTCCTCTTTGCCAATCCAGATGTTTTGTTTGTGTAATTTTTGCATTCCTGTTGACTTTTTAGTAATGGGATTAATTTGGTTCATTCTCATCCTCTTAGCTCAGCTGTGTATTTCTATGTCTTCTACAGAGATTGTGAAAAACCTTTCTTCCATCATCTGTCTTGATTCACCACACAAATTATTCATATTACTCCTTCAAAGATAGGTTTGACTAAAGAATGCTAAATCAGGAATCAAAAGACCTCAATTAAAAATCTTTCTTCTGCTATGCAAATGAGACAAAATTTTAAAAGAGCTAAGCAAAGTACCTGGCACATAGTAGGTACTATAAAAGTGTCTATTGCCTTCCCTCCCCACCATTTATGGGACTTGGGCAAATAATCTAACCTTTCTGTACCTGAGTTCTCATTATGAAATGAATGAGTTGAACTAGATGCCCCTAAGATCCCTTCACTTCAACTATTTATACCTTTAATACCTAAAATTGAGAATTACATTCAATGATAATAAAAATAAAGAATTCTGAAGTATTGAAAACATTTTTAAAAAAATGATATTATAAATAGGACATAGTATCTACCACAGTAACTAGGGTAGCTAGGAATCAAGAAGACCTGAGCTTGAATTCTACTTCTGACCCTTGCTAGCTGTGTGACCCAGGGTAAGTCATTTTAAGTCTCTTGGCCTCAGGTTCCTCATCTGCATTTCCTCTACCTCAAAGTGTTGTTGTGAGAACCAAATGAGATAACATGTATCAAACACTTGGTATACTTTAAAGTCATATACAAACACTGGCTACTATCATTCATTTTATTCATCTTTAAAATATCTGGGAAAATAAGCAAAACTTTTTTTGTCCCCTTTCCCAAAGAGATATTACAAAGTGGAAAAATAAACAAGCAAACAAAAACTCAGTCTGGATTACTTCTAAGAAGTACTATAACCTTTGGTGATGTCCAACCTCATGCTTAGATGTAAATAAGGTCAATCCTTTGATAGCTTCTCTCTATTCATCCAACTACCAGTGGGAAGAGAACTAGGAAATAAACAACCCTGAAGCTACAGGGAAAGGTGGGAACTTTGCTTCCTCCAAGTATTATTATTATTTTTTTTTTTGCTTTCTACCAAAGAGAACCCTGTTCTCTGCTGGCTCATCAGGAGAGCCATGGGGGTATCATTTAATGATCCCCTCACGCAGTCCTAATCTCCCTCTCCAGCATCTCTCTGAATTCCTTTCTCGGCAATTCAATCTCAGGGCTTCTCAAATGATGATGATGATGATAATCTTAAAATCAATAAGCCAGAGAAATTTATGGAACTCTGGGTAAAATGTATATGCAAGCAAACACTTGCCCAATCCCATGAAATCACAATGGAAACATCTCAGGAGACGGGTTGCAATTATATATGTTGCTCCCAACCCATTGATTCATCACTTACTCGTGAAGTCAGGCTCGCTTACAGCAAACTATAATGGCATACAAATTAGAGTCGGAAGCAAGGTTAACAATTATCTACGATAGGTCCCCAGCATTAAATATAAGGGAAATGGGTCTCAAAAAGATGACTTCCTCAAGGTCACGCAGGTGCAAAAGCAGAACTGAAATTATAGCCTATGTTTTCTAATTCCAAATGTAGTATTCTTTCCACTAGAACACAAATGATTCCAGAATTTAAGGAAGCAAGCATGTAAGCAAAGGGAAAGAAATACAATGAAATCAGGATTGCTTTCCAATGATAGAAAACCAACTAATTATATGATAGAAGAGGCTGATATTTAGAGCAAAACAAAAACACAAAATTCTAATTCTCTAATTCTAAAGAAGTGATAACTAGCAAAAGCTCACGTAAAAAGTATCATCATTTTAATATCTGGACTCTACTTGGACTAATGGAATAACTTCCTAATAGTTACTTCCTTTTCATTCTCTTCAACCTCTAGCCAATCTTTAATATTCATAACAGGATAATCTTTTATCTCTGATTATACCATTCCTTTTGCTCTAAAACAGTGGTTCTTAACCTCCCTAATGCCGCAACCATTCAGTACTTGTATGGGGGCATATCTGCATGTGGGCAGACCTACCTGGAGATGGATAGGGGAGTGGTGTCTCGGTTCATAAGACCATGGGAAATATGTGTTTTCTGATGGTCTTAAGAGACCCCTGTGACCCCAGTGAAAGGGTCATTCAACCCCCAAAGGGGTCGCAACTCACAGGTAGAGAACCGCTGCTCTAAAATCTACAAGGACTTCTTATTGTCTACAGGTAAAATTAAAATGATTTTGCTTGTCTTTAAATTCTCTCCACAATTTAGCAGTTCTCCACTTTTTAGTCACATTTCACATGAATTGGCTCCATCCATTCTGTTTCAGTTAAATTGAATCTTACTCTCTGCTCCCTAAATATATGCTGAATAATATTTAATGGCAACAATAGGGTATTTCTGGAAGTATCACAGGTCTAGACAGCACATTCACAAATGTTTATATGATGATAAAACATAAAGGATGTGTTGCCTCCTCTGTGATCTTAGACCCATCATTTAATTCCTTTTTGACCTTTTTCCTCATGTATAAATGACAGAATTGGACAAGGTGACCTGTGAGTTCCTTTCTAGCCATATATCCATGATTGTATTAACAGTACATCAGTATGTAGATAAATATTGGTGGTTGAAAACTCCTCCCAATCCTATTATCTTTCAGCATAAGCATTGCTCATAACAATTTCTAGATTCCTGATGTTTACAAACTCTTGTTGTTGTCCTAGTGCCTTCTACAAACAGTTGGACTGAATTATGTGGTGTATATGGGATCATTGAACTGGATGAGCATATTCCCTCTATTCTTATCTAAATAAAATCTTTAGTCATTACATACAAACTAAGAAATAGACTTATGTAAATGAGACAAAAATTGAATATAACAGAATATGTATCATGCCACTGGAAGCCTCCCACCAGGTTTTCTTAAAGCTGCTTAATTACAATATCATCATGTCTGTCTGCAACAAAATCATGAAGAAATTTGTTAATGACTCCTAGAAATAAAATTATACTATGATGTGACATTCCCCTGATCTAAGTTTTTGAGTTTTGTTTTGTTTTTTTTTTAGAACCTTATCAGGAACAAGAACTTTGATTTTTTTTAACACTTTTTGTTTAAGGCATGTTCACCTTGTGATCAAAATTTCTTTTTTATTTCAAATGCTTGCAAAGCATTTGTTTAATACTTCTACTAGGATATTGCTAAAAACAAATGGCAAGCTTACTGATTTATAGTTTGCAGAAAATATAGTTTTTATCTTTTTGGCAATCAGGACATGTGCCCAACCAGAGTTCCCTAGCAACTCTCTTGTTGTTGATTTCTCAAATGTTTGTATCAGTGATTACACAATATCATCTACAAGTTAATTCACCATAGATGCCATTTATCAGAGCCTGATACCTAAACTCAATAAATGAACAATGTACTTTCTTGCTCACTTATCTCTGATTTTGCTTTCTTCTAAATTTTAATTTGAAGTTCATTCTTTTCTGTTGACAGAAACTCATATTCACGTTAAAACTCCCTTGGAAAGTCCGAGAGAAAAGCCCTTGTCATCCTTCAAAGCAGGTGAGGATATTCACTGACTGCTTCCTGTAACCCAGAGGCCTGTAGATAAACTAAAGGGAAGTTCCTGACTCATCAGACTCTTTCTTTCTGCTAGCTCTTTGAGCTTCAGATGGTCAGCAAGGTCTGCCTACTGGACCACAAGGTGTGAGCTCGACTTCCAAAATAAGCCTGTGTCTGGGATCGAGCTGTCTCCTATGTGCATTTTCTTTGAAACAGGGTCTTGTGAGTTCTTGAAAGGAATGTGGTTTGTTCTTCCCAGGCACACATGTAGTATAGGATAGTGTTTACTGGAACAATTTCAGGGGAAACAATAGCACAGAAAAATTAGTCAAAAAGGAGAGAAAGAAAGAGAGAGAGAGAGAGACAGAGGGAGAGAGAAGGAGAGACATAGAAAACAGGGAAAGTTAGAGACAGAGATAGACAGAGACAGAGAGATTGAGACAGAGAAAGAGTAGACATAAAGATCAAGAACTAAAGACGGAGAAAGAAAAATGAGGTGCGTAGAAAGAAACAAAAGCAGAGAAAGAGAGAGACTAAGAAAGACAGAGGCAGAAGAGAAAGATAAAGATATAAATAGAGACAGCAAGATAAAAAATAAATATAGAGATTGAGGCAGAGATAGAATAACAGATACAGAGAAAGGCAGATGTAGAGAGACAGAGATTGAGATGACTATGGAAACAGAGGCAGAGAAAGAGGAATAGAGCCAGAGACACGGAAAGATAGACAAAAAGCCACATTTTCCTCTAGAATCTCAAATATCTTTCCTATCATATGGATTAAAAAAAAATCTTTCCCAGTGTAGAGATTTTCTTGGCACTGGGTTTGAATCCTGTCTCTGGCATTCATTACCTGTTATCTTGGTTGTTCTAGTTATCCTTTCTAGGTTTCAATTCCTTTGTCTGTAAAATTAGGAGTTCAGATCAGATAAGTCTTTAGTTTTGATAATTAGTTTAGCTTTTTCACTTATACCACACATTACTGATCATTAAGAACCCAGGTATAATATGGTAATCTTCTCTAAGATTCCTCTCATTTTCACATCGCCATTTTTCTCTGTTGTTGATGTTGCTTAAGTGAAGTTACCCTCGCTTCCTCAACCTTTGTAATATGAAATTGTAAGCAAAGCAATTCCAGAACATATCAGATATTTGACTTTTTCTATAAATGAGATTCTCAGTGTCTTGTTGAGATAGTTGATATTCCCTATTACCATTATATCTTACCTTTGTGTCAATTTTGTAATTTGTATTAGGAAAATATCAATTTCCTTTATTTCTCTGGGTAGTTTGCAATTCAGTGGCATGCATATTCTTTCTTTTTGGACTCATTTGTTCATCCTCTATTATACTTTTATACTAAGTATCATATATTTTGATACAGGTATAGATTCCCATGACATATTTTCTTATTCTCCCCATTCTTTCTTGTTGACCTAGTTGTTTTGAATCAATTATACAATGAAAAGATATCAGTTAGTCAAAGGAAAATAAGATATACACTTCTGTTCTTATTCTGATAATAAGTTTTCCCTATATGATTCAGGAAGTTCTGAGTTCTTATCTCTGAAACTTACCAGCTGTGTGACCCTGGACAAGTGACAATTTTTTTATTTTGTTAATTTTGTTAATCTCAGTTTTCTTATCTGTAAAATGGAAATAATAATAGCGCATACCTTACAGGTTGGTTTGTGAAGCTCATATAAGATAGCATATAGAAAACATTCCACAAACTTTAAATCATTACATAACTGTTACCTACTGTTATTGTCATCATCATCACCTCTTTCTACCTGCTATTTCAAATTCATAATTATATAAAATACTCTCCTGTGTCTTTTTTAAACAAAAATTGAGTAGGTCTGCTCCTGGCCATCTTCAAATTTGTAAGCCAAGAGTGACATACCAAAGTAGATGTAAGTTTATAGAACATATTATTTGTAGGGAAGAAAAGACAGTGTGTGTACATATACATGTATTCATGTGTGTATGTATATATTTGCAATAATATATTTAAATATACTTAAGTAAAAATTAAGGTCTTTCTTGGATGTGACAGAACCAGCATTTCCCTGATATATCTTATCTCTCACCTACAACATGGGGAGGCATTACTTCAAAGAGGATAAAGCAACCACTGGGTCTGACTGGGCTCAGCTTCCCTAATGCAGAGTCTTCTCACTGTTCCTCCTCCTCCTACTCCTGCTTTTTCTCTTTCTCTTCCTCCTCTTCATTTCCACTCTTCACAATCAATATGAGCCTCTGTCTTGATTGGCCTTGGTTTCCCTATCAGCTTCCTAGAGATATAGATGGGGATTGAAAAATCCAAATCACAAGCATTCTGCGCTTTTCAAACTTAGTGGTTGCCAGTTGCCTTACCCTGATGACTTTTTGCCAGATGTCTTTGCAGGTAGAGACAAGAAGCTGAAGTGCTGCTATATCCTTGTCACATATTTGTACTGTGTCAGAGTAAAGTAAACCTTTGACAAATATTCATTGACTTTCTAATGTTTAATTTCATCCCAAGATTGAACATGATCTGGGGGTGATGGCTTTAAAACTATGTCTCTTGGATTTGAATCAGTTCCTGTCAAAATTTACACATAAAATAGGAAAAAACAACAGGAAAAAAGTAGGAATACCTTACTAATACCCCTTTGATCAAGCTGTGAATTGGTGCAAATATTCTGGAAAGCAATTTAGAATTAGTGATTAATAGCCATACATTTTGATCCAGAGTGCACCTTGTTAAGGAAGGAAAAGCCCCAATATACACCAAAATAATTATATCAGCATTTTTTCATAGTAGCAGAGAAGTATAAAAATAGTTGGATTCCATCTATTGGGTCATGGCAAAAATAAAAACGTGGTCTGTAAGTGAAATGGGTTATTACTGCTTCATAAGAAAAGAAAAAAAAAGAATAATTCAGAGAAATATAGGAAGACATATAAAACTGTTGTAGAAAGAAGTGAGCAGAGTAGAAAAAGCAATATAAAGAATTACTGTAACAATATAAACAGAAAGAAAAACAGTAATAGAAAAGGAAACTAAATGCTGTAATCGTAAAAATTGGATTTAAATTAAATAAGATGTGAGAAAATGTACCTCTTCCCCTTTATTACAGAAGTCGGGGTCTATCGGTAGGGAATATTACTTAAACAGTGAAATTTATTGACTGTATTAATTAGATTTGCTGAACCATTTTTCCTCTTTTAAGAATCTTTGTTATAAAAGAAGTATTCCTGGATGGGTGGGAATGAGGGAGCCATGTGTTCTGAGACAAAGTGAGTCATGCTGCTAAGTAGTAGTCTTAATAGAGCTTTGTATTTGAAATCACACACACACACACACACACACACACACACACACACACACACACACACACACATATATATACACACACACACGTATATATGCACACATGTGCATATATACATACATAAGTATGTATATATTTATATATAAATTTTAAAGTACTAGACAATTATCATCACCATTATTATTAATTATTTAATGTGAGCAGCTAGGTAATATAGTAGAGTGCTGGGCCAGGAGTCAGGAAGATCTGAATTCAAATGCAGCTTTAGACACTTACTAGCTGTATGGCTCTGGGCAACTGTAATGCCATGCACCAGCAGCTTCCCAAAAGAATGCTACTGTGAACAGCTTTTAAGGTTCTGATTACAGAGTATAGTGAACACTCCATTTATTCCATTACAAATCAAGGCAAACATTCACAATAAATCACAATATAATACTCATAATATTACATCTTATCACAGAAAATCACAATATAGTGTTCACGAGAGCTTAACATTAGAATGGCTACATAATTTTCACTACAGTGGCCCCAATATTTAGAACAAAGAACAAAAGAATAATCATCTGGCTTCCCTAAGGGGGAAACACTCCTTAATCATTCCATCAATTCACAATGCAATAATCAATACTTAATCATTCAATCAATTCACAATACAGTAATCAGTCTTCCACTCATGGGGCAACCATTAACTTAATCAGTCACTAATCTAGATTCACAATTACTAAATATCATTAATCACTAAGTACAGTCATTAGAAAACCACACAAACCCTCCACCCCTCGGATGTCCAAAAAACCTCAGTTTCATCCAAGGGGAGGCTTTTTCTTCATCTTGACTCTGGGTGGTCTCTCTGATTCCCTGGATCCCCTTCCAAGGTCCCAGCTCCCTCCTGAATCCACCAAATAGTCACCTGGATTCAGAGGCAGACAGCTCCCAGGTCCTTGTCCAGTCCTCAGGGCAGTCCCTGGCACACATTGAAGTTCACAGGGTCTGGCACATCTCATACCCTTCACCACTTCTGTTGCTGGGAACTCAAGGATCCACCAAGTCACAAACCAATAAAGGCTTATCCTGGTCATGATTCTTCAGTCCTCCAGAAGTTCAGCTGGCCCTGTGACCCAGGAGAAATCTTGGCCTTCCAGTAGGCCTTCCAGGCAGCATTTCCAGGCAGGCTTCACCAGATTCTGCAGCAGCCCAGCTCCCAGATGCTGGGACAATCCTGCTTCCTTCACCGGGAGGAAGATTCCTGATTGTGTCTCTCTGTCTCTAGAACTCTTCTTGTATACACACACTGGCCTTCTGTATCAGCCAACCACCTCCTACCATGTCAGGAACAGGAGATGGAGCTCATACCTTCCATACTTAGCCCTAAGTTACTAAGTCCTAAGGATCTGCTAAATTGATTGCTGTTACAGCAATTCACTTAACCCTTTTTGCCTCAGTGTCCTCATATGTAAAATGCGCTAGAGATAGAAATGGCAAATGCCTCTAGTATATTTTTCAAGACAATCAAAAATGGGGCCATGAACCATGGACATGCCTGAAAAACAGAAGAATTATTTGTAAAAACCAAAGACCTTTTTTTATAAAGGACAACTTTTAGAAAGAAGGAATGCATGAGGATTCTACTAAGATAGATGACTTAGTTGTGTGTCTCAGTCAACTCCCTTCATTATCTCAAACTATCAAGAAATCCATAAAGACAAACAGCACGCATGTGCACGTGCACAAACACACACACACACACACACACACACACACACACACACATGAGGAGGGGATGGAAGGAGGAAAAAAAATCTTCATTTGAAAAACTACATAGAAGCACTTGCAGAAGATTGAAGAAATAGGGGCAGCTGGCTAGGTGGCACAGTGAATAGTGTACCAGCCCTGGAGTCAGGAGGACCTGAATTCAAATCTGGCCTCAGACACTGAACACAAAACTAGCCGTGGGACCTCGGGCAAGTCAGTTAATCTCAACTGCCCTACATTCCTCCTTCCAAAAAGCTAAAAAAAAAAAAAGAATCATGGGTCAGAACCTTCTGTACCCCAGAAGCAGAGATTCACTTTAAAACTCAGGAAATAGATGGTAAGAAGTATCTTCCATGGGTCAGTGATGCTCTTGCCGGCTTCCCCAGTGCATCTTCCTTAGTTGTAAAGCCAGTGTTGCCATGGCCTCAGTTTCTGCAGACCCCTCCCGAGGCCATGGTGGGAGTGAAAGTGGTTGGGGCCACCTGGGTTTCCAGCCAGAGCTTACTGGTATGGGCTCCAGACTCACCGTGGTCACATTCACCAGGAGAGGCTGTGGACTATCTTTACGGATAGCAACAGCTTTCAATGGTCTGACCAACAAGTATCCACAGGCAGTTTTTTTGGAAGTGGATGTACATCAATGCCAGGGAACAGCTGTCACTAACAATATATCAGCAACACCCACATTTCTCTTTTTTTGAAACAAAGTGAAAATCAAACAGTATCAAGGAGCAGATGCTGTGGGATCAGAAGAAAAAAATAAGCAACACTTAAAAAACAACCCTGGAAAAAATGAAGACACAGATATCCCCAAAGGCTATATGGATTTAATACCCTTTATTACCAAAGCTGTATGTGAATGTTGTAATGAAAGTGATGAGCATGGATTTGATAACTGCTTACACAAAGACCCTTTGTTCTTGGAATCTGACTGAATGAACAGTTGCTTATTACTGTGGCTTTCAATCAGCCTGTTAAGTTTTATTCCATGAAATTTCAAGGACCAAATAATGGTCAGCATCCTAAGCATATAAAAATCTTTACCAATCTATCCCAGTCTATGAATTTTGAAGAGGCAGAAAGAAGTGAACCAATTCAAGCCCTGGAACTAACACAAGATGATATTAAAGAAGATGGTGTTGTCCAACTTCCTTATGTTAAATTCCAAAATGTTAACAGTGTAACTTTATTTGTTCAGTCGAATCAAGGTGAAGGAGAAACAACATGAATTTCATATTTTACATTTATTGGTACTCTAGTTCAAGCTACAAATATGAATGACTTCAAACAAGTAGTTGGTAAGAAAGGAGAAAACCATCAAGGTGCAGAAGACAGTGGAAAGACCTTATTGCAATCAGAATGAATCTTCACTTTATCTATGGCTCCTGGATAACTGCTTGACCCTAGCCAGAGACCATCAATGTTTCCTTTAATGCCATTACCAATAAATCATTAGTTTTGTTAAAAAAAAAAAGGCAAGGAAATAGTCAATCAAAATGGGCATAAAGGAAATTGGAAAAACAAAGACTTTAGAATTCTATTATAGTGAGGGAGAAGAACCAAATTCAGAAGATGACAGTATTGATCCTATGCAATAAGACCAGGGGTGAAACAAGGATGTCCCCTATTATCCCTGTCACTCAATTTGGTGTTAGGAATGTTAGCTATAGCAATAAGAGAAAAAAAAAAACAAATCGAAGGAATTAGATTAGGCAAAGAGACTAAGCTATCACTCTTTCCAGATGATAATATGATATAATTAGAGAATCAAGTAAAAAACTACTTGAGATAATAAATTCAGCAAAGTTGCAGGATATAAAATAAACCCACCTAAATCCTCAGTATTTCTATATATTTCTAACAAAGCCCAACAGCAAGAAACAGAAAGAGAAATTCCATTTAAAGTCACTGCAGACATTATAAAATATTTGGGAGTCTAATTGTAAAACAAACTGAGGAATTATATGAACACAATTACAAAACACTTTTTACACAAATAAAGTCAGATCTAAATAACTGGGAAAACATCAGTTGCTTGTGATTAGGGCAAGCAAATATAAGAAAAATGACAATTTTAAGTAAAATAATTTACCTGTTTAGTGCCATACCAATCAATATAGTAAAAAAAAAAAAGGAGAGCTAGAAAAAATGGTAACAAAATACATCTGGAAGAACAAAAGGTCAATCAAATAATGAGAATTAATGAAAAGAAATGTTAGGGAAGGAGGCCTAGCCATAAAAGATTTCAAACTGTATTATAAAGCAGCAGTTACCAAAATGACTTGGTACTGACTGAGGAATAAGAGTAGTAGATCAGTGGAATAAATTAGGTACACAAGACACAATAGTCAATGATTATAGTAATCTACTGTTTGATAAACTAAAAGACCCCAGCTTCTGGGATAAGAACTCACTATTTGACAACAACTACTGGGAAAACTTGAACATAGTATGGAAGAAACTGGGCATAGACCAATATCTTATACTGTGTACCAAAAGCAAGTCTAAATGGGTTCATGATCTAGATATAAAGGCTGATACGCTAAGCAACTGAGAGAGCAAGGAATAGTTTAGCAGTAAGATTTATGGAGAAGGAAAGAATTTATGATCAAACAAGAGATAGAGAGCATTACAAAATGCAAAATGGATAATTTTGATTACATTAAATTGAAAAGGTTTTGTATAAACAAAGTCAATATAACCAAGGTTAGGAGGGAAATGAGAAATTGGGAATGAATTTTTACATCAAAAGGGGGCAGAGTCAAGATGGCTACGTAAAAGCAGGAGAAGTCTGTGGCTCCCACCATAACCACCTCAAATACCTATAAAATATGAATTTAAACAAATTTTAGAGCTCCAGAACTCATAAAATGACAGAGAAACAAGGCTCCCACTGAAGGCAACCCAGCAGATGAACAGAAAGGGCTCATCGCAGCATGCTAGGAGCAGAGCCCAGCCTCATGTGGTTTTATCCCCGGGCTGTCCAGGAGTAGGCCCTGCTGGAGCTTTCAGGAGAGCAGATCACTGGCAGCTGTGGTGGTTTCCAGAATTACCAAACCATAAGAGCCAAGGACAAAGGGTAAAGGTCAGTGGAACTTAGCTAAATTTCGGGGAGAGCATCTGGCCAACTGCACCCAAAGCTAGAAGCAGTCTGAAGTGGCAGCCCTGCAGCTGCCTCCACATGGCTGCTCCAGAAGCTCCCAGCCTGCAGATGGCAGGGGGGGCCAAGTGATCATTCAGAGGGTAAGAGCTCTTGCCTTGAGCTGCCTTGATCGGGATCACAGTCTTGGGTAGTGGTCTTGAGGTGCGTTTTCAGTGAGCCAAAGCTGCTGAGAGCTGCAAAGACTGCAGCCTCCTAATAGCTCTAGCAGCTGCAAAAACCCCAGCAATTTGAGATAGAGCTATCCCCTCTGAAAGCAGAGTTCTACTGAGCCCAAAAGTCAAGTAACTGACTGGCAACATGAGCAGGCAAAGGAAGCAAAGTAAGCTCAGCAATCCAACTTTAGATTCCTTTTTTGAGGACAAAAAGGATCAAAGCATGGAACAGAAGGAAAATAACACATTCAGAATTCCTGCACCAAAAGCTTCAAAGAAAAATGTAGACTGGTTACAAGCCATAGAGAAGCTTAAAAAGGATTTTGAAAACCAAATAAGAGAAGTGGAGGAAAAATTGGGAAGAAAAATGAAAATGATGCAAGAAAATCATGATAACTGAGTCAACAACGTGACTGAAAAAATAACACCTTAAAAAAATAGACTTATTCAAATGGCAAAAGAGGCCCAAAGAGCCAATGAGGAGAAGAATGCCTTAAAAAGTCAAGTTTGCCAGACAGAAAAAGAATCTCAAAAGCTCAATGAAGAGAATAATTCCATCAGAATTAGAATGGAGCAAAAGAAAGCAAATTACTTTATGAGAAATCAGAAAAAAAACAATTTGAATACTGTGGAAACACACTCAGGATAACCCAGGATCTAGCAGCTTCAACATTAAGAGATCAAAGGGCCTGGCATATGATATTCAGGAGATCAAGGAAGCTAGGGTTAAAATCAAGAATAATCTTCCCAGCAAAACTGAGTATAATGTTTCAGGGGAAAATATGGTCATTCAATGAGGTGGAGGATTTTCAAGCTTTCTTGAGGAAAAACCAGAACTGAATGGAAAAATTGACATTCCAACAAAAGAAGTATGAGAAGTAAATGTGGAAAAGGAATCATAAGGAACTTATCAAAGTCGTACTATTTACATGCCAACACGGAAAAATGAGAAGTGTAAGTTATGAAACTTTTCTTGGTAGGAGGATAGGTGAAGGGAATATAAATGTGTATAGATAGATATAGATAGATATAGATAAAGATATAGATACATAGATATAGATATATATAGATATGTATATATGTGTATGTATATGTATACATACACATATGTCTATATAGGAGGGTATATATGCATATGAATAAATATGGGAGTGTGTATATATGTGTAAATAGACAGAGGGCATGGGATCAATTGAATAGGAAGGGATGATATTTTAAAAGGTGAAATTAAGAGGTGGGAGAGGAATAGAATGAGAGGAGACAGGGAGAGACAGAATGGGGTCAATCATTTCATATAGAAGAGGCAAGGGATAACTGTTACAATGGAGGGGAAGAACAGGAAGGCAAAAAGGGAATGGGTCAACATTACTCTCATTGAATTTGGCTTAGGGAGGGAATGGCATACACTCTAAAATGGGCATCTTGCACTGCAGGAGCGT
>CM053580.1:89626358-89649117 GCA_028627135.1 Pseudochirops cupreus
TCCTCATTGGCTTTTTGGGCCTCTTTTGCCATTTGAGTTAATCTGTTTTTTAAGGTGTTATTTTCTTCAGTCAGATTGTTCACTCTCTTTTGATGATTTTCTTGTACCATTTTTATTTCTCTTCCCAGTTTTTTCTCCACTCCTCTTATTTGGTTTTTGAAATCCTTCTTAAGCTCCTCTATGGCTTGTAAACAGTTTATATTTTTCTTGGAAGCTTTTTATGCATGAGTTTTGACTTCTTTGTCTTCCTGCCATTCCATGCTTTTATTCTTTTTGTCCTTAAAAAAATAATATAAAGTTGGATAGCTGTGCTTGCTTTGTTTCCTTTGCTTGCTTATGTTCCCAGTCAATTACTTGACTTTTAAGCTTTTTGCCATGATAGAACTCTCCTTCCAGAGAGGAGGGCTTTGTCCCAAATTGCTGCAGTTTTTGCAGCTGCTGGAGCTATTAGTTGGATGCCTTCTCTGAAGCTTCCATGGGCTCTGACACCTGGTTACACACCCCAGGACCTCCACCAAAGACAGTGATCCAGATCCAAGCAGGTTAAAGCAAGACCGATTACCCCTCAGAATGGTTGCTTGGTCCCCCTATGATATGCAGGCCATGAGCTCTGAATCAGTCAAGTGAAGGTGTGTTGTAGGAATCTGAAAATGTTCCCTGCCAGTAGGCCCTTTGATAGGCTTAAGTGGCTCTGAGAATCTTCCCAGATTTGAAAGTATACTCTGTGTCCTAATAGGCTGAATGTGGTCACATGGAGCCTGTGGCAGGAGGCTTGTTCTTCAGGAATGCCCAGGCCTTATTACTTTGTGATTGGGCAGTGGGTCAAGAGGGCTGTGACAATGTGTGATCCAGGAGAAGGCTTTATTGACACTTATGTGAGGTTTTGCTTTGGGGCTCACTTTGAGAAGAGTTGTGTGATTTGGGCAGAAGAGACTCTGGGAAACCATTGAGCCCCCTGGCTTTGAAAAACCCAGATTTTGGTGCTTCCCTCTCTGGTAAATGAATAAATATGGATGTAATGGTCAGATGTTTAGAAGCCCATTTGTTGATCTGTTTCTCCGTCTGCTTGTAACTTCTGCTTGTTAGCTTGTGTTTGTATTCTGTTTGCATTCTCTGAAGTTCTGGGTGCTGACTTTTTCCCCTGAACTAGGTAAATGTTATATGTTTGATTGATAAAAGTAAGATTGTTAACCCATTTTGAGTTGCTTTCCTTTAGAAAAGCAAATATAATAACCTGTGCTAGCAGCCACCTTGGGTATGCTAGGGTGCTTGCTGATACAAGGTAGCTGCATGGCCTCCGGAGCTGAGCTGCTTCTCCCTTCTGGGGGCAGAGGCTGGACCTCACTCTCGATCCCCCTGTTCCCAAAGTCCACACTGGCCTTTTACTTTGCCTTTGGCTTTTATGGGTTCATAAGTCTGGAAATGCTGCTGGTGATAAACTGCCCTGAAGTCTCTCCTGGTTGGGCCACCCTGAGGCTAAAACCTCGGGCTCATGGTGGGTCTAGGCTAGGCTCCCAGTGTGCTGTGACGGACCCTTCCTGCCAGCCTGCTGGGCTGCCTTCAGTGGGAGCTTTGTTTCTCTCTGTCACTTTGTGGGTTCTGTAACTAAAAAGTTTGTTTTGAGTCATTTTTGTAATAGATGTTTGAGGTGGTTATCAGGGGCGCTCATGAAGTTTTCCTGCTTCTAAGCTGCCATCTTGGCTCCACCCTCAAATCTCAGGAGTTTTTCTTTAATGCCACAATATGATGATAAAAGTCCTTTATCAACTTGAAAGGATTACACGGCCCTGACCCTTCCTTGAAGGTAATTGACACCATACAGGAAACATTTTGTAATCTGAAAAAGGACTCAGGACCTTTGGAAAAAAATGAAAGCAATTGAGTAGTTGGAGAGCCACTAGTTGTCAGTGAAATAGGAGTCCCATCTGGGTGAGGAAATCATTGGGCATAAAGAGGAAGATAACTTCCTACTCCCTGCCTCTTTACACCATTGTTCATGGTGATTTGAATCAGAACTAGTCAACCAGAAAGAGAAACTGCATTTAGCCCAGAAAAGATAAGGAGATAGAGAAATAGTCAATTGGAAGAGGGAGAGCTTCTAGGAGGAGGACCACGTGTAGCAGAGAAAGTAGCCAGCTATGGATTCAGTTGAAGGCTAGCCCTGACAATTGAGATTTGGGCTACTCAGCCAACTGCATGCAGGATAAAAGAGTTCCAAACCTTATAGTTACTAAGTTGTGTGTTATTTTAGCACGTTTCCTTGTGCTTTAATTCTAAATTGTGCCCACTCTTTCCATAGATATTCTGTATGTTTGTGGGAATATGCACCTTAGGTTTAATTGGGAATGGTATGCTTTATAACTACTCTTCTTCTTTTGAGATCATAAGTAAATACATTTGCTAAGCGTAAATGATGTTTTCGGACTGATTTATAATGAGAATATTGCAGGGCTATTGTGAATTATAGTAGTTAGAAAAGTAATCTGTAAGATATTCTAAAACTTGAAGAGGCAGCTGCCCTCTGAACGTGTTGCACCATGGGGAATAGCTCTATATTACTTGTGCATAATGTGAGGTAAAGTGAAGAAAACAGTCCCCACCCAAAAATGTTCAATTTCTAGACAGAGTACATAAAAGCAACAAAAGGTTAACTCTAATGAACAATGTAGTTATTGAAGTGAAAGCAATCATAGTTCTATCTATGAATTATAAAAATAAAAATTGACGTATGAAAGATTTTGTTTTAGGTGATTTTGCTATTTTTTTTAAATTCTGGAATATATTTTGAGGGAAAGAGGTATTATTTTGCTATTCATTGGGAAACATGCTGTGTCCACAAAAAGAAAAAAAAAGTATTTTTTGAAAGGGGAAAATAAAAAAAAGAGGAAAAAAAGGAATACTTCCCGAACTTTTCTTCTATGTGTCAGTTTTCTTTAGGTAGAGTGGGGTGTCTAACTACATTTTTAAAACATCTATCCATCTATCTGTTTATCTAGAGAGATACAGGTATATACATATATATTCATACACATACATACACACACACATATATCTATGTATATAAATCTGAAGAGTCTATCTGTATATAGCAGGCCTACACAACCTGTAACCCACAGGCAGCTTATGGCTCATTCCCTTTGGCACCTTGCTGCACACCAAAGGATTTCAGGCTACCCACAAAAAATGTAGAGGGAAACATCCTTTTTATGTAGAAGAAATCCTTTGATATGTGGCAAGCAGCTTGCCTGACCCTAAGCAACTTGTAGGCTACAGGTTGTGCAGGCCTGGTATAGAGTATATGTGTATATGTATAAATGTTTTACATATACCCACATAACTTACCATGATGATTTAAAAATTAGAAATGTATTATTTCTAAAGTTTCTGATTTTTGGTCCTGGGCACACACACAGAAAATAAGCTTTCATTTCCTTGTCAAAATTCCATTAGTCCCAGGTGATTTCGTATAATCTTAACTTAAATGAATCATATAAATATTTTTTTTCCTCATGCCCTTTGTCTCTAGGACTGATTTGCTGTCATTCTTGATGTAGAATTTATCAGTAAATCTTGATTACATGAGTAATATTGTCTAATAAAGTCCTAGGTTTAAAGCTTGTCCCTTCCTTTTAGAAGTGCTATGCATTAAGGTCTCATTAAATGTCAACTTTATAAAAGGCTTTCTCATAATTAGTCTCCTCTAGCATATCTGCCTATGTTTTAAAAAAATAAATGAAAAAAAGTTTTTAAAATGAAAGAATTCATTGTCATGCTGGGATGTGTTCAGACTAAGAAAAAAACTTTAAATATAATTCATCATTATTTATTAAATGCCTATTATTACTGGAGATGCAAACCAGTACTAGGGCTTAAATATTTTAAGTGACATAGATTTAAAGAAAGAAAACAAAACTGACCTTGACTTTAATTAGCTTGTATTCTACTGGGGATATAATGTGAATATCAAAAAAAAAAAGTACGGTACAAGTAAATTGAGGTTGGATAGCTTACTAACAAGCCAGGTCAGGTGAGGGGGGCCAGGGAGGAGATTAAAGAAGACTTCACAGAGAAGATATCCTATGAGCTGAGCTTTCAAGATAGTCAAAGTCCCTGAAAGGTAAAGAAAAAGACGGTTTGTGTTTTAGCTCCTGCCTTTAACAGATGGTACTTTCTTTGTTTTTATATGATTGTCTGATCATTCTCATATGGGGGAGAAATATTTTTACTTTGTACTGTGGCTATTCAAAGGTTTGGGACAGAAGGAAGAGAAAGAGGAGGAAAAAACAAACAAACAAAGCAAGGGCAACAATTAGTTGTCAACATTATAATGAACTGAGACCCAAAGAAGAAAAGACCTATTTACTTGCTGTTTACATTGAATTAGGGAGGAGAATCATAGGCTCAAAACCCCTCAGAAATCAAAGGCAACGAGGAGATCTGGCAGTTGACACTCTACTTTAGCAGGAATTCCTGCTCAAATTTCTGCAAATAGTATCCAGAGCCCATCTCAATAGTTCCAATGATGAAAAGTCCACTCCTTCCTAAGACAAACTCTTGGCCAGTTCTAATTGCATTCTGCCTAAATCTTCATCTCTGCAAATTATAACTACTTTGCCTAGTTCTTCCCTCTAGTTTTTCAGTGATTTCCATCGTATCTGACTTTTCACAACTCCATTTGAAGTTGGGTTTTTTTGTTTGTTTGTTTGTTTTGGCAAAGATACAGAAGTGATTGGCTATTTCCTTCTGTAGCTCACTTTACAGATGAGGAAACTGACAGAAACAGGGTTAAGCGACTTGCCCAAGGTCACAAGGCCAATAAGTGTTTGAAGCTGGATTTTAATTCAAGAAAGTGAGTCTTCCTGACTCCAAGCCCTGTTCTCTATCCATGGAGCCATCTAGCCAGCCCTTCTCTCTAAAGAACAAGTCTAATTCCTCTTTTACATGACAATCCTTTGTAAACCAGAGATACCTAATGTATCCTTTATAGATCTCGTTTCCAGAATAAACATCCCACTTCCATGTATGACAAAAAAATCTAGATCCTTTATCATCCTCATTGCTCTTTTCCATACATGTTGAAGCTTATCAGTGTTTATCCCGTAATGGGGTCCTCCCAAAAAAGAAGATAACATTCTAGATGTAGTTTGATTAGGAAAGAGAGTACAGGGACACATATAAATTCTTGGGCAGGCCTCATCTATATCTCAACTTATTTGAATTTTTCCCTTGCCTCTTCTTCAATTTGGGAAGTTATTTAAGAAGCTTTTCCTGATTAATCTTGTCAACCCTCAGTTAGAAGTAACCCTTCCTTTCCTTATTCTATCAATTCATTGTATTTTAATTATATTATTCTTTTATGGTTTGATTTGTATTATATCTATCTTTGTATATAATCTCTGAGATAGGGAAATTTTCCTTTGTCTCTAACTCTATATAACTAGAATCTAGTACAATGTCTTACACATAATTGATACTTAATAAACATTTATTTTTCATTTTTGAATAAGTCAATGCATTATATTTTATTAATAGTATAGCATAATTTTTGTGACACAGTCCTTCTTATGATTATTTGACCTCACAAATTAGAATAAAGATAAAAATAAAAATTAGATGAACAGATATGAAACTCTTATATGTGTGTGGGTTAGAAAAACCTCACTTACCAAATCAAAGGAATGTAGAAGAGAGCTTTGGGTGGACAGGAGTTTTTATTCTTTTAAAAATACCCCAGGTGGGGAGAAACCCCTCCCCACTGCATGTCCGAAGGAAAAGAGAAAGAGCACCCCTGCAGGAGCCCTCTTTTAAAAACCTGAGAGTCATAAAAGTCATAAAAAAAAAGTACATTCTTTTGGTCATACTTAAGTTCTATTGGGTGGGAGTGAGGGTACAGATTCCACGTAGGTAAAGTCAAAGCGTCTCTGACTTCTCATTGGAGGAGGGGCGGAGTCTCATTTCAGCGCGAATTTAAACAAAGAATAGTTCTTCCCGCCGTCCCACTCACCTTTTGCTTGCACAAAAGGTAGGGGTGCACAGTCTTACATAGACAAGCAACTCCCGTGGGATTTTGTCCTCACTCCGAGCCCACAACAAAAAGCTCCCGTCTGCATTCGGGCAATCAAATGAGACTGGTCTACTTCTAGCCCACTCTAAACAAAGGTTCCAATTTGCATTCTAATACTGCCTTTGGAGAATCTCAACTTTAAAGGCTTTTCATTCATATGCAAACCTTTGCTTATATGTTAGCCCTTGGTTCATACAATTTCATAAACTACAAAATTAAAACAAAGAAAATATACATTAGAAATATGACTATAAATGAAGTTCTAGTAAATAATTGGCATGGACTTTAATTTCAGAATATAAAGAACAGTTTCTTTGTAAATACAGTATACAGATGCAAGTTCAGGGACATTTCACACATTATATGAATATTTTATAGCTATAGAACAATGGGCTTATTTTCCCTTTTTTTCTTCAGGCAGGATTACAAAATTGATGATCTATGAAGACATATTTTATAGCATAACAATTGATATATCATGGTAGAAAAAAAAACATAGAATATTGAATCAGTGCAGTGACAACTTAGTGAGATTTAACTTTTGTTAAGCCATTATGGTAGTATTTGGGGTAAGCTAGGTGGAACAATAGATATAAAACATTGAGTCTGGAATCAGTAAGACCTGAATTCAAATCCAGCCTCAGACACTTACTAGCTATGTGGCCCTGGGCAAGTCACTTAACCCTATTTACCTCATTTTCCTCATCTGTAAAATGAACTGGAGAAGGAACTAGCAAACCACTTCAGTATCTGCCAAGAAATCCCCAAATGGGTTCATAAAGAGTTGGACACAACTGAATAGCAACATCAAAGACAATAATATTTATTTCAATGCTTTTAATTTGTTTAGCGGGAGGAAATAGTAATAGTCCTACATGGGTATCAGATTCTAGATCCATAAAATGAGGTGCTTGGATTAGATGAGGGATCTTAAAGGTCTGTTTTAGTGAGCTCTAAATATTTGATCCCTTTTTTCCTGATAATTAGAGAGCTTTATAATTGCAAAGTACTTTAGTGGTTTACTTGATCTCAAAGATTACTTCCAGTTTAGATCCTATACAATGGAACTAGGGCACCAGACTGGTTTTGCTTGACCTAAGCCTTATTATTTGGGTGGTTGTGAATTGAAGTAGAGGAAGCTACAGAATCAATTCATCCCTTTCATGTGGAAATGCTTGTCCATTTTCACTGAATAGTTTAAAATGCTTATCTGAAGTCTTATTCTGAACTACTACTTACTGGAATAGATGAATGTGCAATTGCATTTGGCATCTATTAGTGAAGAATAGGTTAGACTTGAGGTAGACTGGCCCCGCACTTTCTTTCTACTTCACCCAGAGTAAGCCATTGCCCAGATGTTATCAGGTGAAGTTTGTGGGCCAGCTCAAGTACTGCTACTCAACTACCACCCCACTCACTAAAAGGTCCCTCGGCATGTTAACAATAGAATTTTGAGACTTCTGTTCTGTGATAATCTCTTTATTACTAGAACCAAATTTAAAGTTCACAGATACCAACTGCATCTTCTTTTTCAACCTACAGATTAATTTTTATGCAGTAGTTTTGCCAGCCATGCAATATAATCTGAACAGCACCAACAAGCTGTCAACAGTTTTTTTTTTAACAGTTCAAACAACTAACTTTTAGGAAAATAGTGCTATCAAGTACTATCTTTTGGCCCTAGAAAGCAGTACCAAGAGTTATGAGGGGAGAACACTTCAGCTGAACCTAGAAGCTGCAAGCAGATACAAACTTCAAAACCATATTGCTAGTGAATTTTTACCTAACAACCACTATCATAAATTAATGGATTTATAGAGCACTAGCCATCAATAAACACATGAGACCACAATGCATCAGGCCCAGCATGAGTAGTATTATAATAGGAATACATTGATGACTCTGGAGTATCAGACATGGGTTTTCTTGTACATGTGTCTTGTTTGTGCATTTTACCTTTGTATGTGCCCCTGTCCATATTTATTTTAACTTCACTAGCACTCCTAAGTGTGTATCCTTCAGGGAATATCCTGTAGCCATACACATTCATTGCATATCTTCTCCTCTACACATATTCCCTTGGTGTCTAGATTTGTGTTAGGATGTACCCTAGACTTACAGGTAAAATGATTTATTGCCACCTATTTTAGCAAGTTATTTCATTATATATCTCTTCCTTGAACTAAGTATGTTATCAGATTAACGAGTAAAAAGTCACCACATTGTTAGTGGCTCATGCATTATGCCTTCTCAGTGGATGCAGAACTAGAACACCATGAACCTTGGGTGGCTTGTTTGGAGGGACGTATGGTTTAGTAATGGGTTCCTCCATTACTATCCTAAGGACCTCTGGGCCCAATGATAGACCAAGAATTATTAATTCATAAAGGAACCTACAGTCTCTAGCAGAAGAATAAGATCCATTTTAAATACATACATTCTTTAAATTCTAACACATTGGAAAAAATGATGATTTTTAAAGAGGCTCTGAAGAATATTGTTGAATATAAAATATGACTAAGCAAAATGAAATATTAGCCCATTGTTATCCATTGGTGGCAACCTGGCTGAAGTATAGCTGAGTTCCAGGGTAAATCAGGAAAACAAAGAACCAGTAAAGTTTTGTACAGTAATTTGTCATGTGTCTATCATCAATGTATTTCTTTCCAAATGATTAAAGTTGGTAAGATGTCAGTAATTCTAATAATGAAAGTTGGTGGGAAATATTAGCCCATTGTTATCCACTGGTGGCAACCTGGCTGAAGTATAGCTGAATTCCAGGGTAAATCAGGAAAACAAAGAACCAGTATAGTTTTGTACAGTAATTTGTCATGTGTCTATCATCAATGTATTTCTTTCCAAATGATTAAAGTTGGTAAGATGTCAGTAATTCTAATAATGAAAGTTGTTGGGAACTTATTCATTAAAAATCTTTGGTAGGAATCTTGTGTTCAGGTGTCTCTGATAAAAGCTTCATGTGTGGATGTCTCTGTTAGCTATCTGTGTATGTGCCTGTGTATTAATCACCTACTGTTTCTTGTATATAGCCTGAGTTAAGAACTTTTTCCCCCTGTAGTCTATTTTAATTATGAGAATAATCTTTTAGTCCAACAGGCTCTCCTGTAAAATGTCTTTTAAGCGACACTGTTATCTTTATCAGAATGAAGAACTAAAACCGGAGCTATTATCACAAGGTTTCAGAAACATTGACAGTTGGTAACTAGAGGGAGATTATATTAATTTGCTTGCCGTAGGCTTTTGACATAACTATTTCTTTAGCATTTTTCTTCTTATTAAAAGTAAGGGAAGGCAAAGAAGGATAATAGAACATTCATTAGTTTCCTCTCCAAGGCCAATGTCAAAGGCTCCTATGGTAATTTCTCCAGATTTTAAAAACTGGCAGACTTTACCTGAATTCTTCTTGATAATATCAGCCCCTCCACTGCAGAGCAATTTCAGTTTACTAAATTGTTTTTCGCAGAGGATATCTTCCAGATAGTGTTCCCCAGAGCACCCCAATAAGCTTTAGTTAAGAGTTTCTTAATATCTTTAATTAAAGTTGGTATTCTGGCAAAAATGTGGGGATGAGTGATAATGTGTGTACTTGGGTGCCTATAGAGATGGGCAAATAAAAGTGCAGGATTTCCATTTATGAACCCCAAACAATACTAAAATAGTATAAAATTATGCTATTTTAATAGAGTTTCAAAGACTGCTTTTAAAATTTTGTAAGGAATAACAAATGGATAAACTATCAATTTTAATTAGATAGGGAATAAAGAATTAAAAATTTAAGTCCCAACTAAAATCCCACCTTTTAATGCTGCTACCCTTTAATACTCATATGTGGGTGTATCTGAGCGTATCTGTATGTGGGTGGACTCGCCTGGAGATGGATAGAGGAGTGGTGTCTCAGTTCCTAACACCATCAGAAATACATGTTTTCCCATGGTCTTAGGCGACCCCTGTGAAAGGGTTGTTCAATCCCCAAAGGGGTCATGGCCCACAGGTTGGAAACCTCTGTTCTAGAGCATTGAGTGGTTAAATGAGTTCCCCAAGGCGTAAAAAAGAAACTGAGGGCCTTTCTTGGCAAAAGAAACCAACTTTTAATAAGGGAAACGGAGGTTATGGTCTGAATCCACCTACTATGGTCTGAGACCTCAAATTACAATACTAACAATCATTTATTATTTTCTTGATTCATGTAAGGTGAGAAAAAAAAAGACTTTTTATCATGCAAATCAATTCTCTTTCACTCAAGCAGGCTCTTGTGAGAAACAGGGTCCTTTTACTTCAGAAGTTCAGGTCAAATAACTACATTTTAAAGTAAAGATGATTAATACAGTCACACACTCTTATCATGATTATCGTTACATTCTTTAGGTTAAGTAACATAGGAATTTCCCTGGGATTGCATCATGACTTCCATTACACAGGTTTCCCTGTTTCTGTATCTTTTTCTATAAATCACACAGTAGCTTCTTATTCTATTAAAATAATTATGGTGAATAAATGATTATAGAGCATGACATTCAAGGCATTGATTACTGATTTTTCCCTTTTCAAGGGTCACAGGTCTAATCAGAAGTAGGATTTGAACCCAAATCACTTCCTGGTACTGAGGCTTTGTCTTTATGCGTTATTCCATGATGACTAATTGAATTAAGTAAGTTATTTTAATATTATTACTTCAGAGAAACATGTGATTTAGTAAGAGTGTGAAGAGCATCTCCAAATGTAAAATATAACCCATTCAAGTAAAATAATATTATGAAAAAGTTGATATTAACTAGTGACCTGAGGCAACTTGATTGTAAGCTTTGACCTGTCCAACAATTGAATAGAGAGAGAACCAAGGGCATAAGGATATGGTGATTACATGTAATTGATTTAAGAATTTTGACTATTAGTTTTGTTTTTCTTTTTCCATATTGACAGCATCCTTCAAGATTTGGCTCCAACCTGCTTTCTGGCAAAATCCATTACTATTTTTCATTGTCCTGTCCAAAATGGATTAATTCACAGTTCTGCTTAACTGTTGAAAACTCTCTCAACTCTGTATTACTGACTCTCTGTTCATATTGTTATCACTTTCTGATGTGGTGGTGGTGTTAGCGATTTTATGCTTTTAATATACTTCAGATGATCCTGTAAGATAATGCAAAACAGTTTACAAGCCTTTAAGCCCTTTTTAATTGCAAGCTTTAATTATCATAACAGTGCTCCTTCTTCCTAGAATAATTTCTCCAATCTAAACCTAACCTGTTTAAGCTCTCCCCACATTGAAGTTCAAGCTTAAAAGCCCCATTTTCCATGAAGCCTTCCCCAGTCATTAAATGGTGTGCTATGCTTGTGAACTTTGATTATTCTCTTTGAACTCCTTTGGTGCACCTTTTTTCTATACTTCATTAGTTATTGTGTGTCTATGTGTGCGTCTCTTTGACAAGATGATAATTTCCTCAAGGATAGAAATTAACTTGTATCCGTATTCTTCCCAATACCTATCCCGACACCCTACTCATAACTGCTCAAGAAATATGTGTTGGGTGAATGAATGAATGAATCTCTGCCCCTCCCGTTTGGTACCTGAGAGACGAAGATATTTACTATTCACTGTTTTACTATCTTTACTATTTACTAGGCATTTTCAGCCTAAAATAGCAACTGTATGTTTTTTCAAGGAAAAAAAATCTCAGAAACGGCTGATGTTTTCTATGATATTCTTCTGGAGACACAATATCTATGGATTAGTCAGGGCTAATCTTTAGATCCCAAAGGGCCTAAAAAAATGCTGGTCCCTTGAGCCAATCCAGTGAAAGATTGCCTAAAGAAAAATATCGTGGAAAATATGAATTAAATTAAACAGGTTCCAGTTTGATCCCATTAGCCTTTTCTTGATGACCAGGGCATTCAATTTCCCAGTGTTTGGTTTACTTAGGTTTGCTCCTTTAAGGGAAACCGTGATCACATTCTCATTTTTACCACCGCTTACCCCATTACTATGCTACTGAAGATTACATGCTAGGGTCACTTCATGAGGAATTTTGAAATCTTGACTTTGTCACATGGCAGCTTTTAATGTTAATTCTCAGCTTCTTCTAATTAAGCAGCTGAAATTACAGGACTATGTCCCTCAGGAGGCTAATGTCTTTTGCACATGACAATTTATGCCATGGGAAATAAAGCAAGGTAGGTGGTCAAATGACTGCAGCTCCTACCTGGATCATGAAATTGCTTTGAGATAGCCTTCTGCCCTTGGTTGTATTTGATAGATAATCCATTCAGTATTTAAGGGCTTTCTTCATCTATAATTGACCAAGGAAATGATGAGGTACAGATGGTACAGGCTTTTTTATGGCACTGAGGAGAGATGCAACAGTTTATTTGCTTTTGCACAGGCAAGCAGTTAAATGTCACAAGTAATGTGTAAAAATAACTTCTGTGCAGTTATCACAATTCATCTGTTGAAAAGTTAGGGTCAAAACTGAACCCAAAGATCCTTTCAGGTTGAAGAATCAAAGAAATATACATAACAAGGCAGTTAGGATATTAGAGATGTTGTAAAAGTGACAGTTCCCAGCTGATCTCTGGGCCCCTAGAGACTTAGAGATAGCTAAGGGGAGCCATGTTGACCTCTTTTTATTGAAAATAATTTTGTTTCTAAATTCAATTTAGTGATGCTGAAGGATTCAAGCCTCTCATTTTTGTATTAGAGGTGGGAAATCGAGTTTCTAAAAAAGCACTTTTATCCAATTCTTTCAAATACAAGTTAAAATAAATAGAATGCTTTTAGTTTAAGAGCTAACACACCTGATGGTGAATCACACGCTGGCTGGTCAAAACCAAATTGTCTTCTATAAAGAGGGATCAAATTAGCATCTTTATCCTCTTAGTAGGCTGTCATTATTTTAAGAATTTTTCCAGAGTCCTGAAAACACAGCCTAGCAAAAGATACTAACCAGCACTGAGACTAAAATAACTGGTGATGTAGGGGAGAGGAGAATGTTAGCAAAGAAGGGGAATTCAGAAAATTGAATGCAAGTCAGGCATGTTGTTTGCAGCTCAGAGAAACCGACATGCCATGGGAAAGACTGTAGGCACAGAAAATGTTACAAAGTACAGAAATAAGAAGGAAATTAGAAAGTGTTAGACAAAATAGATGTCTTAATGAATTTATTACATTAAGTGACTGCATGTAATTATTCAAATGCAATTCTTCTCTCCTTATCAAGTTACTCAGTTGGTAACTGGCTTTAGGTTCCTGCTGACATTTAGACTACAAACTTGTTAGAAAATTGAAAAAAAAGCCTTATTTTTTATCCATTCTATGCAAAGAAGCTGTTATTGAACCAGAATCATTAGGACATTCCATTTGAGATATTTTCAGCACTAGTTTTAGGGGCAGTGAGCTGCGCAAACTTAACAAATTTCCTATAGGATTAACAAATAGCATGGAACAAAATAGTTGGGAGTCAAGGGTATACCGGTGTGACTGCAAAATATATACACACTTGTGCATATTCAAACATATGTACATATATGTGTTTATATATACACATATGTTATAAATGCAAATTTTTGTGTATATATATACATATCTATATCTCCTTGATATAATGTAAAAGTAATCCCTATAGGAAATCAACCTGTGTCTTCCACCTCAATGGCATACCATTTTAACTGCATTTAATATTTTGACAGATATATAAAGATGATCCTACAGAGATCAATCAACCAACCAATCAATCAATAACCAAAGATTAATTTTAAAATTTCTATGTTATAGGTGATGGTGATACAAAAATAAAAATAAAATAAACTGTCCTCAGAGAACTCACATTTATTGGGAGAGGAAATATAAACACATATATGTATTTTTGTGGGGAGACATTATCTGCTGGCAAATATCAGGAAAAGCTTCATGTAGGAGATGGCACCTGGGCTAAGTTTTGAGGAAGAGTAGTGTATCAGCAAGCACCCCAGCATACCCAGGGCAGCTGCTAGCACAGGTTCTTAGATCTGCTTTTCTAAAGGATAGCAACTCAAAATGGATTAACAATCTTACTTTAATCAATCAAACGTATATCATTTACTTAGTTCAAGGGGAAAAGTCAGCAACCTGAACTTCAGAGAATGCAAACAGAATACAAACACAAGTTATAAGCATAAGTTACAAGCAGACAGAGAAACAGCTCAGCACAAGGGCTTCCAAACCGTCTGACCATTACATCCATACCTACTTAGTTACCAGAGAGGGAAGCACCAACATCCGGGTTTTCACAGCCGGGGGGCTCAACAGCTTCCCAGAGTCTCCTCTGGCCAAATCACACAACTCTTCCCAAAGTGAGCCCCAAAGCAAAACCTCACATCAGAGTATATACAGCCTTCTCCTGCATCAGAGAATGTCACAGCCCTATTGACCTACTGCCCAATAACAAAGTAACAAGGTGTGGGCATTCCTGAAGAAAAAGCCCCCTGCCTCAGGCTCCGTGCGACCATATTCAGCCTATTAGGGGGCAGAGCATATTTTCAAATCAGGGAAGGTTCTCAGAGTCACTTAAGCCTATCAAAGGGCCTAGGGGCAGAGAAGATCTTCAGATTCCCATAACAAGTAGGAATTCTATGGAGTAGAAATGAAGAATGAGGGCACTGTAGATATAGAGGAAAGTTAATATCATGACAGAAAAAGCAGAGGTAAAATGCTTATTAGAGCAAACCTCACAGATTCATACAATCATACGCAGCTACACTCTCCCAAATATCCATATACAAATAGCTTGAAGTACACATAGGATGTATATATCCCACAATCCAAGGCATACATACATAGAAAATTATCCACCTTCTCTGACTTCTTAAGGCTAGGATTATAGTCTGGTCACATAATTCATGGAGTGATTGATAGGGTAAGAAGAAAAGTGTGGTGCTAAGGGCTAAGTGAGAGTGTGGACTGGTAATTGGTTCAAAATGAAAGGATACAAGAGAAGAAAAGGGAGGATATTGGTTAAAAGGAAAGATTGTAAATAAGAGAAAATGTTGATAAGATTCCTGGGGTGTTAGTATTATGTGACTGCATGAGTGAAATGTCAAATTAAAAAAAAAAATAAGGGATGAATAGCCAATTAAGTTCAGTGGTCAATATAGGAAAATGAAATTAAGATAAGACCTTGGCTCTCAAAGAAATTTCTGTCTACTAGGAGAAGATAGATACAGAAATGTTCAGAACAGAGTGAGATGAGAACGTAAGAAAGGAAGGAAGAAAGAAATGGGGAGAGGGGAAGATGTCCTTGGTGATCTTTAGGTAATTGATAAATAATTGTTGGTGCTAATCTCTCTCATGCCAAATAGAATACAATTAGTCAGTAGCCCTAAATTCAAATCCCATTGCTTTCAACCACCACTTTTGGGACCTGGAGCAAATATGTATATCCTTCTAGGCATCAATCCCCTTATATTTAAATAAAATAAAATAAAAAGTAGTTAAGCTAGATCAACTCTTCTTTGGTTTAAGTGTTTCTAATTAAAATATAAAATCTTCTATTATTTTTTTTTCTTTTTGGAGAGGGGAAAGCAGGGCAACTGGGATTAAGTGACCTGCCAAAGGTCACACAGCCAGTACATGTGTCACGTGTCAAGTATCTGAGGTCGGATCTGAACTCAGGTCCTTCTGACTCGAGGGCCGGTGCTCTATTCACTGTATGACCTAGCTGCCCCTCAAAATTGTCTGACTTTTTTTTAAGGCCCTTCCCAGCATGGCTGCTTCTAACCTTTCTAGTCATCTTATACCTTCCATATACTCTGTGATCCAGTGACATTGACCTCCTGGCTGTTTCTCACACAGCACTTTACCGGCTGAGCATTTTCCCTGGCTCTCCCTCATGTATAGAATGTTCTCCCTCCTCATCTCTGCTTCCCAGATTCCTTCACATCTCAGCTAAAACATCACCTACCAGAAGCCTTTCCTAATCCTGTTTAATCCTACTAGACTGAACTGCTTCAGAGCAGGAACTGTCTTTTGCCTTTCTTTGCAACCCCAATATTTAGCACATTGTATGACATATAGTTAAGTGCTTAAAAAATTAGTTGACTGACTGTTGAGATTCTATAATCCCATTGTGTCATTATGCTTAATGATAGGAATATAGATAGTGCCAAGTTCTGTGACGTAGCATGGAGTCTTTTCAATTGGCTCTTGTTAATTATAATTCTACAGTTGAGCTAAATCTGAAGGATCATAATCTTGGCAGAGTCAAATTCTGCAAGGAAATCGGGAGTGGGGATGGAGGAGGGGTTAGACACATTTTTCCATGCTGGATGGGCAATAAGTAACAAGTATTTTTTATGGAAATGTGGTGCTAGTGGAACAAAGAAAATGCCAAAGGCAACAGACCCTGGTCTGTTAAGTGATGTGGGGCTGGGGAGACTAATTTAGACAGGGAAATTTGGAGTAGGTGGGTGATTCACTGTTCATATCATTTTTTTTTCAGAACTATAAGATTTGGTACCCTTTCCATCATTTGTGATTTTATAATTCTCTTATAAATACATGCTTCCTGTGCTCACTAGGTCTGGAAAGATATATTGTAGGAGTAGAGGTTAACAAAAGATGTGGAGCCTGGATATCTGGGAATCTAGTGGTTGTGGTACCAACTAGTGTACGTTCGGAAAGAATTTGGAAGGGCAACATGAAGATTTTTATCTTAAAACTGGTTACTTGATTTGACTGGTGAACCTTCAGAATGACAGAGCAAGGCATATACTGAATGATATGGTTGCTGCTTCATTGGGCTAAAAAGCAGGTGTGGTACAGGGTAGGATTCATCCTGTTAAAGAATTTGTCATCAGAGAGATCCAAGGAGAAGACAAGGAAGGGGAATAGGGATGCATATGATGCCTACTTAATCCTAGGTACTGGACTAAGAACTTTAAAAAAAAAGACTCAATCCTCATACCTATCGCGTGATATTGCTGTTATTATTACGCCAGTTTTACAGTTGAGGAAACTGAGGAAAATATAAGTTATGTGAGGTAGAAGGATTCTCATTGAGGGACAAGGATCCGTATAATTTAATTACTTGAAAATATAAACTTTGTGGTATGGAGCTTTCATGTTTATGATTAGTGGTAGTGATTTAAAAAAAAGAAAACAAAGTAAAGAGTATCAATGAAACATTTAAAAATAGAAAAGAGCGGAAGAAAGTTCAGAAGGAGAGAAAAACAAGCTGGCCATTTCTGTTATTACTGTGTAAAATTTAGTACTCCTTTGTAATGCCAATGGAAATTTGAAGATCTTCCCTGCCCCTAGGTCCCTTGATAGGCTTAAGTGACTCTGAGAACCTTCCCCGATTTGAAGATATACTCTGCCCCCTAATTGGCCGAATGTGGTCACATGGAGCCTGTGGAGGGAGGCTTGTTTTTCAGGAATGCTCACACCTTTCTACTTTGTGATTGGGCAGTGGGTCAAGAGGGCTGTGACATTCTCTGACCCAGGAGAAGGCTATTTATACCCTGATGTGAAGTTTTGCTTTGGGGCTCACTTTGGGAAGAGTTGTGTGATTTGGCCAGAGGAGACTCTGGGCAGCCATTGAGTCCCCCAGCTTTGAAAACCCAGATGTTGGCACTACTCTCTCTGGTAACTAACTAGGTATAGATGTAATGGTTAGACAGCTAGAAGCTCTGTCTGCTGAATTGTGTTATTTTCTGTTGTAACTTTAGTTTGTACTCTCTGAAGTTCAGTTCCCCTGAACTGGGTAAATGATATATGTTTGATTGATTAAAGTAAGACTGTTAACCCATTTTGAGTTGCTTTCCTTTAGAAAAGCAGATCTAAGAACCTGTGCTAGCAGCCATCCTGGGTATGCTAGGGTGCTTGCTGCTACATACTTCAAATAGTACATTAACACAAGTTCATAGTTCCATATACAACCTCTATTCTTTTCTTTGTATATTGAAATGCTTATGTCTGTAAAGATTATAATTTAAAAGGAAAACATATTAGAGAAAAAAAATGATGGAGCAAGTGGCACATCATTTCAACTGTGTCTAACTTTTACTAGCCAGCTGTTGCATATTAGTCACTACCAAGCGATGTTGCTTCAGATTGATCCATTCCATTAAGTTACCTCTGTTTGAAGAATCCTCTCCTTTCCCTGATTTTTTCTTTTTCTATCTCTGACTTATGTGGATGGATTTTCCCATTGGCCTTTGAACTCAAGTATTCCTACTGTTTTCTTGCCTGCCTACTGGTTTAGTAATCGCTGAGCAAAAGATATCTGGTTTTGATCTTTCGGCTGTGTTATTCCTACTGATTTCTTTTCTTTTTTCTATCCTGACTTCTCACATTGAAATTAATAATGCCGTTATCTATTTTCTCTTGATTTGTGAACTCCTTCTCATCTTCAGTGAAGGGATTTACAACTGATAATCATAATAATATCATATAATAAAATGATTATAACTGATATTCTCAGCACAACCTGATCCCCCAAACCTACCCTTACGAGAAGATGGCAGAGTATGGTGTAGTGACGTGATACACACAATGACAGAGGGGTGAGCACTAGATTTGGGAAAAGGTCTTGAGGAATTCTCACTCTTCTGTTTAGTACCTGTGTGAACTTAGGCAAGTAACTTAGTGTCTCTGAACCTCAGTTTCCTTCTCTGAAAACTGAGGACATTAGAATAGATGCACCTTCAAAGACTTAACCCTCTACTCTATGACCTCTTGTTTTATTGACTAACTTGATAATATTTCCTCCCATAAACACAGATGCTGCTGAAAGGGTTTTAAGTGTCTGAAAATAGTTTGGTCCGTTAAGTGGCATAAACATCTATTAAAAACTTGATGAGTAGAATGCAAGTTCCTCAAAGGCAGAATTTTTTTTTTTCATTTTTATAACCCTATGGCAGGAACTGACACATAGCAAAAGATTAAAAAATGTTTGTTGAATTAAAAGTTACAGTATTATTTCCCTCTTTTGTAGGTGACACAAAAGTAAACGTTAGCCCAACTCATTTCTGGATTATCTCAAATTCCTAATCTCAAATTTTTATGATGTTATTTAGGTTTGTTTTTATTTATCGGGAAACTACATCAAATCTGGGCTTTGTACCTTGGGTAGCACTTGTCAGATTTTCACAGTTCTTTTATCTTATCTGTCCCCAAGAAGATTTTTTTGGAGACAAGAGAAACCTTTAATAGTGTATACCTAAGGCCTCCATTAGTTCTATAAACTTTTCTCTTGACCCTTCCTTACGTATTCTCTGGTGAATGATTCTTTACAAGTTGACTGAGCAATTCTGGAAAGGTCATTTTCAGTGACCATGGAAACCTTTGTATAGATGTGGTTTGGAAAAAACCGATTTGTTCCCCCTGCTATAATTTCAGCATAGGTGTCAATCTTTTCAGTGCAGGGTGATCCTTGCTACCTGTAAAAGCAATATTAAAAGTCCCATAGGGAGGGGGTAAACAGAATGAGTGCTTTTCTTTTTCTTCTTCTTCTTTTTTATCTTGTGAAATTATAGATATAAGTCTTTTAGTAGAAATAACCCTGTCTTACAGTGAAGTAGAAAAGTGGACAGTCAAAAATTTAGCAGCTTTGGGAACAATTACATAGGTATTTGAAGGCCAGTCTGGACAACTGATGAGTCATTGTACTTTATCTCTATTCATCACAGTTTGGCACTATTCTAACAATTCTTTCCAAATCTTTAGGTGACTATTTCTCCTAATTTTCAACCTTCTTATCTTCAAAATGTATTTCTTTAGGGTTTACCTGGGTGTAATAGTATTCCATGTGTTTTTCAAAATAATTGAAATAGGCATGATTTCTTTAAAATTTATTTATTTACTTTTAGTTTACAACATTCAGTTTCATAATCCCTTGAGTTCCAAATATTCTCCCTCTCCCCTCTGTGGCAGCATGCAATCCCATATAGGTTCTACAAATACCTCTGCATTGAATATTAATCAAGTTGTAAAGAAGAATTATAACCAATGGAGTGAACAAGAAAGAAGGGACTAAACAAAACAAAGAACGAAAAAGAGAAAGTAGTTTGCTTAAATCTTCATTCAGATTCTGTTATTCTTTCTCTGGATGTGGATAGCCCTTTTCGTCATGAGTCTATTGGAGTTGTCCTATAACCTACCTGAGAGGAGCCCAGTCTATCAAAGTTAGTTGTCACAGATATGATGTGCCTGTAATTGTGTTCAAAGTTCTCCTGGTTCTGCTCTCCTCACTCAACATCAATTTATATAAGTCCCTCCAGGTTATTATGAAATCCATCTGCTCCTCATTTATTATAACACATAGTATTCCATTACATTCATATACCACAACTTATTTAGCCATTCCCCAATTGAGGGGCATCCCCTTGATTTCCAACTATTTGCTACCACAAAAAGAGCTGCTATAGACATTTTTGTGCATATAAGTCTTCCTCCCACTTGATATGATCTTTTTGGGATACAACCCTAGAAGTGGTATTTCTGGGTCAAACGGTATGCACTTTTTTATAGCCCTTTGGGCATAGTTCCAAATTGCCCTCCAGAAAAGTTGGATCAGTTCACAACTCTACCAACAATGTATTAGTGCTCCAATTTTTCCACATCCTCTCCAGTTTTTATCATTTTCCTGTTTTGTCATCTTAGCTAATCTGACCTGTGAGATGTGGTAACTCAGAGTTGTTCTGATTTGCATTTCTCTGATCAATAGTGATTTAGAGAATTTTTCATATGTTTCTAGATATCTTTAATTTCTTCCTCTGAAAACTGACTAGGCATGATTTTTGAAATCTGACTTCTGACCCCCCCAGTGGATTTAATACTAAGATGAACATATCAGTCAGTCAGCAACATTTATTAAGCACCCACTACTTGCCATGAACTGTGCTGACTACTGAGGATATACAGAGAAAAGGGGAAAGAGGAAGAAGCAGAAGAAGAAGCAGAAGAAGAAGAAGAAGAAGAGGAAGAAGAAAAGAGAAACAACTATGTGCATATAGGAGATACACAGAAAAACCAAGAGTTAATCTCAGAGGAAAAGCACTGATTGAAGAAAATATAAAACTCTAATGTTTAGAAAAATTAAAATTAAATATCAAAATCCTTATGTGCTTCCTTTTTTTTACTGACCCCCTCCCCACTAGCACACATGTTAACCTGTCATCCTTATTTTCAATCTCAAAGGAATAAGGAGCCTACTTTCTTATCAAGGCAAACATTTATACTTCTTCTTTTAATCTCATCATCTCCCACACTCTCAAAAACATTGTCTTGACTCTCATTTTACCTTGGTCCCTGTGTTTGTCATATTCTTTCCATTATGCCTACAAATAAACTCAGGTGTTTCCTATTCTAAAACAATACAAAGTAAAAAACCAAACCAAAGAAACGAACCTCACCTTGATTCTACCTTCTCCTCAAACTGTCATCCTAGAAACTATCGCTCCTGTTCACCATTAAATCTTTAAGAATTAGAGAATATATTCTAATATTTCAACCTCCTACAACATGGCTTCCATCCCCGCCATTCTACAATGATTGTTAGTCAATGAATTCATTAAGCATCTACCACATGCCAGTCATTGTGCTAGGTGCTGGTTTTACAAAAAGAGGCAAAAGATATTTATTTCCTGTCTCCAAGGAGCAGACAATCCAAACTTAGCAATGTAAATTCTAAATTTTAAAAATGTATTAGGTTATAAATTCTAAATTAACAAATCTGATATCATTTTCTTAATATGTTTCCTTCCTCTAACTTTCTGCTTAATTTGAACATGTTATTTATTTCTTCTTTCTTGATAAACTTTCTCATTTGACTTCTATTACTGATTTCTTCTGCATCTCCTTCCATGTGACAAATCATTTCTTTACTGTATCCTTTATTAATTTATTTTTTGAATCAATTTATTATTTGTGAAAATTTTAACATTCTTTTCTTTTTAAATTTTGAGTTCCAAATTCATTCCTTCTCTCCTATCTGTTCCAATGGACATGAGGGTGACTTAAGCAGGTTCTGCAGAGTGCTTAGAGCTTGGCCAGACATCAAATATGTCAAAGTTTTCCAGTATATCCTGGGCTATTGCCACTCATCCTGACTTCCTGACTTTTTTTCTTGCCATTGGACTTCAGTGACTCTGGAAGAGTGAATGAAACTGACAATTCTGTGCATCTGCCTCACAGAAAGGGCTTTGTGTGTGTCTGTGTGTGTGTGTGTGTGTGTGTGTGTGTGAGAGAGAGACAGAGAGAGAGAGAGAGAGAGAGAATGATACTTCAATCTGCACTCAGAGTTCATTGGTTCTCTCTTTCAAGGTGCATAGCAGGTTTGTCTGGTTGTTTTTTTTTTTAGATTTTTCAAGATTTCATTTTTCATTTTATATTTTAATTTTCCCTAATCGCATGTAAAAACAGTTCTTAACATTCATTTTTGAAACTTTGAGTTCCAAATTCTCTCAATTCTTTCCTCCTCATCCCTATTGTTGAGAAGGCAAGCAATTCTATATAGGTTATAGATGTGTAGTTTTGCAAAACATATTTCCCTATTAGCCCAGTTGTGAAATTTGTCCCAGCCCCACCCCCCCCCAAAAAAAGAAATAGCTCAAGAAAAATACAATAAGTCAAAAAAAAAGTATTCAGCAATTTGTATTCAGACACCATCTTTTTGTGGGGAAAGAAAGCATTTTTTATCAAAAGTC
>CM053580.1:89649617-89671193 GCA_028627135.1 Pseudochirops cupreus
CTGGTTGTAAAAATTCTTTCCCAGTTTCCTACTTCTCTCTTAATCTTTATTCCATTGGCTTTGTTTGTACAGAAATTTTTCAATTTAATGTAATCGAGATTATCCATTTTACATTTTATAATGCTCTCTAACTCTTCTTTGGTCATAAAGTCTTCCCTACTCCATAAATCTGACAGGTAAACTAGTCCTTCCTTCCCCAGATTATTTACAGTATCAGCCTTTATACCTAGATCATGTACCCATTTGGACTTGATTTTGGTGTACAGCGTTAGATGATGGTCTATGTCCAGTTTCTGCCATACTATATTCCAGTTTTCCCACCAGTTTTTGTCAAATAGTGAGTTCTTATCCCAAAAACTGGGGTGGTTGGGGTTATCAAACAGTATATTACTATAACTATTGACTACAGAGTCATTTGTACCCAATCTGTTCCACTGGTCCACTACTCTATTCTTCAGCCAGTACCATGATGACTGCTGCTTTATAATAGAGATTAAAATCTGGTATGGCTAGGCCACCTAACCTGGCATTTCTTTTCATTAATTGCCTTGATATTCTAGACCTTTTGTTCTTCCAAATGCGTTTTGTCACTATTTTTTCTAGCTCAGTAAAATAATTTTTGGGTAGCTTGATTGGCATGGCACTAAATGTGTAATTTAATCTAGATAAAATTGTTATTTTTTTATTATATTAGCTTGACCCAACCATGAGCAATTAATATTTTTCCAATTAGTTAGATCTGATTTTATTTGTGTGAAAAGTGTTTTGTAGCTGTGTTAATATAGGTACTGGGTTTGTTTTGGCAGGTAGATTCCCAAATATTTTATAATGTCTACAGTAACTTTAAATGGGATTTCTCCTTCTATCTCTTGCTGTTGGACTTCATTGGAAATATATAGGAATGCTGAGGATTTATGTGGGTTTCTTTTACATCCTGCAACTTTGCTCAATTTATTTATTGTCTCAAGAAGTTTTTTACTTGATTCTCTAGGGTTCTCCAAGTATATCATCATATCATTTGCAAAGAGTAATAGCTTAGTCTCTTCTTTGCCTAATTTGATTCTTTTGATTTCTTTTTCTTCTCTAATTGCTACCGCTAACATTTCTAGTACTAGATTGAATAAGATCATCATAAATGTTGCTGATCTTATGTACAATTTGTCTCTGGTTCTGCTCATTTTGCTTTGCATCAGTTCATATAAGTCTTTCCAGATTTTTCTGAAATCTGCCTGTTTATCCTTCTTTATTGCACAATAGTATTCCATTACATTTGTATAATACAGGTTTTTCAGTCATTCCCCAAATGACAGGTATAGACTCAATTTCCAGTATTTTAGACACCACAAAAAAGGGCTGCTATAAATACTTCAGCACATGTAGGTCCTTTTCTCATTCTAGGATGCATTTTATGTTTTGGAATTTTATTATTTGTTGTTTTTGGGGGGGTTGGGTTTTGGTTGTTTTTTGTTTTGTTTTGTTTTGGTTTTGTCTCTTTAGGATACAGACCTACTTGTAGCATTGATGTATCAAAGGGTATGCCCAGTTTGTCTGATTGCCCTTTGGACATAGTTCCAAATTGCTCTCTATAATGGTTGGATCAGTTCACAAATGCACCAGCAGTATATTAGAGTCCCAATTTTCCCCCATCTTCTCCAACATTTTTCATTTTCCTTTTCTGTCATCTCAGAGTTGTTTTAATTTGCATGTCTCTAGTCAAAAGTGATTCAGGGCACTTCTTTCTTTGTCTATAGATAGTTTTGATTTCTTCATCTGAAAACTGCCTGTTTGTACCCTTTGATCATTTATCAATTGAGTAATGGCTTGTAAACTTGATTCCATTCTCTATATATTTGTGAAATGAAGCCTTTATCAGAGATACTTGCTGTAAAGATTGTTTCCCAGTGTTCTACTTTCCTTCTCATCTTAGTAGTGTTGGTTTTGTTTATACAAAAATTTCTTAATTTTAATATAATCAAAGTTATCTGTTTTGTAATACTCTCTATCTCTTGTCTGTTCATGAACCTGTCAGTCACTTAACTTCTCCTTTAATAATTTGGATGCTATACCATCTGTGCATATATGTTTAATGCATTATTTCATTGTCTATAGTACCTTTTAGAAAGATTTAGTTTCCTTCCTTATTCCTCTTTATTAGGTCTATTTTTGCTTTTGGTTGGTCTGAGATCAGGATTGCTATCTCTGCTTTACTTAAGCTGCAGCACAAGAGATTCTGCTGCAGCCCCTTACCTTTACTCTCTGAGTGTGTGTCTCTCTGCTTCAAGTATATTTCTTGCAAACAATATATTGAAGGATTCTGTTTTTTATTTCCTCTGTTATCTGCTTCCATTTTATGGGATAGTTCAATTCATATTCACAATTATGATTACTAACTGTGGACTTGCCTCCAACCTATTTTTCACTTCCCTCCCACCATCCTTCCCAAAACAGACTGCAATCTGAAATAGGCTTTACATATACATTCCTATTCAACATATTTTCTGGTCAAAGGGATTAAAAAGAGGAATAGACTAAACTAAAAGTAAATAAACACATCAATTTAATAAAAAATACATAATTTTTAAAAAAAACATATTTTCACATTATTATATGCATAGAAGAATTATAACAAATGGGAGAAACCATGAGAGAGAAAAAACAGAATAACAACAACAAAAAGAAAATAGTCTGCTTTGCTCTGCATTCAGACTCCATAGTTCTTTCTCTGGATGTGGATGGCATTTTCCATCTTGAGTCCTTTGGAATTGTTTTAGGTCCTTGCATTGCTGAAGAGAGCTAAGTCTATCAAAATCAGTCATCATACACTGTGGGTAGTTGTTTTCTTCTGGGGATATTTGTATCTCCTTTTCCTTTTGGCCAGTTCTGCTTTTTAAGCAGTTTTCCAAACTGTTGACTCTTTTTCATAACTCTCTTGCATCACTCCCATTTCTTTTCCCAATTTTTCTTCTTCCTCTTTTATATGATTTTTAAGCTCCTTTTTGAGATCTTCCATAAGCTCTTTCTGGTCTTAAGACCTCTTTCCATTGTCTTAGATGCTTTGACATTATTATCCTCTTCTGAGTTGGTGTTTTGGCATTCCCTGTCACTATAATAGCTTTCTATGGTCAGATTCTTTTTGTTGCTTTTTGCTCATCTTTCTTTAAGGAGGCCTTTTTTTTCCTTTCTTTTAAATTTGATACCTATTCCCAGGGTGGAAGGGGCTCTTTCTCAGGTTTTTTTCTGTCAGTGACTGCAGGCCCTGGCTGTTTACCTGGTGCTGCACTAATATTTCCTAGGCACTGGTGTCTGGTGCTATGTTGAGGGGGTGAGGTTGGGGTTGGCTGTCACCGTTGGAGTTGTCTGGTGTGCTGAGGCCCAGTGGGGTCTTTCTGCATTTCCTGGGCTACACTGAAGCACATGGAGGTCTGGCCACTGGAGGATGTCTATTTACTTTCTGCTGTGCTAAAGTATCTGGAGGTCTGGCTGTGATGATGTCTGTTTGACCTGGACTGTGCTGAAGCAGGTAGAGGTCTGGCCACTGGAGGATACCTATTTGCCAGTATGTTAAGGCACATGGTAGTTCTCATATCTGGAGTCTATAACTTCCCCTGGCTATACTAAGGCATGTAGAGAGTTCTGGGGTTAGCATTTGCCTGATTCAGGATCTCCCCTTCATTTGCTCAGGCGCAGCTTGCTGCTGGTTTGCTGGGATGTTTCCTGTCCTGGAATGCCCTCTCATTTTTACCTGAATGAGACAGACCATTCTTGTGATCTTTCAAGATTCCTGAGCTAAAAGACCACTCCACCCAATCTTTCTGCTGGCTCTACTATTTCAATATTTGTTCTGGGGAACTACTTTATAGTTGTTTGGAAGTGAATATGGGAGAGCTACAGTGATTTCCTGCTTATTCCAACACCCTGCTCCTAGAAGTGCAATCAGTTGTTTTATTTTTCTACGTTCTTGAGTTTTTTTTATAATCTCTTGTATCATTCTCATTTTTCTCTGCAATTTTTCTTCTATCTCTTGTATATGATTTTTAAGTCCTTTCTTTAGTTCTTCTATGAGCTATTTCTGAGCTTGAAACCACTTCCTGTTTTTCTTTGGGGTTTTGCCCATAGGTGATTTGACATTGCTGTCCTCCTCTGAGTTTTGGTCTTGGTCTTTTCTATCACCATAATGTTCTATGGCCATTCATTTTTTAAAATTGTTTTTTAAAAATATTTTTGGCCTTTTTCTTTTCTTTTAAATTTGATTTCTGCTCCTGTGGGCACTATCTTAGACTTCTTTTGTCAGGGACTTGTAATGCCAAGCACGAGCATTCTCCAAGGTTCTGATTACAAGCATAGTAAACTCCATTTATTCAGTAACAAATTAAGGCAAAATATTCACCTCCCTAGGTCACAACTAGATTACAATATCATCACAGCATTCAATATCCAAAGAGAGGTCTTTTCTTCATCTTAAACTGAGGCAAGTTCTCAGCAATTTCTGTTCCTGGGAAGACAAATCTTAACAAAGACACTATGACATCCATACACACTGCTGACATCTTCAATTCACCTTCTGCCCCTGAAATCAACCTAGGCCCAACAAGATCTGAGGCCTCTATTAACAAATGAATCTGACAAAGTAACATCAAAACAGACAGACAAAATATAGGTACCACAGTCATGCCTCCTCAGTTCTCGCCAGCTCCAGGTAGCAGTTCTCAGAAACAGTCCAGGCAGCTTTGGCTGACAGTTCACTCTTTCTCAATCTCTCATCTCTCTCTCTCTCATCTCTCATCTCTCTCTCTCTCTCTCCCTCCCTCCATCCCTCTTTCTCTCTCTCTCTCTCTCTCTCTCTCTCTCTCTCTCTCTCTTTTTCTCTCTCTCTCTCAAACTCTGGTGACTGGCAATTCTCTCTCTCAGAATCCTCATTTGGCAGCTCACTCTCTCTTCCTCTCTGCCTCCATGATGCTATTCCCAGAAGTTCTTCTGGCTTCTCTCAGCTTGGGCCTCTCCCTAGACACGGCACCAGCTCTTCCCAGTTCAGACCCCTCTTATCACGTCGACAAGTCCATTCCACTGTGGGGTTCAAATTCTACTATCATTATAGAACTGAAGACACAGGCTGTTTACTTGGTGCTGCATTGATATTGCCTTGAGGCCCAGAGGGAACCCTCTTGTCTGGTGCTTCACTGAGGAGTTGGGGCTGATTATCATTGGTGCTGCTGGAAGCCATAGAGGTCTGGCAGCTTACTTGGTCCTGAGTCAGAGTCGTGGTGCTAAAGCATGTGAAAGTCTATTCTTTGGAGGTTTCCTGTTTATCCTTGGCTATGGTGAAGCATGTAGGGATGTATTGGTGTTGGTGCTTTCCTGCTCCACCACACAGGGGCTCAAGATCGCCTGGTTTGTTGAAGTAGGACTTGTAGCTGGGTTGCTGAGATTCTGTCTGCACTGGATTGCCTTCCCCTTTTACTTAGTGTGCTAGACTTTTTTTGGTAATGCTCCCAAAGATCTAAAAGATTGGTCTAAAATATTGTTTTATCCCATCTGTTTGCTAGTTCTACTCTTCCAGGATTTGTTCTGGAGTGTTATTTTATGGTTATTTTGAGGTGAATATCTCATTTTATCTTTTTAAACAAAATTCACTACAGATATTGTACTACACAACTGAAATGCAGGTAAGAATGACTTAGCCAAACTTTTCATGACTTCCACCAATATTTAACAAAGTTCATCATAGAAAAAAAAAGTCTTACTTAATAATTTTATTGAATTAAACTGAAAAATGTTTCTAAAAACAGAAATAAATTCATACACATATTAATTTAATTTAGTAATAGAGGAAATATAATTTTGAATTTATTACAATACAACTATAACAAAATACTTTCAACATGAATGTCATTGCAAAGTTATTTTGTGTGTTAGATGCTATCATGCCATTCATAGGTTTGAGTTTATACCTTTCAATTAGTTATTGTTCAACAAAAGGAAAAAATAATAATAATAGATGGTGCCTATCTTTAACTCTCGATTCTTATTCTCAAGGTTCATTCACTTTCTTTAAAAAAAAATCTTAATTTGTTTTAATCTTCATTAGTTATTATAAGTGCTCTTCCTCCAAGATTAGCTCTAATTTGCCAGTATCATATATTGTTTGCACATATTTGTTGGCATGCTATCTCCATCATGTGAGGGATGAGCAACTTGAGAGCAAGTTGTTTGTTGTTGTTTTTTGTTTGTTTGTTTTGCTTTTTTACAGGGGGTAGGTTGTTATTATATTTCATGTTAGCACAATATAGTTCATGGCTGACTTGTTGAATTGCACTTATTTTGAAATGTAAAATCAAAGAATAAAGCAATAATTAATTCAAGAAAGATAAATGGAACAAAAGAAAAACATTATACTTTTACAGGCTCAGATACTCTAACAGTCCTCCCTGAAGACTAAACCCATCAATTAAGCCTAAAAAATGAATAAACAAGTGCTGACACAGGTATCACTTAATAAGTTCTTGGTTGTTGAGAGGAAGTAGCTTTAATACGTGTATTACATGGCAGAAAAGAGTCAAAGAGAAATGTATTCATATATATATATATATATATATATATATACATAATAGAGAGAAAAATACACATTTGACTATTTAAATTTGTTTTCAGTTTAAATATAAAAATATAATAGGTTTATTCCCCCTATCTAGTGATAATTTTTTAATATAAATTACATATGACAAGAAAGTATACATGTTCAAGTGTATCCATTATCTGAGAGTATCTTAGTGGTGGGGTAGCATGTTCTGGGCATTAAATGGGGCCAAAGACAATGTTTTGAAAAGTCTTGGGCCTCATATAGGACTTTTTGTACATTTCCAAAACAATCATGTGTAATTACATATCATAATCATGAATTTCTGTGTATTATACCCCACTACAACACAAGTACCTTTAAGATGGGTACTACATGTTTTCTGAAATTTATATCTTTTTGAGGATTCTGAGAAGATGGTGGAGAAGGTCAGAAAATGGCTAGCTCTCAAGACTTTTTCCCACAAAAGAGATAAAATAGCACCTTAGGGCAAATGAAGTACAGTAAAATTAAATAATAGAGACACAACTGGGATTTTCCTAGGACAATTTGAGAAGATCAGTAGAAAAATTCTAGGATGAAGTTTGGTCCTGGTGAAGAATAAACATCTCAAGGCCAGGTTCACTTTAACAACAATCCACAAGCTTCTTAAACAACAAGCTGCAAGCTCTTGGGTTAGTTGATTTCAGAACCTGCCTCTATCCCAGCCATAGGAACTTTTACCCCCAGAAGAGTGAGGAGAATTAGGCATCAGAGCCAGGAAAGATCATGGGATTCTCTGCTGACAAAGGAATGCCAGACCCAGCTGTGGGAATGAGAAAGAGTCAGCACAAGCCAGGTGAATGAAGAAGCAGTGGGGCAAAAGGAGATCGAGAATTAATTAAGCAAAATATAAGTAATGAAAAATATAAGATAAAGTGAAACATCTTATAAGAAAAACAACAGATTTAGAAAATAGGTAAAGAAGAGAAAACATAAAAATAATTGGGCCAGCTGAAAGTTATGATTAAAAAAATCTTGATACAATAATACAAGAAATAATTAAAGAAAATCATCCTGAAACATTAGAACAAGGGGGGTAAGTAGAAATAGAAAAAAAAATTCCATTGATCACTACTTAAAAGAGATGCTATGAGGAAAACTCATAGGAATATCATAGTCAAATTCCAAAACTCCTCGTTCAAGGATAGAATGTTAAAAGAAACAAAAATAAAACAATTTAACCATGATAGTGCCACAATTAGAATCACACAAAACCTAGCAGTGGAGATGTTAAAGGACTGCAGATCTTAGAACACTACCTATTGAAGAGCAAAACTACTGGGGCTCTGGTAGAAAGTATCATACCCAGCAAAGTTAAGCGTAATCCTGTATGAAAAAAAAATACACATTTGATTAAGTGTCAAACTGTTAAGACTTTGTTAAGAAAAAAAAACAAAACCTGAACTTAATAGAAGATTTGACATAGAAGAGTTAAGAGAAATATAAGGTTCATGCCAAACATTGATTATAAGGAAGTTAATAAGGACAGACCATTTACTCTTTAAATATGTAAAGCATGAAATGTATCTATAAGATTCTTATTAATAATTGGGTTGCCCATGAGAAAGACTGGAGAAAACCTTAAGTATGATACAAATTTAAAAAGGAAAACCATTTAGGAACAGCTTAAAAGAGTAAGTATTTTATACAAATGAGGTACAAGGAAAGAATTGATACAGAGGAATTAAATGGGGAAGGAGAGCTGGTAGTTCTTAAAACCTACTTTTATCAAGAATGGATTTAAGAGGGAACAATACATATATATTTAGAAGAGATTAACATTCTTCATAATACGGAAGAAATAAAGCAGTAGGGGCATAGGGAGGGGAGAAAGGACAAGGTGGGGATCTCTTGAGGTGAGGGTGAAGAAATAGGTAAAAGGAAGGCATAGAAGGCTATTTAGATTTATGGGAATGGGAGGATAGGAGAAGGATCCTAGGAGGAGGGTAGACAAGTAAAAAGAAGGCAAGGTAAAATAAAGGAGGCAGAAGTGGTAGGAAACAAGAGATATGCACAAACATAAAAACAAAGATCAGGAATAGAATTTGTTTGGGAATGTGTATGTCTATATATGTATGTATCTATGTATATGTGTGTGTGTGTGTGTCTGTGTGTGTGTGTAGATATATATATATATATGTATATATATATATATAGCGAAACATATCCTAACTTAGTTGTACCCTTCTAATGAGGAGAAGGGGAAGGGAGAAAGAACAAAGTAAAGTCTATACCTTTTCCCATACTTGAAGAGAGCTCTGAACATTACTTTGTTGACACTTTAAAAGGTGTATTGAATTGAGTTGAATTGTAAAATCAAGAATTAGGATATATAGATCACTATTGTGCTACATGGCTTTGATAGAAGCAAAGAGATCAGGAATTTAATTCCTTCTTCCATACTATCATGCCTTGACAAGCTTTTATTTTTTTCCCCCAACTTTCACTAAAACTTAACTCTAATACCTTATTTTACTGTGAAAGTAGTCCTATGTTCTCAAAGACTATGTCAGTGGATCATAGACTCTTTGAGGTTCTAATGAGCTAATGAGTTCTAATGAGTCTTTTGGTATAATAGAATCAATGTGCTATATTTCTGTCCATTAAATACAGAAACCTTCATCACCAGAGAGCCAGTGGTGAATCACTGATAAATATATTGACCTCAACAGCTTGTATATTTAGTAAGGTGTGGACATGCTTTGATATGGAAATATCAATGCAAAAGCCATAGAAAGGTCTGTATGTATTGAAATGCATAGCCTCATGCTTTGACAAAGCATCATAGACTCATTGCAATATTGTTCCCAACTCTATTAGACTGTAAGCTCTTTGAGGAGACTGAAATGTTTTTCATTTTACCTGTGTAAACACAGCACCTTTCTGTATACCCAATAACTACATTATAAATTATTCATTAATTTGAATTGCTAATGCTTTTTCATTATCTTTTTATCTATCATGGAAGCAGAACAATCTAGTCCTTACTTATACCCAGGGAGAATGTATTTATTCACTCTCTAGTTATTTATTTGAGTTTTTGTTACATAACACATCTTAGCCTTGTAGAATATATCTATGTAAGGTTAGGATAACCTGACTAATCACTCACATAATCACCCTACACCACTTAAATAACCAACAAGAGGCTATACTCTGAATCATTCAAGGAAAATACCTCCATTCAATCAAATGGACAATAAAGTCTTGATATAGGTGGCAAAAGCCCTTGATTGGTTAAGAAATTCTTGAAAGCTATTGGCTGAAATGGAGTATTGTTGCACAAGTAGCACACACTTTTTGGTTGAGGAGAATTGGTCATCCCATGTGGGGCTTACATAGAACAATCAATCTAGTTTGGAATTAAGCATAAATAAGTATTTCTTAGCTTAGTGGTGGAAGCCAACCCAACCAAACCTCCAAGGAGGAATCTTTTGGGAAGAGAAGAAAACAAGAGCACCTTACTTTCTCCCTTACCAGAGGTGGACCTTGTGACTTTTGTAGAATTAGATGATTTGGGACTTCCAGATAAACTTTTCGTTCTAGCAGTATCCCTGAAACAAATTTTGTAGAAGTCCTGGCTCTAGTACTTACTAGCTGTGTAAATGCAGGGCAATTTCTCCAGGTCTCATTTTCCTTTCTTCTAAGATCTTTTTCAATTCTAAATCTTTGAACTTATGACCTATGAACTAGTTTTGTGCTTGCTTTGAATGTGTAGATAACAAAATCAGATTCTCTTTGTGTGTGTTCTGGACATAATACAAAATGAGAGGATAGAAACATGTACTCTTGAATTCAGCTGATTACTAATTGCTTTATCTAGGCCTGTTTTTCCTGAGTAAAGCAAGTAATCAACATGAAAAAGGATGTCTGTACTATCCCCTTGGGTTGTTTCTGAGCATGCCCTTTTCCCACTTATCTCAATGTAGCTTAAATGGGTACTTAAAAATATTTAAGTTATATATTATTTTCAGTTCATTTCCATCCACAAGATAATAAATTCAAACATTAGAAATTTTATATCAGATGGTCATTCCATGTCAGATATAGTAAATCCTCTAAATTCTCATTTTATTTTCCTAGTATACTAGCTAAGAATCTTTACAGAAGAATGAATAAAGAGCTAAACTTAAAATCCAGAAAAACTTGGCTCAAGTCTTGCTTTTCCTGACTGTGTGACATTGGGTAAGTCATTTAACTTATTTCAAGCATTTTCTAGGCAATTCTCTGACCCTACAAGTAGTGGAGTAGTTATAGCTCTCAATTAAAGGAGAGAAACACTTTGCATAAATGAAAATAAGGTGAATCCCTATTCCTCTGATATCAGTCAATATCTGTCTTGATGAAAAAAAATACTTCAATAACTACTAGTCGCATTTTCATTTAAATGTTTGTAAGAAAATACGTAGAGCAAAGAATGTTTTCATTATTTGCTAAATGGACATTTTATTATAGAGCTGAATTTGAAAAGTATGTTAATTATATAAGGATGAAAGGCTGATTCAGATAAGGAAGACCTGACTTCAAATCCTGCCTCTAACCCTTACCAGATATGTGGTCCTGGTCATGTAGTTTAACCTATCTTAGCCTCAACAAAGCTGTTTTGAAGATCAAATGTTCTAACATATGTAAAGAAATTTGCAAATGTCAATAAATTATATGAATGCTAGCTTGATTGATGGTAGTAGTTATAGTAATAGTCATTAGCATTAGCACGACTAGTACTAGTAGTGGTAGAAATAGTGGCAGTGGCGGTAGTGATATAGTCATGTTACTATTAAAGACAGGAAGTAGAGTCATAGGAATGTTTTCCAAAGGAAAAAAAATGGGACAAGAAAATTATTATTATTATTATTCCTCAAAATAACTCTTGGTTTAACAAAGTTTAAGATTTTTCTTTTTGTACTGCTCCTTACCTCATTATCCCAGCTCTCACACAGATGGATGAATCTCAGATCCCAGAGCATGATTTTAGTTCTCCTTCTGGGATCTAAGGGTACTTCTAAGGTTTTGAAGGTAGATTCTCTAATGTCTTTGGTCCAATCTGTCCCTGCCCTAAGATTATCATGTGAACATCATTTATAGTCAGCGAGCTTTGAAGCTTGAGCCTTTAGAAAAGTGGATTTACTAATATTATAGAGTGAAAACACTTGGTATAGAACATTCACTTTCTTCTCTCCTTCCTCAAGGTCTATGGCACTCTCTCCCACAAGAACACTCAAAGTCCAGAGGAAAGTGTATTCAAGTTTAGAGAATATGTGTGGTAGAGATAACTCAAAACATTTGTTTTACGAAAATTCTTTTTCTACCATTCAAGGGAATCTCAAGAAGTTCCTTAGGCATGATGTAATTTGTTTGCTGGATTCCTTCTGAATCCATAATACTGATGGATATGTTTAATCTGTCCTTATCTCACAATGCCAACACCAATCTGTGGATGCCACTAGAATACTCATATGAAGGAGCAGGAGTCCAACATTATTCTGACACTTTGAAGGTCATAAATTTCTCCTCTAGCCAAAATGAGATATGAGGGAACAAGACTCAAGACTGGAAGCTAAGGCCTCTCTTCCTCTCCCCTACCCCATATCCAAATAGTTCTTTCTAAGGAGTTTTACTACAATTTACAATCACTCCAAATTCCTGAGTGATTTGGGTTTTATCTAGCTTGACAACTGAATACTAATGTTATACAAATTCACTCCAATTTGAAGGATTTTTCACATTTAACATCCATGATCAATTGATTTATTGAGTATCTTATTAAATTAAGTGATATGGAATGACTTGATTAAGGAATATCAATTGGCTCCACCCTTACATCTGTAAAAGTAGCCATAGATAAAGGAATAAGAGAATTCTTCTAAGTAATTCTTATAGCTTGATTAGTTCATGACAGCACCTAATAATATTAGGAGGAATGAGGGAAGAAAAAGAAATGTTGCGAGTCCTTCTTATAGACCAGACTTTTTTTTAATGGAAGATACTGGATAAATCATTTTATCCAATTGCCTAATTTTAATGAGTGTGAAAATAGAAGCTAGATAGGTTTTATACCCTGCCTTAGGACATGGAAAAAAAATCCAAACTGATAGCAGGTGTAAGTTCAGATATCAAGTCTTCTCGCTCCTGATCAAGTGTTCTTTTCACCACAATATGATGCTCTCTTAAGGAACTGTTTCACTTGGTTCTAAAAGTTATGCCACCCCTTAATATATTAATATGCAAAATCGACTGCCAAACAGTGGGCTAACCAAATGGAAGGCAGTTCTGTATTGCAAATGATTTCCAACTTGGCACCTTTTCTGTTGATTTTCTCAATAGGCAAGGACTCCTAATTGAAAGTACCCATAGGATAGCACCACATTACAAAGAGGGACAATGTGCCCTACCCATTAGTTTCCCACACCCTCACTACCCTGCTGCTTTATGAACTAGTAGCATAGCAGATAAGACAATTAACAGAAAGGGAGTTGGCATTCTGCATAAATGCCAGACAGGACAATGCTTCCAGAGCTGGCAGAGCATGGGGTTAGGAAGTAAGGCTGTGCTCCAGAATACAGACTTTAATCTTAGTGGCAATGACATAAAGGAAAAAAAAGAGGCAGATGTTAAAAGGATAATTTGGGGCAATATGGAAGCCTGGCAGTCAGCTCAAAAAATGTAAATTAAATTAAGTACAGAAGGGTAACTGCATCCTTCAAAACAGACTCGGGTAGAGAACTTTAAATAGTGGGGGGGGGGGGGGAAGCCATTAGACTAGGACACATTTTCTCTGTATGCTGCTTTTCCCTTACAGTGAATCTCACTAAAAATTATCCATTGTATCCATTTCTCACTTCTGTTAAAAATCACCTGCAGCTCTGTAGAGTTCGCAGTCTTGTGGAGATAATAGCAGTAGGGGGGAGAGCAGTTAGGATATGATGAAGAGAACAAGAATAAGCTCCATGAGAATAAGATAACAGACCAATTGTAATAGCTGGGAAATTAACTCCATGGAGAGAAAACTCGATGCTGCACTTTCTCTGCTGCAGTATTAGCAGATGAACATTGTATTTAATCATTTGTTTTCTCTTGTACATAAGCTACATAGAACGAGTCTTTGGATGAGAATTAAGATAGAGAGGCTAGAGAATAGTATTTTGTATCCCTGGAACCCCAAGACAGTTCAAGATATGGGAAGATTAGTAACTTTTCTTTGAAGTTTAACTATAATTCATAGCAACTGTAACCGAGAGAGAAAAGAATTGAAAGAGAAAATGATACTGATGCTCATACTTATCAATGATGATCAAAAATATTATTTCATTTCTAATTGATAGATTTTTTTAATTTCCTGTTTTTGCCTTGAAACCACATTTATTTCTAAATATAGGCCTCCTTTTCTCAACCTATTTTGTTCTCTTATTCTTTTTGTTTTATTTTTATTTTCAGTTCCAAACTCTTTCCCTCCCTCTGGCTCTACCACCACCCATTGAGTAGGCAAAAAATACAATATCTATTATACATATAAAGTCACACCAAAATAAAAAAAAATCTGCATTAGCCATACTCTGAAAAAATAAGAAAAATAAAGCAAAAAAATGTACTCCAAACTGCACTACGAGTCGATAAATTCTCTATCTGGATATGGATAGCATTTTATATCATGAGACCTTTGGAATTTTGGTGGATTATTATATTAACCAGAGCTACTTAAATCATTTATACGACCAGGCCGGATGCATTCCATGAATACAGGGATAATTCAATATTAGGAAAAATATCAGCATAATTGACCATATCAATAAAAAAAAAATCCCAACCACTGGATTATATGAACAGATGCAGAAAAGTTTTTCAACAAAATACAACACTCATTCCTATTTAAAACACACACACACACACACACACACACACACACACATCAGCAAGCAAAAGAATAAATGTAGTTTTTTTTTCTTTTAAAATAAGTGGTATATACTTAAAACCAAGAAAAAGGATTTTTTTTTAATGAGGATATACTAGAAACCTTTCCAATAAGATCAGGGATGAAGCAAGAATGTCCTTTTTCATCTTCATTATTAAATATATGCTAATAAGACAAGAAAAGTGAATTAAGGAAATAAACATTGGCAAGAGAAAAACCAAATGATCACTTTTGATGATATACTTAGAGAACCCAAGAGAATCAACTCAAAAACTTGTCAAAAGAATGAACAACTTTAGCAAAGTTGTAAGATATAAAATAAACTCACATAAATCATTGGCAGTACTACATAATACCGAAAAAACCCAGAAGAGTTTATGTCTTGAGCTTTACTTTCACCATAGTAGCATATTATGATCAGGTTCTTTTTTTCTTATTTTGCTAATTTTTCCCAATCTATATCTTGATGTTGAACTTTACATTAGGGTTGGTTCTGCTCACCTCTGGGAGTTGGGAAGGCATCTGACCTGGACATCTGTCTTTTAAGTGTATTTGTATCTTTTACAGCTTAGTAGATAACTATATATTTTCCTTACTTCCAAAGTGGTCTGATCTGAGGGGAGGTGTCATCACTGCTCTTGTGGTCTAAATTCTGATTCTTACATAATAGGTCCACTATTCCCTGGTCACTGTGACTATTCTTCTCTGCCCTGGAACTGCAGTTGGGAACTGTATAATAGGTGAATAGGGATCCCAAATGACACCTAAGCCTGTGCCCAATTTTAGTAGAGGAGTCCTTTGAGATCTCTTTCTGACCAGATGTTCAGTCCCCTTACCATCCAAGGACATTGTTTCCCACTACTATTGCTGCCTCACAGTTCACAGCTGATGCCTCTTCCCAGTTCTCCTGGATAGCCCTCACTCCAGAGCCTACAAATCTTTCTGTCTTCATAAGTCAACCTATCTGGAAAAAATGACTCACTGTGTTTTTTTTTTCCCTTGGTTTTCCTGCTCAGAATTTAATTTCACATGTTTTTTAAAGTTATTTTAAAGGATTATTCTGGGAGAGTTCTGAAAAAAAAAAAAACAACATTTTTTTCACTACCATCATGGCCCTGTCTTCCCTGTCTATCCTATAAGAAAGGTTTTAGAAAGAAGAGGAAAAAAGTTCAGCAAATCCAGAAAGCCCATTGGCAAAATTCAGTCTGTAATGTTCAACATACATACTTCTTTACTTTCCAGGAAAGTATTCTTTTTTAAAATTTTATCACTTTTTTTCCATTTATGTTATTGTTACTGTATATAATGTTTTCCTACCTCTATACATTACATTCTGTAACAATTCAGACAAGTCTTCCCATGTCTCAATATCTTCCTTTATCATTTTTATATTATAACAGTACACTACATGCATATGCCAAATTATCTAGCCATTATCCATATCAATCAGTATCTTCCTTGTGTCCATTTGTATTTTTTGACAGACGACATAAGTTATTTTGAATAATTTGGTGTAAAGCTGAGCTTTTCTTTCTATTCATTCCATTCATGTTTATGCCATCAATAGGTTCTCTGGGTGAAAAGGTATTTTATTTAATTTTTATTGGCACAATTTCAAATTGCTTCCAAAAAGGATTGAGAAATTTTCATCTCAACAAAGTATTGAAAGTGTGTCTCTCTTCCCACAGTCCTTCAGTATTGACTATTTCTATTTTTATCTTTCCTCATCATTGCCTTTTGTATATGAGGTAAAAACTCAGACTTGATTTAATTTATATTGTATCACTAGTGATTTAGAGCAATATTTCCTATAGTTGTCAAATTTTTTGCGTGCAGTTTTTCCTTTGAAAATAATTCATATCCTTTGACAAATTATTGATTATGGAATGGTTCTGAGTATTACATGTTTACATTAATTCTGTATATCAGGAGTCATAAACTATAATCTGAGGGTCAAATCTACCCCTGTCTGTTTTTTTGAATGGCCCTACTAGCATATGATTTTGATGCGCCAAATGAATTTTAAAATTTTATCTAGCTGTGTAAAATAACTCATTAGTAATTTTATTGGTATGATGCCAAATCTATCAATTAATTAAGATTGCCTTATCATTGTTATTATTTTTATTTTATATCCTAATTATAAGCAATGAGTATCCTGCAATTTTTTAATTTCTTATTTTATTTCTGGCAGGAAAATAAACATAGATATTCCATGGCATTTTTTTTATACTCAGAAAGAAGTTATTCTGGATGCTGAATCAGGAGATCTAGGTTCAAATCATGGTTCCGATACTACTACTACTTCTTCTACTATTACTAGTATTACCAGCTAATATTTATATAGGGCTTCCTACATGCCAAGCACCATGCTAAGGCTTTATAATTATCTCAATGATCCATATAACAACTCTGGGAGATATACACTGTTATTACCTCCATTTTACAGATAAAGAAACTGAGGCAAGTTACAGAAGTGACTTGCCCAGGGTAACATAGCTAGTAAGTTTCTGAGGCTAGAAATGAAATAAAATCTTCTTGACTCCATATCGAGCACTCTATTCACTATGCCACTTTGTTGCCATGAAATGTGATCATAAGCAAACCATGATCTCAATCATGATCACGTTTCTCATCTGTAGAATGAGAAAAATGATGCCTGTAGCATCTAGTTCAAATTCTTGGGAAAGGTGATTCAAGAGTTAGAAATGTGAGAGCCAAATGTCTCATTCAAAAGTTTCTCTTCTCTGTTTTATAAATGGTCTCTTTGAGAAGACAGTCAGGAAATGATAAACAAAGAATATCAAGTAACGTGGCAAAAGTTTAAGTGATGATATTTTCATAGAAAATAGCTACCAATGTGAAAGTAATTTCTAAATCATCTGTCAGCACAGTTAAATATACTCACTTATTAGGGCAAAGTTTAAAATCAATAACAAATTAAAAGAAAGAATAAAAATGCTATACCATGCCACTGAAGCAACAGCTTGCCTTATTTAAACAAACAATTGAACAATCACTATTCTATAAGGAAATTTAATCAATATGGACAAATCACCACCATAAGATAACCTAAAAACCCCAACTTCAGCTATCAAAGATTTTATTTATTCATCAAGTATACACACATATACACATACACACAAATTATATGCATGTATATATATATATATATATACACATATACACACATGTGATTTTGTGTGTGTGTATGTGTGTGTGTATGAGAGATGGGGCAAGAGAATGCACAAAGAGCAAAGACAACACTTCTACAGAATAGAAACTTCTTTATAAAATTTCATGGAAAAAGATAGCACAATGTTATTAGTGATATCACTTCGTAAAATTGTGAGAAGCAATAACATGACTGACAGTTGCACAAAAAACTTGGCAAGGAATCCAAAGCAGCAAAATTAGCCTAATGTTATTTAAGGATAAAAGTGAAAAATGATAAAATAAAATAAAAATTAAAATGACGGTGGATAGTTGAAACAATGTTCACACTATCAAGTTACATCAATGATAGCCTGTTATCCATTGACATTGGTGGAACTACACATTTGGACTCTAATACCCCAGATCTTTGAAGAAATAGATACAACACAAAAGTAAACAGTACTGATGAATTATGTGACAATACCAAGAGAACACAGAGGAGGTTTATTCCAGAATTGACACAATTATCTGAAAAAGGGTGCCAAAGTCTAGGAAAAAAGCCTCTCATATCCTTAACACACACATACAGAACAAAAGAATATCCATTATGATTAATCCATAAACCTTCTTTTGTCTCACTGTGAAAACTTTATGAACATTGAATACACATGCAACAATGACATTTTCATAGTACCTAGTTATGTAAAATCAACACTAAGCTTACAATTCTTTGTTCTATAATGTATGAGAATGCAAGACCCCAAAACGTAATTCTAATTGGATGTAAATGTCTTCACTCCATGACTATAAAAACATAATTGATTCAGCGTAATAAAATGTCATTTTGAAGGTTCTCTTCTAACAAGGTAAATGAACCATTATTTGTTGTAGATTTTTTTTTTATATGCAGGATGTCAATATGGAGATAATGCCTCAGAGAATAGAAGACTAGGCTTGGAGTCGAGAAGACCTGAGTTCAAATCTGCTCTTAAATATTTACTGGCTATGTAACTGGGGGCAAATCAACTGACACCTGCTTGCTACAATTTCCTCACCTGTAAAATGAAGTGGAGAAGAATATGGCAAATCACTCCAGTTTCTTTGCAAAGAAAACCCCAAATGGGGTCATGAAGATTCAGACAGGACTGAATAACAACAATGATAAAATAGGGGAATGCATTTGGAGTTATCTGAACTTTAAATCACAGCTTCTTTTTCTCTAGTCCAACATATTTTTACCAAGGAAGGAATTCATTTAATTAAAAGTTATTAAGTAGCTACTACATGCCTACCCTCAAGAAGCTTACATTCTAATGGGGGGGGGGAGTTGATATAGATACAGAAATCAATAGCCTATGATATAAAATTTAATAAATGAAAAAAGGGCTCTAGAAAGATTAAATACTAAAGGGTCTGTAATTTGATCTATATTACATTAGCAAGGTAGATTATAACTTTCTATGTCTTAGTAGTTAAATCCTAAGAAGCTTGAGACCTAAAAAAGTTAAATGACTTTCCCAGGCATAGAAGGGACATTTGAACTCAGGTTTTCCTGTGAAAATGGAGCAACATCCTACATGTGTTAGTTTTTTTTCTCCTTAAACATTTTAAAAACTATCTTCACTTTTTAATTGGTTCTGGGGATGTGGGCTGAGAGCATTGACAAAGCTTCTTGCTCACCTTGGTAGAGAGGGGCAAAAACAATGAAAACACAATAGACTGGCGCGGGTCTTTCTGTCTATTCTGGCCTTTGAATACAAAGTGGCTGCATCAGCCACACTGAAATCTATGCCATGCTCAGCTAAATTGATGCTGCTTTAACCTGGATGAATATGCCTTCCCTGTTTTCAATGTTCTTCCTATGCTCTGGTTAAATGAGCCTCTTGTCACTTATTACCTTAAAAATATCTTATTCTATTCCATTTTTTGGACTTCAGCTACTAGGGTACTGGCCTGAGTCAGGCACAGGCTAATACATTCTATCTCTAAATCTATACTTATATCCTCTATACTATACTGATTTTTTTCTAGGCAAAATGCTCTAAGAACCACATTGGTGTGTTGAAATCACAGTCATTGTTTAAGGGATTGATATGTGCATCAGCATGGAGATCCAAGAAAGCTTCTTGAAAGAGGTGGCATCTGGTGGCCTCAACCAGTGGTGGCTGGAGCAGACTTCAGGAGAATAACCAAAAGCTGTGGTGGTTTCCAGACTTATCAATCCATAAGTGCTGCAGAAAAAGCAAAAGGTCAGTGTGGAACTCTGTTGGAAGTGAGGGGCACACAAGAGCATGGTCCAGCCCCTGACTCCAGGGTGAGAAGTGGCAGAGGCACAGTGGCTGCTACATGGCTGCTTTCAGAGCTCCTGGACTGCAGATCATAGGGGGACCAAGTGACCATTCAGAGGGTAATCCCTCTTGCTTTAACCTGCTTGGATATATTTCGCTGTCTTGAGTGGAGGTCCTGGGGTGTGTGGTCAGTGGGCCAAAGCTAGTGGGGGCTACAGAGAGGGCACCCAACTAATAGCTCCAGCAACTGTGAAAACCCCACTGATTTGGGACAAAGCTCTCCTAACTGGAAGCAGAGTTCTACTGTGGCAAAGAGCTCAAAAGTCAAGTAATTGACTGGCAACATGAGAAAGCAGAAGAAACAAAGCAAGCACAGCAATCAAACCTTAGATTCCTTTTAGGGGGACAAAAAGGATCAAAGTATGAAATCAAAAAAATTAAAGGCAGACAACAAAGTGAGAACTCTTGCATCAAAAGCTTCCAAGAAAAAACATGAACTGGTTACAGGCCATGAAGGAGTTCAAGAAGGATTTTGAGAACCAAGTAAGAGAAATGGAGGAAAAACTGGGAAAAGAAATGAGAATGATGCAAGAAAATCATGAAAAGTGAGTCAACACCCTGACTGAAGAAAATAATACCCTAAAAATAGATTAATTCAAATGGCAAAAGAGGCCCAAAAAGCCAACGAGGAGAAGAAAGCCTTAAAAAGCCAAATTTGCCTGATGGAAAAGGAATTTCAAAAAGTCACTGAAGAAAATAATTCCTTCAAAATTAGATTGGAGCAAATTGAAGCTAACAACTTTATGAGAAATCAAGATACTATGAAACAGATCCAAACAAATGAAAAAAATAGAAGGTAATGTGAAATATCTCATTGGAAAAGCCACTAACCTAGAAAATAGATCCAGGACAGATAATTTACAAATTATTGGACTACCTAAAAGCCATGATGAAAAAAAAAGAATATAGAACTCATCCTTCAAGAAATTCTCAAGGAAAATTGCCCTGATATTTTAGAACCAGAGGGCAAAATAGAAATTGAAAGAATTCACCAATCATCTCTTGAAAAAGATCCCCAAAAGAAAATTCCTAGGAATATTACAGCCAAATTGCAGAGTTCTCAGGTCAAGGAGAAAATATTACAAGCTGCCAAGAAGTAACAATTTCAATATTGTGGAAACAAAATCAGGATAACAGAAGATCTAGCAGCTTCTATATTAAGGGATCAAAGGGCTAGGAATATGATAATCCAGAGGACAAAGGAGCTAGGATTAAAACCAAGAATCACCTACCCAGCAAAACTGAGTATAATCTTTCAGGGGAAAATATGGTAATTCAATGAAATAGAGAACTTTCAAGCATTCTTGATGAAAAAAACAGTTGCAGAGAAAATTTGATATTCAAATACAAGAAGCAAGAGAAGGTAAACAGGGAAAAGAAATCATAAGGAATTTATTAAAGTTGAACTATTTACATTCCTACATGGAAAGTGATCATTGTAACTTATGAAAGTTTTCTCAGTATGAGGATAGTTAAATGGAATATAAATATATATACACACACACACACACACATATATATGTATGCATGTATATAAGATACATATG
>CM053580.1:89671693-89690249 GCA_028627135.1 Pseudochirops cupreus
TTATGAAAGTTTTCTCAGTATGAGGATAGTTAAATGGAATATAAATATATATACACACACACACACACACATATATATGTATGCATGTATATAAGATACATATGTATGTATGTATATACATATGTATACATACATACATATGTTTATATAGGAGGGTATATATGTATATAAATACATATGTGAGTGTGTATATATATGTGTATATGTATACATAGACAGAGGGCACAGGATAAGTTGAATAGGAAGGGATGATATCTAAAGAAAAATTGAATTAAGAGGTGAGAGTGGAATATAATGAGAGTACATAGGGAGAGACAGAATAGGGTAAATTATCTCATATAAAAGAGGCAAGAGAAAACTGTTACAATGGAGGGGAAGAACAGGAAGGCAAAAGGGAATGGGTCAACCTTACTCTTATTGAATTTGTCTTAAGAAGGGAATAACATACACATGAAGCTGGGTATCACCCTACAGGAAAGTGGGGAGGAAGGAGGTAAGAGGGGGGATGATAGAAGGGAGAGCAGATGGGGGGATGGTAATTAGAAGCTCACACTTTTCAAAAGGGACAAGGTCAAAGTAAAAAATAGAACAAGGGGGGGTGGGATAGGATGGAGGGAAATATAGTCAGTCTTTCACAACATATCCGCTATGGAAATGTTTTGTGTAACTACACATGTACAGCCTATACTGAATTGCCTATATTCCCAATAAGGGTGGGTGATGAGGGAAGAAGGGAAAGAATTGGAATTCAAAGTTTTAAAATCAAATGTTTTTTTTAAAATATTATCATTATTATTATTACATGCAACTGGGAAATAAGGTACATAGGCACTGGGGTATGGAGATCCATCTTGCCCTACTGGAAAATCAGAGGAGAATGGAGGAGGACATAGGATAGAGCAGACTGGGGGAGGGGGTATTCAGTGGGATCATGGTATTGGGGTGGTGGGTAGAGGAAAGACAGGGAGAAAATTTGTAACTCAAAATCTTGTGGAAATGGATATTGTAAACTAAAAATAAACAAAAATAATAATAAAAAAAATTTAAAAATTAAAAAAAAAAGAGGTGGCATTTGAGCTGGGCCTTAAAGGAAAGAAATCTTTATCCTCTAACCATTTTGTTTTCAAAATGGACAAAACATGTTGTTATTGATCATAATATATATTTAAAACATGGGAATTTAGTAATGGATTTAGCCAGAATAAATCCATCTTTAACAAAAAGATAGAAAGTCGAATGTCAAGGACTAAACACCCAGAAGAAATTATTTAGATCCATAATTAACTGAATAGTCTAGTCCTTGTTAATATTTTTAATTTAATGTGACCCACTTATATTATACTCAATAAATATTTTAACACAAAATATTTATTGCATTTGGGGATGATTTCATGTTTATTTTACTGGAAATATTTTATTTGTTTTATTATATATTCAGCCCCATAGTATCTGCAGAATAGTAGTTGTTTAATCAATCCCTGTTGAGTTTACTTTCCAGTTATAGAGAGGCTCCACATATGGAACTTTGTAATCACTTTCTCTAGCATCTTTCATAGTCTTTTAAATCAAGGGTCAGGTTAACTGACAGTATTACTGATTATGTTAAAGGTAATTATGATTTTGCAGATGGGGAAATGTATTTGTGAGAGAAAGAAAAAAGAGAGAGAGAGAGAGAGAGAGAGAGAGAGAGGAGAGAGAGGAGAGAGAAGAGGAAAAAGAAAAGCACAACTAAATCATAAAGGGCACAAAATTCAGAACAGATGGATCAGTTCTGCTGGTATAGGCATAACAAAACCATCTTCTCAGACTTGAGCCTTTTGTGTTTTCATTTAAGGCATGTACCACAGACCATTCCAGAAGGTTAAAATCAAATATACAGATTAAGCCAGTTAAAATGTTAATCATGTATATCAAAAACAAAGGAGTTAAGTTCCACACAACAGTTTCCACAATATGCATGTTAAATATCAGAGGACTAAATTCTATCTTTCTAATCGAAAAAGAGACATTGAATAAAATTAACATAAAAACATGGAATTTTCATGGTGACCCCAAAAGCTTACTCACCTTAACAAGAAGTAACATAATTCAGCAACAAGAACTTTTGACTTGGAATGAATAACAGCACATTTACAGTTCTATATCAGCGTGAAATATCTTTTCCAGTTTTATCATGTCTTCTATCTACAAACTAATCCTATGGAAAAGATAAGAAAAACTACAGAAAACAAACAAACAAATACTGCCAGGGTAATTCCATGTCTCTGCAGCAGAATAACTCAATGATAGTTTTCTAGGAAGCTGGAAACTTTTTCTTCATGTCTTAAATTTAAATATTTGCCTCAGATTGCAAACTGCTGATAAGCATAGGCCAGCTATGCTTTGGTGCAGCTAGGTGACACAGTGGGTAGAATGCCTGTCTTGGAGTTAGGATAGACCTGAGTTCAAATCTAGACTCAGGCACTTAGCTTTGTGACTGTGAACAAGTCACTTAACCTCATTTGCCTCCATTTTGTCATCTATAAAATGAATTGGAGAGTTGCTGGAGCCTAAGGTCGAAACATCTTTGCTACAATGAAAGTTGCCATCTTCTTTGTTCTCTCCTGACCTCTGATGCTCTTTGCTGCTTTTAATAACTTATATTTTTACTCCAATAACAGCTGAAATAGCAGGTCTTGATAGCGTAGACATAGATGAAATTTTAAACAATGTAGCTGTGGCTTTAGTTAATTTTTATGCTGACTGGTGCCCATTCAGCCAGATGGCATATCCAGTCTTTGAGGAAGCCTCCAATAGCATGGAGGAAGACTATCCAAATAAGAATCAAGTAGTGTTTGCCTAAGCAGATTGGGATCAGCATTCAGAAATAGTCCAAAGATACAGGATAAGTAAATGCCCTACCCTAAAAATGTTCTGGAATGGTATGATGATGAAGAGGGAATACAAGGGTCAGAGATAAGTGGCAGCAATACAGGATTACATTGGGTAACAAAAAAAAAAATAACCCTTTTCAAGAAGTTCATGATTCAGAATAAATCAAATTTCTTGACCATAATAAAAGAACAATCATTGGATGTTTTGAACTGAAGGACTCAGACAACTATAGAATCTTTGAAAGAGTAGCAAATATTTTGCATGATGATTGTGTCTTCTGCATTCAAGTCTGTTTTAAACCAGAAAGATTTAGTGAAAACAACATAATCTACAAACCACCAGGGGAACATGCTCCAGATATGGTATACCTGGGATCTCTAACCAATTTTGACTTGGCTTATGCTTGAACTCAAGATAAATGTGTTCCTCTTATTCAGGAAATAACATTTGAAAATGGAGAGGAATTGAAAGAAGGACTGCCTTTTCTCATACTTTTTCTCCTGAAAGAGGATACAGTGAGTTTAGAATTAGATGTATTTCAAAATGATGCAGTTAATAAGTAAAAAAGGTATAATAAAAATTTTACATTCTGATTGTGATAAATTTAGACACCCACTTCTACATATAAAATATCAGCAAATTGCCCTCAACCATTGACAACTTCAGGCACATACGTGTATGTCTTTCCAGACATCAAGATTTTGTTGATTCCAAACAAGCTTAAGCAGTTTGTATTAGACTTGCATTCCCAACTATTGCACAGAGAATTTCATCATGACCCTGATTCCACTGAAGTTGTCCTTGGACTGCACATTCCAGATGTAACAAGCAGTCCACCAAAGAGTTACTTTAAGAAACTAGCACCAGTGAATATAGATATACCTTACTGAGAGATGCAGATGAGCTTTTAAAAACTTGAACAAAAATTTGCAAGCCTTTCCAACAATAGCATCAACTTATATTGTGGAAATAGTAAACCCATATTCTCATAATTCTATGTGTATTTTTATTTTGAATAAACTAAAGGAAAGGTTTAGGTTTTTAATTCTCTGACTCAAATTATGATTTGATGGGTCATCCAATATAATTTAAAGTCCTAAGATTTAATAGGAAAAATGCATCAGAGGCTCATCTTCATTTTGGATGTAACCCCTACCTCCAAAATGTTCATAAATCCAATGGAAGTGGTGGCTAGGTGGTGCAGTGAATACAGCACTGGCCATGGAGTCAGGAGGACCTGAGTTCAAATTTGACCTCAGACACTTAACACTTACTAACTGTGTGACCTTGGACAAGTCACTTAAATTCAAATGCCCTGCTCTCCCCCATCCAAAACAAAATCCAGTGGAAGGTAATATTGCCAAAGACAAGATATTGTTATCTTGCACTGCTCCATTAAGTAAGTATTGGTATGTTCTCTGTTTTATCTGGTAGTAAGTACTCTATTTTTCCCCTTCCTGTTAGTACTTTCATTGTCACATTTCTTACAACAAAGAGAATATATGTTCTGGATATTTGGGAGGGGAAAAAAATGTAAAGTTTAACATAAATTAAAATAAAATAAATGAAATGAAATGAAACAAAATGAGCTGGAGAAGGAAATGGCAAACTAGTCCAGTAACTTTACCAAGAAAACTCCTTGGGTCACAAAGAGTCATGCATGACTAAAACAACTATAAACACAGGAGACTCAATCAGATAGGTCATTTTAATATACCTATCTTCAAACATGAGAATTTAAGTGAATTTTGATAATGATGAAAAAGTCAAAGAAATGAATATATTTTAGCACAGATACTGCTGACACAATTTAAATTGTGATCAACTATAATATGGTGAAAATTATATAGATTTCCTCTATCTTGGAAGTAGTCTAGCAAAAGTTATTTCAGAATATATGTGGATTTAGAGCTGAAAGAAATCTAATATGTCATTAAGTCCAGATCCCTCATTTTACAAATTAGGAAACTAAGGCACACAGAAATCAAATGACTTGTCCAGGGCTAACAGCTAAAATGACCAAGGAAAGATTTAAATTCAGATCTTCTTGACTCCAAGTATAGCCATTGATCCACTGTGGCATCTAGTGAGCCTTCGTGTCACAAGCATTAAAATTATTTTCAGATTCTTATTTATACCTTTAGTGTTTAAGTCAATAACAGAAAGTACAACCACGTTATTAATTTTTATTTTCTAACTGAATTTGCTTTCTAACTATACTCAATGACAGCTTCTTTTTCTACACATGATCCTTACAAGTATTCCCTTTAAATTTTCAGAGACTTGAAACTTGTTGTAAAGAACTTTTCCATTTAAGACTCGTTCAGTGATTTTTTATCGTTCAGTCATTTCAGTTGTATTCAACTCTCTTGGTTGATGGAAATATTTTTCTCCCTTTTATGTTGCTCAAAAAGTTCAGTATATGTCCCAATCCTAAAGCAGGTCAAGGCCAAAGAATGTGCAATTTACTGAACAACACACTCCAGCATAGTTATGCTTAATATTCTGCAAACTAGACTTCAGCAATATGTGAACTGAGAATTACCAGAAAAGCAAACTGGGTTTTCAAAGAGGCAGAGGAACTAGAGACCAAATTGCCAACATTTGCTGGATTATGGTAAAAGCAAGGGAGTTCCAGAAAAACATCTACTTCTGTTTCACTGACTACCCTAAAACTTTTGTGTGGATCACAACCAAATGTGACAAATCCTCAAAGAGATGGAACTACTAACTCATCTTACTTGTTTCCTGAGGTCAAGAAGTAATAGAACTGAAAATGAAAGAACTGTTTGGTTTAAGATTGGGCTATACAAGGCTATGTATCGTCACCTTATTTATTTAATTGATATGCAGAGTACATCACATGAAATGCCACGCAAATCAAAGACTGGAATTAAGGTTGCCAAGAGAGATATCAACAATCTCAAATATGCAAATGATACCACTCTGATGCCAGAAAGATGAGAACTAAGAAGTCTCTTAATGAGAGGTGAAAGAAAAGAGTGTAAAAGCTGGCTTGTACATTAATATAAAGAAACGAAACAAAACAAAACAAAACCCTAAGATTGTGGCAATTGGCCTTATCACTTCCTGGCAAATAGAGGACGAAAAAAAAATGGAAGCAGAGTCAGATTTTATATCCTTGGACTCAAAGATCACAGCAGACAGTAAATGCAGTCATGAAACTAAAATACACTTGCTTCTTGGAAGGAAAATTATGGCAAATTTGGATAGCATACTGAAAAAGCAGAGATGTCACCTTGCCAACAAAAGTCCCTATAATCAAAGCTATTATTTTTCCTAGTAACAATGTATGATCATGAGAGTGAGACTATAAAAGGAAAGTCGAGTGTCACAAAATCAACATTTTCAAAATGTGGTGCTGAAGAAGACTTTTGAGAATCCCTTGGAAAGCAAAGAGATTGAATTAGTAATACTTAAAGAAATTAATTCAAACAACTCACTGGAAGGGCAAATACTGAAGGAGAAGCTGAAATATTCTGTCCACATAATGAGAAACCAGAAGTCATTTAAGAGCACAGGACAAGCCTCTTGGAATATTCTTATTACAATTGATAGAAAAGATAATAATAATGATAATAACTTTACATAATGCTTTAAAATTCAGTTCTTTGCAACTATAATCTCATTTGATTCTCAACTCTGGAAGAAGTACTATCATTATTCCTATTTTACATATGGAAATCTCAGGCAAATAAAAGTAAGCTGAGGAGATAGAAATATTAAATAAGCATAGACCCTGCCCTCATGAAGTTTATAGTCTATTGAAATGCAGATAGATTAAGACAGGGACTCAATCTTTGGTACTATTGAGAAAACTCCTTCAATGCAGGTCAGCAGCTTCTCTACAGCATCTAGTTGAAGAAAATTACCTAGAGTACTTACAGTTTAAATGACTTCACCAGGGCCACATAGTTTCTGTCAGAAGTGGGACTCGAACTCAGGTCTTCCTGGCTTCAAAACTGGATCTCTAGATTCTATGGAATACTGTCCCTTTATTAGTATTCACTAAGATACAATATAGAAAATGCATCATTATTAGAAGAGAAAAGAAATGCTATAGAAGATGACACCTCTTTACTAAAGCAGGAACAGGAGTATTTTATTTTTGGGGCTACCTTTCTCAGAGATGCTATATACCCACATAAAATTTGTACAAGATCAAATTGCTGCATAAAGAAATGCCATTTTTTAAAAAAGAAACATACCCAAGCTTATGCATCCAAATGAATGGCATCCTCTTCAAAATAGTCATTTGGAACATTATACACATACTATAATGATGCCACCATTGATCAAAACATGTTTACAATAATTTTGGAATTGCCTTCATTGCCAGCTTATAAATCATGCAAGATAACTAATTTTGTTTCATTTCTATGAATCCATGCTTTTTAAAAAATACAAGACATATTATTAGTGTGGGTGGATATCCACCTTATTTGCCAGAATTGACTGAAAATTATTAAGGCTACTTCTGAAAATTAAATTTGTCCTCCAAGAACACAGACTGGTCATCACTGAGGAGTATGTGAATGATATTATCAGCCACATCCACATAACAGCGCACCATGTGATGATATACCATGTCAAGTGATTGACATGGCATACGATATGTTGGGCATGCTACATAACAAGTGACTTAACTTTGTGATATGCTACATGCTGCAAACATGCTGTATAATGTGACAGGCACAATATGTAACATCGTATCTTGAGACAGACATGTTATTTCATGGGAGCACTGAATTGTCATGTGATAGACACTTTGTCATCGTGTTATGAACAAAGAGGTTGTTTGATGACATGTTGTATCATATGACTGACTCTCATGTCATGTAAGGATACTCCATGGAGAATGAAGTCATGTGAGGAACTTTCTATATCAAGTGACAGACATGCTGTGTAACCCACTACATCATGTGATAGACATACCATATCATGTGACATGCACACTCTGTTTTGTCCTGATACACCATGTCATGCAATGGGTGTACTATACCATATGGCAGACATGCTAGCATATCATGTCATGTGATTGATATGGTACACAACTAGTGATGTAATATAACAGACACACCATTTCATGTGATGGAACATTACATTACCCACAATTACTAGGTTTAGTTTAAAATACATAGCTAGAGAGGTTGAGTCAAGGAGACCTGAACCTAGGTTTTACCTTAGCTGTCTTACCTCACTCTCAGAGGTCTTACTTCTGACACAGACTTATGTGACCCTGGGCAAGTAACTTAACATCTCAATGCCCAGACATTTCTCTAGCTATATGAGTTGTAAAGAACGTGTCAAGGTAGTACTTGACAAAGAGGACCTCTCATAAAGTGGTGCTCTATCCACTCTGTCACTTAGCTATCTGCTGTGCCACCTGGCTGCCAGCTAAGGAAATGAAGTAGCTTATGGATTAAGACCAGCACAAATCATTTAGAAAAGAGGAATCTTTTTCCCCACTTGGAGACTATACAGCATCTTCATAATAAATATTAAATGCCAAATTGGCCATAGGTAGCATTGCACAGAATTGAGAGACTATTAAAATTATTTGAAAAATTTTGCGTACTTACTTTTCTGGAGTTACAATGCTATGTAATAAGTGGGGTTTCTACATAGTGGAGACTGTTGCTTTCACTGTGACCTGAAGTATTTCATGAATTATCCTTATATAGAAATTTCTGAACAATTTAGAGACTTTAGATTTTAACTTTTCCAACTCCGCTTTTCATGAGAGTAAATTGAGGGTCACGGTTGTACCTCTTGATACAGGAAATGTTGCTGGTGGTCTCAGGGGTGGATAATGTCCTCATAGGATCTCTTTTAAGTGATGATCAATGAATTTTTTTTTTCTATTTCTATTTTTCCCTCTTGTTCTAATGTTTCAGGACAATTTAATTATTTTTAGAATTAATATATCAAAATTCTTTTTTTGATCATAGCTTTCATTTAGTTACATTATTTTTATGTTTTCTCTTCTTGGTCTATTGTTTTTCTTATGTTTCACATTCTCTTTTATTTATTTTTTTTATTATTCATATGCTGTTTAATTAGTTCTTGAGGGGCAGCTAGGTAGCACAATGAATAGAGCACTGGCCCTGGAGTCAGGAGGACCTGAGTTCAAATCCAGCCTCAGACATTTAACACTTACTAGCTGTGTGACCTTGGGCAAGTCACTTCACCCCAACTGCCCTCCAAAAAGCAAAAAAAACCCAAAAAACCACAATAATTAGTGCCTGACCTCTTACAATTTCACTGGCTTCACCTGACCCAATTTTAATTTTCGAGGTGTCATTTTCTTCCTCAAGATTCTGAATCTCTGTTTCTAATTTGTAGCCTTTCCTTTTATAATCTCATTGTTTTTCCAGGATTATTCTTTCTTTTAAAATTTTTCCTCCATCTCTGCCATTTGACTTTCAAAGTCTTTTTTAAGATCTTCTATGAATTCTTTTTGGGCAGGTGACCAGTTGACATTGCTCTTTGGAGGTTTCTTTGCTTCAGTATCCTACTCTGAAGATGAACTCCCATCCTCTATATTCCCATAATAGTTTTCTGGGGTTGGATTCTTTCTCCTTTGCCTATGCATTTTTAGCGGTAATAGATTAATTTTTGTAATCACCTCTAGCCCTGGGGTGTGGGAAATGGTGCTTCTTGCCCCAGATCTTCAGTTCTCCCCTTTAGGCTGCAAGCAAAGCCAAACCTCCAATCTCCTGTAAGTGTCCACAGGTAAAGGCTTTCTGCCCTATATCTTCTGCACTCACTGGGCGGGTGCTGGTTGCTTCTCATCCCCCACAGCTGGGTCTGGTTCCTAGTCAGCAGAACCATTTTCCTCGGCTCAGATACCCAATTTCTGTCATTATCCCAGGGGTCAAAGTTCCTGCGGCTGGGGTTGAGGCAGCCTCTCAAACCAACTAACCCCAGGGCTTGCTGTTTGGTGTTAAAGTAGCCTCTAGCCTGGAGGTATTTACTCTTCCCAGGGACAAAACCTCTTCTGGGGATTTGTCTTCTGATCTTCTCAAATTGTCCCTTGAAGACCCCTGTTGTGCATTTATTCTTATTTATTTTTACAACACTTTGCCCTAAAATGCTATTTTATCTTTTTTTGTGGGAGGGAGATCTTGAGAGCCTAGAATTTGGGGATCTTCCCTGCCATCTTACCAGAATCCTCTCTCTGAAAAAAGTATCAGCAGTAACTAATGTACTTGCTGGGGATCCTGCCTCTTTCAAATTCAGGGTTGGTACTATACCACAACTCCCTTCTAATTTTTCTGTCCCCTCAACACCCCCTTCAGAACCCAGGATTTTGAAACTACGAACATAAAACTGGCTCATGTAACTGGAACACCCTGTTAATGATGCTACTCCAGAGTGTCCCAGCACTAATGCAAATGTCTCCTTTTCTGTGAGTTTGTTTCTTTCCTCTCTTTATTTACAAATAATCAACATGGAGAATGAAGGAAGCATAATGAGGCAAGTCTCTTTTTTTTCAAATACTTCATTTTAGCTTTGACTATAGCCTTGCCAGATTATCATTTTCCAAGGATTATGAGCTACTGTGCTCTATAAAGCTTCATAAAAACCAAGCACCTGTTTTCCTTCAGAAAATATTTGCGTTACAATTTATAACTTTTTTCCCTTATGATAAATGTATTATATATGTGAGCATATTCTAAAGAATCACTTAAGAATTCCTGAGGAGAGAAACTTCATGATTTTTTTCTATTGTTCGGTTAAATAAATACTAGGAAGAAGGCTTTAGAAGAAGCCCATTTTTCAGGTTAAATATCAAAGATATTACATGAATACTCCTTGGGCTATTGGGGTAAGGGAAGAAGTTCCAGTTTCGTAAAGTCGTTTTCTGACAATCTGTCACAACAGAGGTTCCTTCCTGGGCAACTATCAGCTCTGAGAATAGAAAATCCTTAGATATTTGAATTTCCTGATTAGCCTTGGTCCCATTTCCTTTTAACCTAAAGTTAACCCTTAGTACATCAAAATGCTTCACAGTTGCCTAAATATCAAAGTATAAATCATTCGTTTTGCACAAATCTCGTAGGTTTGCAAACCATTAAAGTAATATTTTGGGTAGAAAATGCCTATTAGCCCATAGTTAAGTAGACACATAGTTTATGGTCAGACTGTGCTGGTAAATGTTTAACAACCATCTCTCTGAGGAAAAAAGTATGCACGGCACATTTTTATTTTTTTAAAGTTTATTCTGCATTACTAACCCCTTCTTAAACCTAGGTAATCAACAACAACAACAAAAATCAACCCCTAATTTGTAGCATTTTATAATTCCCAAGGTGTAAATGGTCACACTGAAAATTTAGCAATTAGGTCAATGATTGGAGCTGGTTCCAGCACACCCCTGTTTTATCTGGAAGGTGTAGAAATTCTAATATTGTCTCACACATACTACATCCTAAGGATTGAAGTAGTCCTATTTTTATTGACATAAAATGCTCCTTTAGTTATTTATTTGAGATGCAAAACACTATTTAGTTTTCCTTATGTAAAGGGAGAGGGAGAGGATTGAGTAAATAAATCAGTTACTGCACTCTACTCATCTCTCATAGCTTCAACAGGTGAAAACATTTCCATTGAGTCAATTTATGAATTAGCTGTGAATAAAGCCTAAATAATTCTATTGAATTAATCTATCAAAAACTTATGAGTAAGTATAAAATGTCCTTGATGAATTTAGAAGTCATTGAAAGTCATTTGATTGAGTGAATTCAAGCTACACAGAAACTTTATTCCTATTGGTTGAGAAAACTTTTCACATCCTGTGGGTTTTGCAAGCCAGCTTGGAATCTAGGGATTTAAGCTTCTAGCAGTTTAGTAATGGATGCCTCTAGTCAACCCTTAGGCAAGAATTGCTTGCAGGTAAGGAGAGCACTTCTGTCTTATCCCTGCCCCCACCTTGACTAGAAACAGACCTTATTAACTTCAGAGGGCCCAGGGGTTTGTTTTGTTTTGTTTTCACTCCCCTTCATTTCCTCATCCTAAAAGACCCTTTGAAACAGCTGAGTGAGTGCCTACATCGGGATGTATGGGATGAGTGAAAACTTCTCAATTTGCGGTTGTTAACTTTCTCTTCCCTCTCTCTCCCTTCATTGCTGCTGTCAATCACTTTTATCTTCCTTTGTCTGTTTTCCTACCTTCATGGGACCCTTCCCCCCTTCTTTTCTTGCTGTCCCATTTGGGGAAGACTTTGGTGAAGTATGTCTCTCCACGAATGAGAGAGGAGACAGTCGGGAAAAGGGGCTTGACTAAGTTAAGTTATAAATTATTGCACTGTCTTTTGTAACATGCCTCTTCTCCATGATGAGTCATGGGGAAGACCACCCTCTTCTCCTGTTCTTATCCTAAGGGATCTGTGTTTATTTTTTTTCACTAAATTAAGGATGAAGGGTATTTTTCATCCCAAACAGGGAGCACTAAGTGAACTGATAGAAAATTATGAAAACAGAGTCAAGAAAACAATATGCATAAGATAACCTGACTCCTCAGGACTTCCCATAAAACCTAGAAGAAATATATATAGTAACCTTATTTTGTGGGCTTGACCTACCAGTGCAAGTGGAGGTTGAGACAGGAGCTCTGGAATATATGCTACACTTAGAATAAGAGTGCCAATATTAACAGGAGACATGTTACTTTGTATTGTCCATCATTCTATTCTTTTGCTACAAATTACTCATTTCATGCAAACATACTTTTTACAGGAAGTCTAAAATCAGTTTATTCTGTTTATTGCATGTCCCCCACATATTTAAAAAAATCAGACATTCAAAATATTTTCATTTGTAGGAAAAGATATTTAACCTGACCACCAAAACTAACAGATGCTGATAGTGAGAACATATGGTTCATTCCAGCTCCTAAAAATATGCTTCTCAACACTACAATTTGTCTCTTTTTCTTTGGAGAGTCTTCCTTTCACTTACTCTTAGTCAACAATGTATTGTTACTTGATATCCGTTGGCAATTATCATATTTGAGACCTCTTGGTATCCTTATCATCTTAACATTCAAGATGTACAAAGTAAAATAATAGTCTTGAAGCTAGATGAAAACAATTAGAATTCATCCAGTCAATACTGGCTGCAAAATGAAAATTATATTAATATAATGAAAATAAGAAATTATTCTGTATTATTACTACACTGAATAAGATAATGGAACCTTGTGAAAAATAAATTTAGTGTTATATAGCAACTGAGGAGATAGCCAGGTGGCTCACTGGATAAAGCGCTGGGTCTGGAGTCAGAAAGAACAGAGTTCAAGTGTGGCTTCAGACTCTAGCTGTGTGACCATGGTCAAGTCATTTGACCTCTCTTTGCTTAATCCACTTGAGAAGGAAATGGCAAACCACTCCAGTATCTTTGCCAAGAAAACTCCATGGAAGAGACTGACATGACTAAAACAACACAACAATATAGGATACAGGATAGGATATAGTTGTATTGTAACTACTAAAGAAACTAAAAGAGGTCCCTAATTACTGGTATTATTACTAGGGATAAATAAAATCTAACATCAATTCATAGAGGCCTATGTATTGGATTTACTTCTTTGGCATGTTGAAAATTAAGTCTCATTGCATTGTTTAACCATTTGATCTTTAAAATTCTGCAAGATTTAGTTCTCCAGGGCACTTTCCTTTCTACAAAAAAATTCATTTAAGAACCCATATATAAGTATCTTATTTTAATTTCTATTTAAAGGAATGATTAGACATGTTTGGATTATGGTTTTTTTTTGTGCCTAAGGAATGTTGAAACCATTGAAGATCCAGATGATGTTTTAATTTTAAATTAAGGTAATTGTGGCATTCAATTGAATAATGCTTAAATAGACTTTTAGAGCTGGAAGGGACAAAGAGGTTATCTCTTCTATAGTCTTGTTTTCAGAAAGGAGTGTATTTAAATAAATTCTCAGTGTAAATATATTTCCAAACAATAAATAATAGATTTCTCCCCAAATGAATTCATGTAGTACTATGTGCTTTAATATGATATTGTTTAAAAAGATGTATTTTTCAGATGTGCTATATAGATGGTTTAATATTGTAAAAGAGACTACAAATTAATATAGTGTTAATTTCTGTTTTTCTTTTTTTTCCCCCTAGAACACATGGATGAATAATTGTGGCATTTTAATACAGCATCCTGGCACTTTTCTTGATACATCTGTTGATTTGGGGTTTCTTCATGTAGCAGAGCAAGGGAAAATAAATGACAGCATGAATTCCAATAGTTCTTATCTGAGTTATTTCTAAGCCAAATTAATTCATTATTCATGTTTTATTCACTCAATTTAAACCTCTTCTTTCTTCATTCTTTACCACTTATCACAACCAACCTTTCACTCTTCAATGAAATCTTTTTCTTCTATTCCTTTCAAGTACATTTATACCTCTCTCTTCAATTACCATCTCATTTCACTTCTTTCCTTTACCTCCAGGCTGAAGTACAATGTACAAGTTCCACATTTAAGTTCCTCATCTCAATCTGCTGCAATTTATCTTGTAACCTCTTTCTTCTACTGGAAATATTGTCATCAAGTTTCCTGTGATGCCGAGGCTTAAAACAAGGTCTGATTTCACATCTCCATCCACTCTGAAATTTCTAACACTGCAATATGCACAACCATGCCATAACTCTTAAATTACTCAATGGCAAAGTTCTTTAACCCTATAAGTTATCATTCCAATTACAGAACCAATATAACTACCCCACCTTTACTTTCAGTATTCTAGCCTCATCTCTCCATTGCTGTTGAACCTTCATTCCAAATGAACCAATGCTTTTATTCTTTCATGAAGACACACAGTTAGAGACTTTTTCCTCCCAGCTATGAATTTGGTAAGGTAAGCAAAACAGGAGAGAAAAAAAGCAGTAAATTGGAACAGTGGTAGTCTTTAAAATAGGAGAAATGGATGTTTAAGTGGGATGTTTAGAGAAGAAAAAGGGGGAAGAAAAAGTAATAGAGATATTCTTCTGTAATCTGACTACCGAGGAGAAAGCTGAAGAAACCTCAACACTTGATCTTAGTATTCAGTAAGACTGAAGCTGATAAATATTATTTACTGATCGTGAAGTCACTTTTAGATTAATGTAGACTCCTCTGATTAATTCACTCTCTTTCTTGATACCTACTGGATATATGGGGTGTATGGGATATTCAGGGATAAGTAGCACCTCTGGTGTGAGGGCTTGCCAAGCCCTCTTCAGAGTTCCCCCTCCACCTTTGGTATCCACCTTTCTCCAAAGTTTTGCCTATGGCTCCAAGAAGCTGTAGCATGTGCAGCAGCCATACTTCAATAAAACCGTTTAGGCAGATGGACTAAACCAGTTTGAGAGTAACTAACAGGTCTCAAAACCACCAATGACTTAGAGGGGGATGTCTACACCAAATCATATGAAGGCTTTCTTTAGTAGAATGGGTGAATGAGAACATTCCAAAGGCCATGAAGGTAGCTGAAGCAGGCACTGTGGAGCTCTTTAAGTTTGGTCAGACATTGAAGACACCGAGGTCATCCACTGTATCCTGGGCCATCACCAGTCATCTTGACTTTTGTCTTGACACTGAAGTTGAAAGAGTGAGGCTGACAACTTTGCACAACTCTGTCTCTTTTAAATCCAATTCATAAGTAAATCAAGACATCACCTGTGATACCATTGGTCCACTTCAATAAACAAAGAACAGACAATTGGATATATACGTTCTCAAATATTTCTTCATTTTCTTTGGAAGTTATTTTCTCATTTCTCTTTTACTTCATTATCCCATTCTAAAATCCTTTCTTCTTCTTTTGTCTTTTTTCTTTTGAATACATCATTTTTTAGTTTCTGTTTATTACATCTCACATATAGCCAAGCTTTCAAATGACAAGGGTCCAAATAACATTAAATGATTCCGATTGCAATGAAATCTTCAGATCATGTCCCTGTAATAAACTGATCTTTGTATCACCTCATTTCCAATGCAGAATAAAATTTTCAATTTTCTAAAAAATGGAGAATTGTATAACTTCAATAATAAATTTAACATATTGCCATCTAAGATATTGAAGTAATTGTTCTATGATAAGTTGAAGAGTTGCTACTAGAAATGGTACAGGTAGAATAAATAATGAAACAACACCATAATGTAATAAATATATTTATTTAAGAAAATTGGTTTCAGTGCCTTGTGCCATTATTTTAGGAAAGGTTATTCATTTTTTAGAAGTTTAAGTAATATTTTTATTTTTACTTCATCTACATTTCAAATGTATCTTTCCACTTGCTCTTCACCAGGGGGTAGTAAGCAGTTTCAACAAAACTTTTCAACATTTTGAAATAATCTGAAATTATTTGCAATTTTCCATGTTAAAAATTCTTTCTACTATCTGAATGTCCATGAAGAAGAGGAGTGTCTTTTTTTAAATGAATTTTTTAACTTTTGTTTATTTTTAGTTTACACCATTCATTTCCATGAGATTTTGATTTACAAATTTTCTCCCTGTCTTTCTCTTACCCACCAACCCAAAAAAGCAATCCCACTGTATACTCCCTCCCCCAGTCAGCTCTCTACTATATCCTCCCACATCACCCCTCTGACTTTCTGGTAGGGCAAGATAGATCTCACTACCCAAGCACCTGTATATTTTGCTCCTTCCCATTCCACCCCCAGCTTGTTCTATTTTCCACTTTGTCCCTGTCCTGTTAAAAAAGTGTGTGCTTAGGGGTGGAGCCACGATGGCAGCATAGAAGCAACAAGGTTCCATAGCTCCCACATAGTCACCTCAAGTACCCATAAAATATGACTCTAAACAAATTTTAGGCTCCAAAACTCACAAAAATACAGAAAAACACATCTCCTGCTGAAGGCAGCTTGGCAAGAAGGGCTCTTCACAGCATGCTGGGAGCTGAAAAAAGCCCAGCCTGAAACCACGGCTTGGCCCCAGGGCTGCCAGGATGAGCCACAGCTGGAGTCTTCAGGAGAGTGGATCAGCAGCAGCTGTGGCAGTTTCCACAATTATCGAGCCATAACAAAAAAGGAAAAAGTGAAAGGTCAGTGGAACTCAGCTAAATTTGGGGGAGAAAAGCAGTGTGGCCAAACTGCTTTCAGGGCAAGGAAGTGGCAGAAGCAGCGGCCCTGCAGCCATCTCCATGTGGCTACTTCAGAGCTCCTGGCCTGCAGACTGCAGAGGGGACAAGTAATTGTTAAAAGGCTAAGTGCTCTTGGGTTGAGCAGTCTGGATCCAGATTGTGGTCTTGGGTGGTGGTCCTGGGGTGTGTTTTCGGTAAGCCAAAGCTGGTGGGGGCTGCAAAAAAAAAAAACAGCAGCCTCCTAATAGCTCTGGCAGCTGGGAAAATGCCAGCAATTTGGGACATAGCTTTCCCCTCTGGAAGCAGAGTTCCATAGAGCTACAAAGTCAATTAATTTACTGGTAACAATATGAGCTGGCAAAGGAAGCAAAGTGAGAAGAGCAACCAAACTTTAGATTCCTTCTTTGGGGAAAAGAAAGGATCAAAGCAGGGAACGGGAAGAAGACAATGCAGTCAGAACTCCCACACCAAAAGCTTCCACGAAACATGAAGACTGCCTAAAAGCCATAGCACAGCTTAAGAAGGATTTTGAAAACCAGATTGGAGAAGTGGAGGAAAAATTGGGAAGAGAAATGAGAATGATGCAAGAAAATCATGAAAAGAGAGACAACAACCTGACTGAAGAAACAAACACCTTAAAAAATAGATTAACTCAAATGGCAAAAGAGGTCCAAAAAGCCAATGAGGAGAAGAATACCTTAAAAAAAATTGAATTTGCCAGATGGAAAAAGAATCTCAAAAGCTTTCTGAAGAGAATAATTCCCTCAGAATTAGAGGGGAGTAAATGGAAGCAAATGAGAAATGAGATTTATGAGAAATCAAGATGCTATTAAACAGATCCAAACAAATGAAAAAATGGAAGGCAATGTGAAATATCTCCTTGAGAATACCACTGACCTGGAAAATAGATCCAGGAGAGACAATTTAAAAATTATTGGACTACCTGAAAGCCATGATCAAAAAAGAGAACCTAGAAATCATCCTTCAAGAAATTCTCTAGGAAAACTTCCCTGATATCTTAGAACTAGAGGGCAAAACAGAAGTTGAAAGAATTTACTAATCACTTCTTGTAAAAGAACCCCAAAAGAAAACTCCTAGGAATATTGTAGCCAGGTTCTGGAGTTTCCAAATCAAGGAGAAAATATTACAAGCTGCCAAGAAGAAACAATTTGAATACTGTGGAAACCCAATTAGGATAACCCAGGATCTAGCAGCTTCTACATTAAGGGATCGAAGGGCCTGGAATGTGATATTCCAGAGATTAAGGGAGCTAGGATTAAAACCAAGAATCACCTACCCAGCAAAACTGAGGGTAGTGTTCCAGGGGAAAATATGGTCATTCAATGAGATGGAGGACTTTCAAGCATTCTTGAAGATATAAAAAACAGAAGTGAATAGAAAATTTGACACTCAAATTCAAGAAGCATGAGAAGGTAAACATGGAAAAGAAATTATAAGGAACTTATCAAAGTTGAGCTATTTACATGCCAACATGGAAAAACGATAAATGTAACTTATGAAATTCTTCTCTGTATGAGGATAGGTGA
>CM053580.1:89690749-89713835 GCA_028627135.1 Pseudochirops cupreus
TTTTTGTCTCTTTATCTTTGTACAGGACAAGATTCATTTGATTGGAGTTAGTCATGGTGTCAAAATGAAGTGTTTTACATCACGTAATAATAATAGCATTTGACATTTATTTAGCATCGTATGATTATTTAGCACCTTACATCTATTATTTTAACAGATTAATCCACTGTTTCAAAATGAAATTGGTTTATTGAGGGGATATTCTAAGCTTGGGAGGAGGGTCAGAAGGAGGAGAGGATTATACATAGTAGCAGAATCTCTGATTCCATATTGGCACTTTACTTAACTTTTGTAATAATTTCCTTGAATATCTGAGCATATGAGTTTAAAGGATAATGGTTTGTATGCATTATTAAAAAAGGAGATATGGAAATGTAGGATGAGCTAAATAAGGGCAGCTTAGATTTGAAAAGTTTAAACATTTTATTATTTCTATTAATGGTCCATTAAGATCTATTTTTTGTTTTTCTTTATTCTTTGGTGTGCATGTTGACATTTGCCTAATATTAATGCAGATCCTTAGTTCAATAGCTTAGCTGCTGCCTGATTGACTCACCTCAAGCTGATAGACAGTCACCATTCCCAGGAAACTCATTTATCATTTTTTTTAAAGCAGAAGAGCTTATCTACTTAAGTAGATAGATTTGCATTTGAATCAGTCTTTGCTTACCTCCCCTGAGCAAGTTGCTTTCCAGAAGCAAGGCTTCAAAAAAGCAAGATTAGTAGTTTGACTGGGATGAACCCATACAATTTCCTTAAAACAACCCCAATGACCTTTCTTGTAGGTGTAAAACAACATAAAATTTGAGGCTCTTTGGGAAACAGTGATGCTGTGTAATTGAGGTTTTAATCTCAAGTACAATCAGAAGGTTGTCCCGGTCTAAATGAGTACCTAGAAGCAATCAATGAATTTAGGAATGCATTAATTCTGACAATCCACTGGTGAGATATTTAATTCAGTACCTGCTCTTTCATTGTACTAAGTAGTTTTCTGAGGATTTGAAAGGGTTAAGAAAGGAAAAAAAATGAAAGTACTCATTTAGTTCTTTCAGTTACAGAACCTTTATGTTTTTACCCTTCATATTACCTTGCAAATATAATAAATAAGTTAGCAATGCCTCTGTGTATGTGGTGTGTGTGTGTGTGTGTGTGTGTGTGTGTGTGTGTGTGTGTGTGAATGAACGTAAAGGGATAAATAAACCCATTTAAAGTTAATTTGAATTTTGAGGTCTTGCCATAGCAATCAGTCTGTTGGCAAATGGCAATTTAGTTATGGTCCAGCAGAATTCAAATGATAACCAGATTTCATGAAGTATTCAACAGTCGATCAATAGCTCAATGCAAACCTGATTCCCTTTTCAGAAATATATACACATACATGTATACATTGATAATCATTTAATATCATTTGAACCCAAAGGGTAGATCCTGAACTAATTAACTAGAATAAGAGCCTCACCTCTTCCTATGTTAACAATGTCAGATGGGGCTGACTTCAGAGTTTATTTTCCTCTGTTTATGACCATTAAGGAGAAGGCCCTTAATCTGACTTGAATAATAGGACTTTTTCTTGTCTTAATATTTTATGGACATATACTGTGTTATGGCATGTTAAGGGTAAAGAAAACACAGATATTCTGGGTCATAATTTCCATTGACGCTTTGTCAACTCTCTCAACTTATTGTATTTATCACCTATTCAGATAAGAAAATTCCTGCCTCATAATATGGTTAAACATATATGGAGAGCATAAATTTGAGTCACATAGAGATTCTGAGATTGGGATTGTTCTAAAATGTATTTAAGCCTGGTCATTCTTTTATCCGTCAATCAGAATTTATGTTCTGGCTTCTTGTACATACGTGGTCCCTAGCTTCAGCTAGCTTTAAGGGAATAAACAATATGAATTAACATATAACCTAGCCTGTTTACCTCTTTTAACCAAACTTTCAGGTCAACAACATCTCTCTCTGTCTCTCTCTCTCTGTCTCTCTGTCTCTCTCTGTCTCTCTCTTTCTCTCTCTCTCTCTCTCTCTCTCTCTCTTTCTCCATACATACATAGATACATACACATATATACATACAACCACACATATGATCACCACAACTGAACAAATCTGCCTTTTTCCTCCCTCCACATACAAAACAAATTGGAGGGTGATTAATTTGCATGCTCTATTGCAGATAAGATCTGTATGGAGTGATTTGTACCAATTACATTATTATTTCTAGCTTCTGATGAATTTTTGAAGAGAAAAAACAGAGAGGACACAGTTTTCAACATTTAATTGAACCCTTATTGCTTGAGAGGAAGTGTCCATATGAATAGGCCTTGCTGTTTTCAAGAAGGCCATTCTGTGTTTGACGTGTACTGTCTGTGTGACCCTGGGTAAATTACTTCTTATTTCCTTAGAAAAGTCTCTAATACTCTAAGTAGCAGAGAATATGCCCTTTTAAATTGAAACAAGGCTTTTTTTTTCTGGGAGTTCATTATACCAATAAAATTATCCATAACAATCTTTCTCTTAATCTTCTTGTTTAGATGAATCCGATTAAATGTTTATCTGAGCCTAAAATTTCTCAAATGGTTATGAAATAAAACTAAATTGACTGGTGATAATTGTAAATAATTTGATCAGAAATAAATGTTTTAATATATGTATAAAATTAATGAAATTAATCATATTTGGTCAATAAAAATAATGGAGAAAAGAGATGCTTTACTGAATTCTGATTTAAAATCAAGTTGTGCACATCTCTTTTCCAAAAATTACTCAGAATGAATTTTAAAAGAAGGACAAGGTGATTCTAGGTTTTTTTTTAAAATATTAATATATGTTACTTAATATCAGCTATCCTTCACATTTCAGATAAGTTTATTTCTTAATATTCAGCCCACCTTCTTGAGGATATAGATAAGTATGCTATCTAACCTTCATTATTTCCATATAACCTAAAACATCTTCCATTTATAACTGAGGTTAAAAAGATGCAGAAATGCATGAGAACTGACCTCTTTTCTTTCCCCTCAGAATGTACTGAGAAAGGCTTCTGTTTATTTTTTATACTGTTCTTCACGGAAACATCATGCTTATATTAATAAGGATGAATGTAAATAATACAAAGACCATAATGTATATTTAGATGAAAAAATATCCTAAGAGGATATAAAAAGTACCAAGCAATATTTTTAATATTTTATAAAGCACTGGAAGCTTAGAGGCAAACTCATTCTGGATTATATTCTAATAATTAGAAAGAAAAAAAATAGAAATTGCCAAATTGAATTTTTTCTAAAATTAAAAGCAATAATAATTTTTTAAAAAAAAAAGCTTTGTGAAGGTAAATACTTTTAAAGTATTAATGACATTTATTATTTCTGGAAAACAAGTTGTACCTGTCAGTTAAAAACCGAAACAAAAGGTGACAGCTTTTAATTTTGGAATTGCTTTATTGACTGAAGTACTCTATAACTGTATTTATATTCTAACAGTGAAACACATAGTGCCTTAGTGGATAGCTTTTTGGACTTCAAGTCCAAAGGACCCATATTCAAATCTATCCTCCATTATATCCTACTCTGTGACCATGGGCCGCGCCAAGCCTCAGCTGTCTCATCTCTAAAACAAGGATAATACTTATACCACTGATACATAACTTTCAATGTTGCTTTTAGGCTCCAATGAGATAATGTATGCAAAGTACTTAGAAAAATTTAAAGTGCTACATAAATTCCAGTTATTATGCAAATCAAGAGGGTATGTTGCATGACTTTTTTCTATTACAGTTTTATTATATGGTTTGTTTCTGCATTCCTTTTCTTTCATAGATTGTTGGATACTTTTTAATGAAATTAAAAAACTTCAAGATTCTTTGATCTGGGTACTGCTCAGCTGACTGGAGAATCTCTGGTTGCTGTGACTATTACATGAGGGACCCCAACCATGTTCACTTCATTTTCTTTCCAATTTACTTCCTGAATTATTCCACTTGCTCACTGGCAGTCTTGGCCCAGCATGGGCGCCCTTAGCCTCCAGCAACTTTAACTCCCCTTTATGTTTTGTCGTCCCCATTAAAATTTAAACTCATTAAGAGTAGATGCTTGCTTCTTTTCTGGTATTTACATTTCTAGAGTTTGATTAACACAGTACATGTTACGAAAGTGTATATGTACATATCTGTCTATCTATCTATCTATCTATCTATCTATCTATCTGATTAAGGTCAATAATTCTAGTTTGAAAAGTATATAATTCGATAAATGTTCACATGTGAACATTTGAACATATCTCATAAAATTATCTCTCTAATGAATCTGGTTCTCATTAGCAACAATGAAAAAAGAGATTGATGGGGACTGTTATTTGTTTTGTTTTGTAACATGTGAAATAAGGCATTTATTTCTCAAATTATTTTCATGTGATGGTCACATTTTAAAAAGCTATTGTAAAATAATGGAACCTCATTAAAATAATGATCAGTAACCCATAGAATTGTAACACTTCATCAAAGGGACTAATTCCATTTGATCCTGCCATTGCTCAAGTCCTTTTGGACTTTCCTATTTTGGATTTGCCTTTAGGGCTCTGAAATCTGGAAGCACCAGTGAGAGATGTGGATCTGTAGAAGAAAATAAACTGGAGAAACAGGGGTTTGCCATAGGCTAAAAAAATAAAAAAAAACACCTCTCTGGGCAATTGTTAAAGGAGGAAGGCTGGGCCCTTTGCAAGGAATAAAGTAGTGATTTTCTTGTGTTTTGGAAATGGATTCACATCATTCCTAATTTTGGGGGAAAATAATTTGAACATATTAAGTGAATTTTTTCAATAAATCTTTATACACTTTTCAAAATTAACATAAAGCAACAAGAATCCATGAGTAAATAAAAATTTGCAAGAATGTATAAAACAAAGTCTTAACTATCCAAAGCACATCCTAGTAAAAGTCAACAGTTAAATTAAAAAAAAATCATGCAATCTCAAGGAGAGAAGAAATGAAACAAACAAACAAAATCAGATAGATTCCCATTGGACTTCTCAGAGCAGACTAAGGATGATCAGAGAAAGGGACTATACTCAGAGAATTATCTGCTTCTCAAAGCTTTGTATGCTCTGCTGAATGAGATGGCTATTTGTTAAATATATAGAGTTCTACAAGAGTTTAGAGACAAATCATGCCTCCAGGAAGTACGTCTGCCAAACTTCTTAGCCAAAAAAAGCTAATTATGTTGAATGATTTGCACTTCTCAAGTCAAGAAAAACAAATTGCTCACAAAATGTAAGAAGAAGTTATAGACTGAGTATTGGACATATGCTCAAAATAATTATGTTCTAGAGCACAAAGAAGATACAAATAGAGATTTCTTATCTACTATATAGACTACAATACAATAAAATTAATACTAAATAATGATACAATGGATTAGAGTTATTATGGGAACTAAAATTATTTAATAATTCCTGAATTCAATTCTTGTTGATTTGTTGAATTGACCTGAATTTAAGAGAAAATGATTAAAAATAGTAGATCTTATATAAGGCAGATGCTTATATCAAGCATCATGAAAAGATCGATGTTATATATCAAAGTCCAATAGATGCTACATAGGCTAGGAGCTAATTGTTACTTAAAAGACTGAATGAATTAACTTGTGACTCTGGTTGGGAACAGTACCTTTTTGCAAGATAGCTTTAGAATGATTTTTCTTTTCATCTCTTTTAGTTATTGGTCCATTTAGGTTATACGTCTATATCTATATCTATGTATATTGTTTTTTGAGTTTCATTATTTTGTATGTTTTAAATCATCATCTATTTCATTTTATGTCTCAGGTTTATTAGCACATAAACAATGGTCTCTTTTTAAAACTTATTTTGCCCAAATTAAAATTTGTCAATTTTTAAAAATAAAAATCCATTGTTTTTGGTAATTTGAGCGTGCTCTTAAAAATAGATTTAACAACAAAAAAATAGATTTAACAGTTGTCAATTGCTTCACACTATTCAATGGAAAAGTTTCCAAACAGCATTAAGAGAAAAAACTTCTCTCTTTTTTCACTTTGAAATTTTATTGGCATCTTTTGTTCTATATGGTATCTTCGTTTCCAAATACATTTTTCTTCACCTATACTCATAGAGTTGTACATAAAGGAGGAGGAGGAGAACAAGAAGAACGAGAACAATGAAGGAAGACAGGAAGGACATCAGGAAGGAAGACAGGAAGGGAAGCAAGAAGAAAAAAAAGTAGTTCCTCAATACTTTGACATTGATTGTATCTATGTATGTAAGCAATATTTGACCCTAATAACCCCCTTCTCCAGTTACCATCTCACACAAACACACCTCTGAAATAAGGGAAGAAGGTTCATTTTCTCATCTCTGAATCCCTCTAATTATACAGCTTTCAATTTCATTTTTCATTGGTTCTTTTACTTACATTGTTGTAGTCAGGGGTGTGTTGGTAAATGTTTAAGAACTTTATAAATTACTAACACTTTCTTAAGTCTAGACAATGACCAAAACAATAAATCAAGACATGATTTGTAATCATTACTGATTTATGAGGTTTAAATACTCACATTAAAAACAAACAAACAGCTCTTGCAAGTTGGTTAATGTGGCTCCAGTATACTACTCATTGTAATTCTATATATTGTTTTCTTAATTCCATTTGTTTTATTTTGCATTAATTCATGTCTTCTCATGATTCTTTAAAATCTTTATACTGATTGCTTTTTGAATTGCAGAAATTATATATGACATATAATTTGCTTGGTTATTTTCCAAGCAATGTACATCTATTTTGATTCCAATTCTTTGCTATTACAAAAAGTACTGCTCTGAATATTTTGACACATATGAGAACGCTCTTTCTTCCTTGACCTTCTTTGGACAAATCACTTTCAGAGAAAATATCAATTGTTAATATAAGAATCACATCAAAAGATGATCAGACCTCCTCATAATCAAACAAGTAGAAAATAGGCAAAGATATATCACCTTATAAAGATTGAGCAAAATTAAAAAGGATAAAATTAAAGATTTCAGTTGAAGACATAGATATGACTGTATTTTGTTGAAGCAACTGTTAGCTGTTATAAAGTTTATGGAAAGTAATATCAAAATTTACTTAATGTAAAACCAAAATTGATCCAGCCATTCCTTTGCCAGAATTTTTCCTTAAAATACTGTGGTAAAAAGAACTTATTTGTATAAAAGCATTCATGACTTTGTTTAATATTAAAAAAAAATTGAGATGACTGAACAAAATAGGATATAATCTGTAATGGAATCTGTCCATCTAACTAATTAACTTACTGAATAATACAAGGAGATATGGAAGTGATGTCAAGTGAGATGATAAGATTCATAATAGTAACAGTTACAAGTCTCTCTCTTTCTTTCTCTTTCTTCTTATAATCAAATGTTATTTTTTTCAGCCACCACTCCAAATTATACTCAACTCTATAAAACAGGTGATTTAGTTTTATGATTCTGTGTGCACCCCAAAAACTATGTGCAACAGAAATCCTTACCCAAATAATACTCTGAGGTTTCTTAGTGTAAGAAGAAGAAAAGCATGGTTTATTAAGATCTCAAGAAAGGGCCACCCTCCTGACACATAGTCAGGTGTAGCAAGCCAACATATTTGATCTTGGTGGTCAGTTCTCATACAGATGCCCAGGAGATGCGGTTTTGGCATAGATTTGTGCTATACAAATCTAAATGCTTTGAAACCTGCTCTCATCCTGTAAAATGTTAACTGACTTCCAAAGACTTGTTGCATTTCCAAAGACTTTTGGTGCCTAGTTTTCTCAAAGCTTCTGTGAAGACAAGCCTTTCCTGTTTCAGTCCCAATGTATAGCAGATTCAAGACAATGATTTACAAAAGACCTAGATGTTTGGAGGTTGGCATTCTCTTTGATAATGTTAATTGACTTTCTATGGACTGTCCCAGACTCTAGGAGCCTAAAAATCAGAAAGTTTGATTGTATCTGAATGTTACTTCCAGGATGTAGCTGATCTTTGAAATAATAAAATTAAGATAGTGTCTCAGGATGTGAAAAACTAAGTCTATTGATAAAAATACTTGAATCTTTGTCTTTTGGATCTTTAAAAGCCCTGTTCAAATCATCATTAAATGGAGTTCTTCCTTGAGCTTCCCTCTGGTGTCTCTTTTCTCGTCCCTTTATTCTTTTAATCACATCTCCGCTCACACTTGGGGCTGGTACCCAAGTGGTCCCCGACAGTCAGGGAGGAGAAGCAATTTACAAAAGGAAATGGTGAATTTATAAAGCCCTAATGTGAAATTCTTCCCCACCTCGCTCTTGACCCTTTTCTTCCATTGGCTGGAAGTTAAGTGTACAATCTAAGTGCAGCAATCTACCCCAAGTACCAGAACAAGGAAATGGTAGACCGCCCAATGTACATTTGAGAAAGCACTTCTGTCCTTATTTGGCATATCTTATGCTGAAGTATCACTGAGGAGAGGGGTGACTCTCTACAGCTCTGAGTTTTGAGTCCTTATAAATCATGTGATTTCTGGGGAAGGGAGACTTGGGCCTGTTTTCCATGAAAAGCCTCACTAGATTTTAGAGTATAGTCTGAGAAGTTTTCACTTCTCACACTCACTTCCAAATTGGAAAGTGATGCACTTATAACACTCATTCTGGTTTTCTCCCAGTCTCCCCTTGAATTGGCCAGCTGCATTCTTAGAGGACTACTGACTACTTCTCCCTTCAAGGCTCCATCATAATGTAACCCTGAGGAGCTGTGACATACTAGTACTGTCACCAATCTTCATCCAGTGTGATGCCACTCTCCAATACTGATCAATAAATTGACATAAACTAGTTTTTATAATAACACCTAGAATGTATACTGAGAATAGAAGTTACAAAAATGTCTCCCTAATTAGGGTAGGAGGGGCACATATTGTTCCTGAAGTGAATGGTTTCAAATATGAAGCAAAATGGTAGTCTGCTATATAAGTAGAGAACACATGAGACTCAGAGTTAAGTTGTGACTTTTGGCCCCAGACATTCTTTTCTTCCTTCTTGGTGTCCCTACAAAATTCATCTTTAAATATGGTATAAACCAGGAAAGTGTTGCTCTAAGACAGCTGGATGCTTGTTGAGCCCAGTGTCTCACTTGTCCATTTACTGTTGAGCTGGGCAGAGCAGGTGGCTCAGCTGCTGCTCCAGAGAAGTTGGCTGCTGTTACTCCCAACTGCAGAACTTTGGTGTCGCTCAATCCTTAAATGGCTTAGATCTATCTCTCAGGTTTAACAGTTGTCTATTGGCTCCATCCCGGCATATTCATTGATCCAAGATGAAGAAAACAATAAAGGCAAAAGTAATAGAGGAAATTTGGTGACTGGGTAGGGAGATGAGGCAATCCCTCCATCTACTTGGTGACTCACAGAATTCTCCTCACTCAAAATTTACCCAGGAAGAGAACCATATACACCAGATTTTCAAACCTTCTGTATGCATGATCATTTTTGGGTTATCAGACAGTTAGAAGATTCTTAGTGAAACACAATTCCAGCTCCTAAATTATTTATGGGGAAAGTAGTCTCTTTCTCCTTGTTTGGTTATAAGTGGAACAGGAATATGATGCATGACCTGTACAATTCATCAGGAAGGTAAAATCCATTCACTCTCTAAGAACCAGACTTCAATGACCAGTTCTAGTTTTCCCATTTCACCTTTCAAAGATCTATTGTGAGGGAAACAAAAATGAAATAATAGTGATATTTAAACAATTTTTTCAAATCAGCCCAATATTCAGTACTGAAAATCCAGTCCAACAAACATTTATGAACTCTTTTCCCTCTATTTTTCCATCTGGGCAGCTAAATGGTACAATGGATATATCGCCAGGCCTGAAGTCTAGAAGATTCATCATTCTGGGTTAATAGCTGGACTTAGACACTTACTAGCTATGTGACTTTGGGTAAGTCACTTAACTCTGTTTACTTCAGTTTTCTCATCTGTAAAAGGAGCTGCAGAAGGAGTGACAAATGACTATAGTATTTTTGCCAATAAAGCCTTAAATAGGGTCACAAAGAGTCTGAGATGGTTGAAAAATGCCTGAACAACATCTATCTATCTATATATCTATCTATCTATCTGTCTATCTCTCCATCTATCTATTTATCTATCTTTCTCCCCAAAAAGCATTTATTAAGCATTACTTTGTGTAAGGCACCAGACTAGGTACAAAGACAAAATAGCTCCTTCCCTGGATCTTCCATTCTATTAGGACTCTTTTGTTTTGATCCAAAACTAAGAATATTGCCACAACTTTAGAACCCAAAGACACTTTGATAACTTGTATGAAATCTTCAGACATTTTTGATGTTCTTCATTTTTTTCAAATTATTGTTCAATCGTTTTAAATAACCACGAAAAGCACTGTGAATTCAGGCTACTGGTTTCTTATGTAAATAGAAAGCAACTCCCTTTGGAGTTCTTCATCAAAATCCTTGATCAGGAATATTTTATATTTGGTGCACCTGTTGGTTTATATTATTTTCACATGGCAGAAGGGATGTGTAACTTTATACTTTAAATAAGTGTGATTTTTAAAAAAATATCACATAATAAGGCAAATTCACTCAGGGTATAAACCTCCCACCCACTGGGATTAACTAGCTGATTCTTTGTCTCCTTCAGGCTACTAGGATGTCATTTAGAACACTGAAACTATAAGTCATTGAATAGTAAATAACTAGGCTTCTCAGCCAAAAGTTGCAATGTAGTGATACTGGCTTATCTTTGTTTTTTAAAGAGATAAAAAGGTCGTAGGACTTATATGCATTTGTAAAAAATGAAATTTAATATTATTTAATAATTATGATATCTATGATGTCAGTCTAACTCACTGTGGTATCTTTCACTTTGAGTAATAGCTAGATTCTAAGGCTATACATGAAAGCTTCAATTTCTTGAAGATCTGTTCTCTGTAAGAGGCATTAGACTTGTTCTACATGGCCCCAGAGAGCAGAACTAAGGAAAAAGGCAAATTTTGAGACAGGCGGATTTAGGCTTGATGTAAGGGGAAAACCTCTGAACAATTAGAGCTGTGTAAAAGTGGAATGGGTTGCCTCAAGAGGTAGTGGCTTCTATATGACTGGAGGTCTGTGAGTAGAGATAGGATGAACACTTGTCAGGTATATGAGAGAGGGAATTCTTGCTTGGGTATAGGTTGGACTAGCTGGCCCCCTGAAGTCCATTCTAATCAGGATTCTGTGAATTAAAAAAAAAAAAAAAGATCCTCATCTAGGTAATTCTTTCTGACCAATTTCATACTATTTTATGCAGTCTATTGTTTGATCATTTCTACAGATGGACCAAGTAGTTTCAATGATACTGACTCATTTTGGTTATAAACAGAAACTCATAGGTAGAAATTATACCAACATTTCTAATCATGATTAACTTTTTAAACAAATTATACTTATTGTTCCTCTTTCTAAAGGATCTTCTGGAATTTCTGTGGAATAACTGTTGACATTCAAAGAGATTTTAGGTTTGCAATTTGGGGATTTGGTGTTTACAGAGGTAGTAGAACTCCACCTTGTTGATGGTGTCAGAGGACCTAAATGGCACTCACTTCCTAGACCTTCCCTGTTCAGCTGAGAGACATATCAATTAACAAATGGGGAACATAATTTGACTCACAGAATATACAATATACATGCATATATATATCATAGCAGTATTTTTGTATCTTATTGAGCATCATTCAGATTTCATTAAAAAAATCACTTTTTAGCATTACTACTACCCAAGTTGTTTGAACTATCATAGTATTATATCTTCCTCAAGGAGTTCTCAGAGGTGGATAATTATCATCTTTTTTATAGCTGCAGAGATTGTACAGAAGTGGAGAATCAAATGGTTATAAATTATATATTCCTAACTACTCTGAGGCTTTATGCAAGTCATAATTCAATGTCTTCAATTAGGTCACAGTGCTTTTTTTTTTTTGGTAGATAAAGATATTTTAGCCTACAAAATTCCTATGACCCAAACACATTAAAACATATTTGGGAAATATTTAACAAAATTAAATAAAAATATAATACAGCATAGATAATGGTGTCAGTACATTGTTTTATGAGTTTCAAAAATTAAAAATCATCAGTACTCATCCAAAACAACATCAGGTAGGAGACCACTAACTGGCAAAACAGGTGGCTTTAATTGTCACTTTTTTACTTATTAAAATTATGACCCTAAATATTCCATTTATCAGTTTTCCTATTACTTTCTATAGTTACTATAGATTGTTTTATTTTGTAAATTTTCTTTGTTTCATTATGAATTAATTTAGCAAATGTTAAAACACTCAAGCAAAGAACAGAAGAGTAAAATTGTAATTGAAACACATTTTATGTACTTCTTTCTAATTTTTAAAGTATATAATAAATTTAAAACGATGATACTAACCTCATATTTCTTGCTATTCTCCCTTTTATCTTTTGTATATTTTTAATGTATTTTTCTTTTCTTTACATTACTATCACTACCTGTTCCCCTCTACCCTGCATCTCTTCCCTTCCAAAAAGACCTCTTATAAAATCTAATTGTAGTCAAGAAAAAATGATTTGTAATCACCTTTCTGCTGTTGTGATTGTTTATTGTGTTGATCACCATTCTTAAGTTTTTCTAATTTGTTTTCATTTACATCAATTTAGGCATTGGCTGGAATCAGCCCTCAAATTCACGATTGCTGAGACTTAGTCATTCAACTTCAAAGAACTGTGAATGGGGTCACAAATACCCAGGCCCAGGAAAAGTCCTTAGTCCTCTTAAGGATTGGCCAAGGAGAATGTTTCCGCTTTCTGAGACCCTCAGCATGATGATTAACACTCAGTGTAATTTTTTCAAGTATTTATATACTCTCACAGCTTTTCACAGATAAAGTCATAAACAAATTTTACAAAGCAATTCTACACCATTAATATTGTTAATGAAAATTTGATAAAAGACTAATCTGGTCATAGGAGGGAATATGAGGAAATCAGTAGTATATGGGGGTGGGGAAACTGAGGCCTCAAGGTCACACACGTGGCCCTCTTTGTCCTCAAGTGTGGCCCTTTGACTGAATCCAAAAGGATTTGTTCTGTAAAACATGGATTCCATCAAAAGGCTGTATCCAAGGTTGTAAAAGGCCATATGTAACCTCTTCCCGCCTCTGGTCTGGGAAGGGTCAAATGTTCCAACTCTGCCCTAATTTTCTCTCCTGGGCTTTAAATTCCTTCTGGCCAACTAAACGAACCTATTGAACTCATTGAGCTGAGCACTTACACTTGTGATATACTTCCTACAGAATTTTAATATTAATAGAAAATTAGAAGGCAGATATTAAAAATTGCTAGAAAGGTATATATGCTTACAATTGTGTTATACGTGTATATTGTGTGGTAACAAATATATTTACTTTACAGATATTTTATATGTTTTTATTTTTAGAAATACTCCTTAAAAAGACATTTTGTTATACTTGTTTTGTTCATTTAACTTGAAAACATGCTTACAATTTTATTCAGTTTTCTCTATCATTTTCTTATATCTATCAATATTTTTACTTCCTTTTTTGTGCTTCTTATTGTTTCTTCAAGATATTGTGAATATCTTACCATCTTTTCTGGCTTTATAATTCATCTCTTTTTAGAGGAAAGTCTCACTTTTTAATTGTCCTAGCATATGCTATTGCTTCCATGTATAATTCCTTTGTTCCAGGCATGCATTTCTTTATAATTATTCATTTGGTTTCCTAGCCTTCATGAAAAGGTTTCCCTGGTAGTGCCCTGGAATTTAGGATATCTTTTTCAAGTTATATGTTTTGCAGATAATTAATACAAAATTCTTTCTAGAACATTTCTGCATTTTCTTTAGGATCCGAATATAAAAATTTCGCAGAGTAGATAGGCAATTATTCAATTTTTGTGATACAATTTTTTTCTTGAATATGAGTTTTTATTCATATGTAGTCCTATAAATATAGCCCACTAGACTGGGGACATGAACATATTATTTTAAACCATTATCTCAAGGAAAGACAGAAAAAGTAAATGAATGGATCAAAGAGACTGAGAACCAGTTATTGACTAAGTACAGAAAGGCTTTTCAATGGTAAGAAGATCATTAGGTTATGCATTTTATGGAAATAGAAACTCATAAAGATATTTTAAAATAGTTTTTTTTTATTAACCAGACTCATTTATATCTACTGTGTCTTATTTTTAAAAACTTAATAAGCATGACCTATATGTTAATCCAACATCTTTTGATAAAATTATGATAAGGCTTTGGCAAACATTTTTTTCTATAGTATAACATCTGTTTACTTTCATTTTATTGACTCAAATAATTATTGAATGACAAAGAAGTTTTGACTTTGTAGACCAAAAGGCTGTTTTAAAGGCACTGTCCATAAAATAAATATCTCATATATGTTTTAAATTAAAAAAAAAATTCTTTTATACACCATGGGGATATCTTTTATTTAATGACCATTTAAGTTTTAAAATCAAATAAGGGGAAAAAAAGAAAGAAAAATGTTGACCAAAGGGGAAGGTCCAACTAGGATTCCTTACAGATGAGGAGCTCTGGAATGCACTTATTTTCTGGTGATATTTTGCTCATTATATTAACTTCCAGAATATTACTGAACACCTTTAGTGATTGATATTCATGACCACTAGCCTGTTGTGTTGGGCCTGGAGACCTCATAGCTGGTCTGCTGGCCAGTTGAGTCCAGATGTGGGGCCTCAGTTATTGATCTGTTCTGGGGCTAGGAGAATTCACACTGGCGTGCTTAGACATGTCTTCACAGGGCTGTACTCTTTTCCCCTTTTAGCCAAGTGAGACAGATCTTTCCTGTAGTCCAAGTTATCTTGGGCTGTAAAAATTGTTTCATCCCTACATTTTGTGGGTTCTACCACTCTAGAATTTGTTTGCGGGCATGATTTAAAGTTATTTTTAGGGAAATTGGGGAGAGTTCAGGCAACCACCTGCCTTTTCTCCACCATGTTGGCTCTGCTTCTCCTGAATGCACATTTTTCTTTGAGGCTTCATACATAGGCATTTAGACATTGCTGTCCTTTTCTGAATTTGTGTTTTGATATTCCCTTAATAATTGTAGTAACTTTCTATAGTCAGGATCTTTTTTTCTTATTTTTCCCCACCCATTTTGTGACTTGTAAATTTGGGCTCTGCTCTTGGGGTGGAGGGGCACTGTCCCAGGCTTCTTGCTCTGGGGGCTCGGGGTCTGGTACTGGCCAGCTGAGCTGGCCTGATGTCCTTGCTTTTGACCTGCATCAGGGCTTCCTCCCACTGGCTTCATAGGGTACAGGCTGCAGCTGGCTTGATTGGAGGCTACCTGCTCTGGACTGCACTTCTGTTTTACCCAAGTGACATGAACCTTTCCTTCTTACCTTTTGCATCATCTTGAAAATTGTTTTACTCCATCTTTTTCTTGGTTCTGCCACTCCAGAATTGATTTTAAGGCAAAATTTTATAGTTGTTTTGAGGTGAATTTGAGAGAGCTCAGGAAAGTTCCTAAATATTCAGCCATCTTGGCTCCTCCACCTGAGTGCTGTACTGGAAATCAGAAAATCTAAAAACAAACACAAACCTGAAGAAGGTAAAGGAAGAATATATTAAGATTTTTCATTCTTAGTGAACTAAAAAGTCATTGTGAACCAACAATATGATATCGTGGATAAGACAATAAATGTGATCTTTGATTATATTAGCGTTACTTAGATAGTTTCAAAAGAGAATTAGATAATAGCTTTTCTGGATGTTTTCTTGATGAGACCAGATCTGGAACATTAGTTTCATTTCTGGAGGCCACATGTTGAAACATTTATAAGTTAGAATTGTTCAGTGGAGGAAATGACAGTTTGAGGATGATTATGAGTTTATGCCTTTATATGAGTACAAGTTGAAAGAACCACAGAAATTTTGAAGAAATTGAAGACTGAGGGCATGGGAAATAGGCTAATTCATGCCTTTGAGAATTAAAAAAAAACCACATAAACACAATTATCTGAAAGTGATTAAACTTACTCTGTTTTCAGAGGGAAGAATTTGAAACAATGAGTGAAAGTTACAAGGAGGCAAGTTCAGGCTTGATATAGAAAAAAAATTTCTAATATTTAAAGGTATGCAAAAGTAGAATGTGCTGTCTTGACTAGTTGTGAATTTCTTTTTTTCTGATGGTCATCAATCAGAGGCTGAATGATCACATATTGGGTATATTTTGATGGGAATTCTTTATCTGGTATTGGTAGGATCAATCAAGCAATCAATAAGCATTTAGCAAATGCCTACTAAGTGCCGGACACTGTTAGGAGGCATTGCAGATAAGAAAATGAATTTGTCTTCAAGGAGCTTATGTTTGAATGAAGGACTCAGTATGCATGTATATAAGAATGTACAGAAAACATTTGAGGCAGAGAGAAGGTAACTTTAGTTGTGAGAGGCCCTATTCATTGGAGGAGGATACCAGGAAAAGACTTATAAAAGGTTTCTAACAATTCTAAAAATGTATAAAATTACTCTTCTTGGAGCAGAAATGTTTTATAATTGTTTCAGAGTATACTGAATATCTAAATTATAGAATCTCTTACCAGTATTATTTCAAAAGCATGAAAATTAAACTGATCATATATTGAAAACATCTATTTTAATCTTACTTAATTTACTGCACTTGATAAGTCAAATCTACCTAATCGCTGGTTTTGTTACGAAATGGTCAAGTTCTTTTAAGAGGTCTCATTATAAATTGCTACATATGTCTCCAATAGAATGTAAGATTTATCAAGAATTGGAATCAATTTGGAAGCATCCAAAGTTATATTTCATTTTACTAATATAAAAAAGCAATTCAAACTGATTATCTAAAGAACTTGGAAGTGCTCAAATATAGACTGGTTCTGGAAAACAGAAAAGATTAATTAGGTCAAGGAACATAAAAGACCAGGTCAGGAACTTATTACTCCCAGTAAATAGCAAGATGGTGTTAATGTGGTATTTAACACTTGGAAATTAACAGCTGGGAACAAGTAAAAATCAACAGTCTGGGAAGGCTATAGATAGGAATAAGGCAAAATAAATATTTAGAAAAAGAACTTTATCACTTTTCAAGTGGTAAAAAAAAAACATATATTTTTATGCTTAGGGCTTTGCCCTCTCAGTTTTCTTTATTTTTAAAGTTTATTGGGGGTGGAGCCAAGATGGCAGAGAGAAGGCAGGCAATTGCCTTAGCTCCCCTTCAAATATCTTTAAATAATGCCCTAAAACAAATCCTGGATGGCAGAATGTGGTGAAACACTCTTCCATCCAAGAAAGCTAAAACAGTTTGGCAGGAAAGGTGTGACATCATGCTGGGATGAGAGTAGAGTGTAGTCCAGTGCAAGTAGTGCCAGCATCGACCAGTCTCCAGTAAACAAGGAACAGACCTTGGGACAAATGAATCAGCAGCTAGAAGTGGTTGCTTTTGGAGCACTCAGCCCATAAACAGTAAGTTGGTCAGAAGGAGATTACAGAGATCTCTTTGCTGACACTGGGGGCAGGGTGCCATTGTTTTGCCCATACTTAGATCCAGATTGCATTCCTGGGTGGCACTCCCAGGATGAGGAGGAGCACTAGCACGTCAGAGATGTGGCCTCAGGGGAACAGGGACCCTCATCACAGTTCTGAGTCAGAAAAGAGTGTTTTCAGTTGCACACAGATCAGAACACAGCCCTGGAGAGGAGTAAACACATCTCTCCTTAGATCATACCACTTTGGAAAAGTTGAAAATGTACAGGTCCCTAGAAGTGTCTCTGAAAACAGTTGCAAAAAAAAAAAATCCCTGAATCTTGGGACAGTGTGCTCTCCACTGTGGAAACAGAACTCCACTGTAGCAAGGTGTTTAAAAATCAAGAAATATGCTGGGAAAATGAACAAGCAAGAGAAAAAAAATAATTCTGACAGCAGAAAGTTACTATGGTCAGAAGGAAGATCAAAACAAACTCAGAAGAAGACAGCAAAGTCAAAATTCCTACGTCCAAAGGTCTAAGAAAAATCTAAATAGGTATCAGGCCATAGAAGAGTATAAAAAGAATTTTAAACATTGAGTAAGAAAGGTAGAGGAAAAATTGGAAAGAGAAATGAGATGGATGCAAAAAAATCATGAAAAAAAAAAGAATAAGCAGTTTGGTAAAGGAGGCACAGAAAAGTATTGAAGAAAATAATGCCTTAAAAATAGACTAGATTGGGGTAGCTAGGTGACATAGTGAATAGAGCACTGGCCCTGGAGTCAGGAGGACCTGAGTTCAAATCTAGCCTCAGACACTTAACACTTACTAGCTGTGTGACCTTGAGCAAGTCACTTAACACTAATTGCCCTACCCCTTCCAAAAAAAAAAACATAGACTACACCAAATAGTAAAAGAGGTACAAAAGTCCAACAAGGAGAAGTATGCCTTGAAAAGCAGAATTGGTCAAATTTTTTAAAGATATACAAAAATTCACTGAAGAGAAGAACTCCTTAAAAAGCAGAATTGACCAAATGGAAAAAAGAGGCACAAAAATTTATGAAGAAAAAAACTCTTTAAAAAACAGAATTAGCCAAATGGAAAATGAGTTACAAAACCTCACTGAACAAAATAATTCCCTAAAAATTAAAATTGAGTAAGTGGAAGCTAATGACTCTATGAGATATCAAGAAACAATAAAAGAAAAGAAGAATGAAAAAATAGGTGACAATGTGAAATATCTTATGAGGGAATAGACAAACAAACAAAAACAACTGGCCTGGAAAACAGATACAAAAAAAAAAACTGACCTGGAAAACATATCCAGAGGAGATAATTTAAAATTACTGGACTTCCTGAAAGCCATGATAAAAAGGAAAGAGTCTAACCATCATCTTTCAAGAAATTATCAAGCAAAACTGCCCTGATATTCTAGAACCACAGGGTAAAATAGAAATTGAAGGAAATCACTCATCACCTCCTAAAAGGGATTCCAAAATGAAAACTCTCAGGAATATTATAGGCAAATTCTCATGCTCCTTGGTCAATAGAAAATATTGTAAGCAACTAAAAAGAATTCAAGTATCATGCAGTCAGAGTCAGGATAACACAAGTTTTAGCAGCTTCTCTATTAAAGGTTTAGAGGGCTTGGAGTATGATATTACAGAGGGCAAAGGAGCTACAACTACAACCAAGAATCAACTATTAAGCAAAACTGAACATAATCTTTCAGGGTAAAGAATGTACATTCAATGAGATAGAAGACTCTCAAGCATTCCTGATGAAAAGACAAGAGCTGAATAGAAAATTTGACTTTCAAATACAAGAAAAGCATAAAAAAGTAAACATGAAAGGAAAATCATAAGGGACTTAATAAGGTTAAACTGTTTAATTCCTACATGGGAAGAAGATACTTGTAACTCGTAAGAAATATCTATTTATTAGGACAGTTAGAAGGAGTATATATAGACAGAGGGCACACATGTGAGTGGAATATAATGGGATGATATCTTTAAAAATGAAATTAAAGGGTGAGAAAGAGGAATTTAGTGGAAGATTGGGAAAGGGAGAGGTACAATGGGGTAAATTACCTCACATTAAAAAAAAAGCAAGAAAAATATTTTATAGTGGAGGGAAACATGGGGGAAAAGTGAAAGGGAATGTTTGAATCTCACTCTCATCAGAATTGACTCAAAGAGGGAATAACATATATACTCAAGTGGATATAGAGAAGAAATCTCTTACCCTACAAGAAAGTAGGAGGAGAAAGCAATAAGAGAAAGGGGGTGGTGCTCAAAGAAGGGAGGATAGATTGGAGGAGGTAATAGAAGCAAAACACTTTTGAGGAAGGACAGGATGAAAGGAGAGAGTAAATGTAAGAAACAGAGGGTGAAATACAATTGAGGGAAATATAGTTAGCAATCATAACTGAAAAAAAATTGAAGCAAGTTTCTCTGATGAAGGCCTCATCTCTCAAATATATAAAACAATGGATCAAATTTATAAAAATCAGAGCCATACTCCAGTTGATAAACTAATGGAATTTGCACACAAATCAAAACATACTTTTAAAAATTTTCTTCCATTTTCATGGGTTTTTATTTTGATCTATATTTTCTTTTACAACACGACTAATACAGAAATATTTTTTGCATGATTACACATGTAATCTATATCATATGGGGAGGGAGGAGAAAATTTGGAACTCAGTTTTTAAAATGAATGTTGAAAATTGCAATTGGGGAAAAATAAAATATTAAATTACAAATAAAATTTATTTTTCCATTCCAAATTCTCTGCTTCCTTCTTCTATCTCCTTCTCCTTGACTGAAATGAGAAAGCAAGAAATATGACATCCATTATGCCTATGAAGTTATGCAAAACATGTTTCCATATTAACCAAGCTATGAAAAAAAAAGAGAAATTTTAAAAAGAGAAAAAGAAATGCACTTCCACCTGTACTCAAAGTCCATTAGTTCTCTACATCAAGGTGGACAGTATTTTTTATCATGAGTCCTTTGGAATTATTTTGAATCCTTTTATAGATCAGAATTGCTAAGTTTTTTTCATAATTGATTACCATTGTATGATTTCTGTTATTGTGTATATTCTTCCTTTTGATCATTTCCTTTCTTTTTGTATCAGTTCATAAAAGTCTTTCACTTTTCTTTTTCTGAAACTAGCCCCTTTATCGTTTCTTATAGCAAAATAGTATTCCAGTACAATCATTACTATAACTTGTTCAAATATTTTCCAATTTATTGGTACCAGTTCTTTTGTTGGCATATTTTCAGTTCTTTTCCAGTTCTTTTCTACCACAAAAAGAGTTATTATATGTATTTTTATATTTATGGGTCTTTTTCCTTTTTATTGAGTGTCTTTTGGGTGTAGATTTAGTGACTCCATTTTCACTATCTTCATAAAGCTTTAAGGCTTATTTAGAATTGAATTTCTAACATTTTTATTAAAATGCATCTTTACATTTCTTTATTTACTTGTAAGCATTCTTTTTTCCTCAGTGCAGGATACATTTGGAATATGACTATGTTTTGTGGCACGATTGCTTTTCTTTGTACATTGATACCTAAAAAATGAATAAAACACTATTTTGCCATTATCCTAATAATTTGCAACATATTAATAAATGTCTACTAACCAGGCACTATTAGGAGACATTGAAGATGGAAAGACAAAAGCAAGATAGTTTCTATCTTCAAGAAGCTTATATTCCTTTAAGAGCTTATATCACAACAAAGCAGTCAACTTGCATGTAATATAGTGACAAAAGGGTTTTATAAGTAGCCTGGACTAGACTAGTCTCCAACCAATGGATGGCTTAAGCCAAACAAAACAGGCTAGAGACAGGAGACTCAGAAATCAAACATCAGTTTAACTGATTGCAAAGTGAATAAAACAGGTTTGCAAACCGAATCCATTGTTCCCTGCCAAGGTAGGAGGATTTAACATGCTGGTTTAGGAGTAGGGCTTATAAACCTAAAAATCACAAAAAGGCAGAACCCAATACAGTTATCCTTAGGTCTTCAGTAAATAGCTTTTACTGCAGGCCCATAAACATTTCTTATAGCAGACCCATATGTGCAGGTATTTTAGGGACAATGCAGATTTTCTTGAATCCTGTGGGAACAGTCCTTAGTAACTGACACTGAGCCCTATCATTGCTCAAGGGGATGCAGAACCAGAGACAGTATGGCAGAAACAGGAATGCAGCCTCTGGTTTGGTTCACTTAAATGTTACAAGTACAGGTGTTAGAAGATGTGATTGATCTCCTTCTGCTGTAGCACATGAGCTGCTTCTGACTCTCAGGTCTCTGGGAAATACGGAGAACACCTAGTTCTGGTCAAAGCAATACATTTTGTCAGAGGGTGAGATCGTCTAGGGGGTGAGGGGAAAGAATTGTTGTTATGCCAACCTCTGAGCACAGCCTGCTTGCTGGACCTTAACTCCAGAAAAACAGGGTGTAGTCTAATATTTTGACAATAGGAACGCACAAAACATATCTAAAGCAGAGAGAAGGTAACTGGTTGTGAGACACAGTTAATTAGAGGAGGATGGGATAGCAGCAAAAAGCAAAGCAAGAACAAAAGCAAACAAACAAAAACAACTAGTGGCTACAATAGATGGAAGTGGAATGACATTAAGAGGAGGATGCAGTTGTATCCCCTCCCTTATAGCTACTCTGAAACTTCAGCTTTAACTGTCATAGAAAATCAATGTCTCTATTAAGTCCTTTTAAAGAAAGAAACAAATGAAGACTAAAATATAATAATTATTGTATATGAATAATTTAAATAGTGGTTAAAATGGAAACATATCTTGTACCATCAACTTATTGGCACTCTTATTATTGTTGTTACTATTACCAAGCAAAGATTCTAATTTTAAATGGTGGCAATTAGATTAAACAATGGATTTGATATTGTGAACTCTTTGGAAAACACTATTCCTGATACTGCCTATGTCCTTGAAAATGTCATTTAAAATTTCTGTGGTTCAATTTCTCTATATTTAAAGTCCTACAGCAATATGAAATATAACTCCTTGGGGGAGCAACTAAATGAACAGGGAACATCAAGTGTGAGATGTCAACATAGCTGATAATTAACTAGAGTCTATGGTAGCGGTCAATAGAAGGGTAAATTTTTCTTCTCCCTCAGCCAAGGAAGTAATTGAGCAGAGGACCTATAGGTGCTGTCAATAAAAATTGAAAGTAAAATATAGTGGAAATAGTTTGAGTTTTCTCTGATACTGTGTAAATGTTAAATGTCTACAGAGTAAAACTGCCATCAGAGGTTAACCATTTTGGGGGAAAGCTAGGTGTTTTAGCAAAGTGGGGGGATTTGATTAACCTCTTAGAAAGCATATAAAATTCAAGTCAACAAGCATGTGTTAATCTCTTACTGTGTACAAGAAACTGTATTTGGCACTGGAAGACAAAGATAAAATACTAAACATGTCTCTAAGGGGCTAATTGAACTGAAGGGAATAGCAGGACGAACAAACACAGAAATAACCACTAAATAAGC
>CM053580.1:89714335-89735615 GCA_028627135.1 Pseudochirops cupreus
ATTGATATAACCATTCTGGAGAGCAATCTGGAACTATGCCCAAAGGGCTATAAATAATTGCATACCCTTTGACCCAGCAACACCACTGTTGGTATTATGTCCCAAAGAGATCACAGAAGTGGGAAAAGGTCCCATATGTACAAAAATATTTATTGCAGCTCTCTTTATGGTTGCAAAAAACTGGAAATATAGGGGATGCCCATCAATTGGGGAATGGCCAAACAAGCTATGGTATATGAATGTAATGGAACACTATTGTGCTATAAGAAATGGGAAGGAGATGGACTTCGTAATTACCTGGAGAGGCTTATATGGACTGATGCTAAGTGAGAAGAGCAGAACCAGGCAAAACCTGTAGACAATCACAGACACATCGTACATATGATGATTAACCTTGATAAACTGGACCATCCTCAATAATGCACAGCTAAAGACAACTCTACCAGCCTCCGGATGGAAGGAGATTTCTAAACTCAGAGAAAGATGTAGAAAGACTATAGTTTAAATGGAGACTGAAGCAAAACACGCTATTGTTCTCTTTCATGTCTGGTTTTTTTTTGTTTTTGTTTTTCCTTTTCCCAGTGATCACACATTGGTTACAACCCTTCTATATGACCAAACTATTGTACAATGTGAAAGTATTTGCAGATCCTATACATGATCGAACGCCACCATGGGGGGGGGGGGAGGAGGAAAGGGAGGGGAGAAAATCTGAAACTCAAGTGAATGTGAAACTGAATCTTGTAAATTAAAAGTAAATAAACAAGTCAAAAAAAAAAAAAGAAGATTGCCCTATCATCCCTACTTTTTCAATATAACTTGGGTTTTTTTTGAAAACATATATTAAATTCAACATGTGATATTCAAGGCTGTCCTATTTCTCTGTTTTCTCCTGAAACTTCCTTCTGTTCTTTTTTGTACATTTTTTAAAATGTCTTCAATGATCATAGATTCATATATAAGCATGTTTTTATGTTTTATTTCTGTATATGGAAATGTTATTTTTTTCTCTTTTGGTCCTAAGTGCAGAATAAAAAAAAAAATAAACCTAAATGTTTTGGACAAGTGTGAAGCACAGAAGAAAAACATAGGAACGACACGACAAAAACATTGTACACTGACATCTCAATACTCTGCTGAGAAAACTGAGGCCATCTGTCATGAGTTCCCTCTTCTCCCTAATCCTACAGCTCATATTTCCTCAACATCATTGCTCATTCTCTCCTCTTTTACTCCAGTCTCATAGAAAAAAGATGGTCCTTCTTCTATACAAGGCCGATCTTCTCTTTGTGCACTTGATACCATGTCTTCCCATCTCCTCAGGGAGGTTGCCTCTTTGATAATCCCCCCTTTCTTTCTATGCATGATGTTTTGCCCAGGGTTACACAAAACCAGTCTGTGTCAGATTGTTGCTATTAAGTAATTTCAGTAGTGTCCAAGTCTTTGTGACACTATTTGGGGTTTTCTTTGGTAAAGATACTGGAGTTGTTCACTATTTCCCTCTCAAAATCATTTTATAAGTGGGTATTCAGGTAAATAGGGTTAGACAGCCAGGGTCACACAGCTAGTAAGTGTCTTGATACCAGATTTGAACTCAAGAAGATTAGTCACCCTGACTATTTTACATATAAAGAACTAAGACAACAGTTATATATGAAGTTAAGAGACAGCTTAGCTAGAGTGCCTTGTTTGGTTTAAGTCCTCTCTCTGACACATTGATTACAGTGGACCTGGGCAAATCACTTAAATTTTCAGGGGCCCCAGGTAATTCTCTTACTATCATTTGAAGATCAGATTGATGTTTATCTCCCCCCAACTCTTCTCTGAGGCTCCATGAAGCTGTAGCGAGTGTGTGCAGTAGCCACACCCAGGAAAAACATCTTGGCAGATGAGCTAAATCAGGCTGAGGGTAGCTGACAGGCCTCAAACGCATCGGTGAGTTAGGCATATGTCTACTCTAAGCACATGCAGTTTTTTCCTGGTGGAATGGACAAATGAGAACAATTTGTTCCAATAGCCACGAAGGAGGCCAAAGAAAGCATTGTTGAGAGCTTAGTGCTTGGTCAGACTTTGAAGATGTCAATGTCATCCACTGTATCCCAAGCTATCACCAGTCATCCTGACTTTGATCTTGCCTCTGAACTTCAATGACAGAGTAAAAGAAAGAAAGAGTGAGGTTGACAACTTTGGACAGCTTCCTCACTTAAATCCAATTCATGTAATAGTCAAGACATCACACCATGATGTCATTGGTTATCTTCAAATGAAGGGCAAACAACTCTCTCGTTGATCTTTAATAGCTTCCTATCTACCTACTAGCTGCTTTCCTAATGCCTACAAATATGCTTGTCTCCCTTGTGCTCAAAAAACAATATTATAAACAACAAAAAAAAAGCCCTTTACTTGATCCATTCATTCATCCCCACTAGTTATTGCCCTATATTGCTGTTCCCTTTTATAGTTTAGTCCTTTAGAAGGTTTCCTGTTGACTTCCATTCTTACATCTCCACCTGCCTTTTAGACATCTCAAATTGGATACCCCATAGACATCTTAAACTAACACAATGAAAACTGAATTCTTTATTTTCTCCCCAAAACTTCCCCTCTTCTTAATTTCCCTATTACTGTTGAGAGTGCCACCATCCTTCCAGTTACCCAGGCTTGAAACTTAGAAGTCACCTTTGACTCCTCACTCTCTCTCACTCCCCGTATCCAATCAGTGATCAGGTATTGTTGTTTCTTTAGAACATCTAGACTATAAGCTCCCCTCTCTCCTCTACAACTGTAACTCCTCTGGTATGGGTCCTCATTACCTCTTGCCTAGATTTTTACCATAGTATGCCTGCTAGTTGGTGTCCCTGCCTCAACTTTCTCACTATTCCAATCTATTATCCATTCTGATGTCAAATTGATCTTAAAATATAGATCTGTTTTTATCACTCCTTATTCAATAAACGCTGCTGGCTCCGTATTACCTCTAGAACCAAATATAAAATCCTATTTGGCTCCCAAAACTCTTTATAACTTTGCCCTTTCCACCCTTTCCAATCTTCATATATCTTACTTCCCTCCATATACTTTTATATACTACATATACATGATCTGGTAGTACTAATCTCCTTGCTGTTCCTTATACAGTTCACATCATTTCCCAATTTTCATTGGCTGTTCCTCCTGCTTAGAATATTCTCCCTCCTCATCTCTACCTCCTACCTTCCCTGACTTCCTGAAAATCTCAACTAAAATCTCACCTTTTCAGAGATTTTTTTAATGCCTTTTGAAATTATTCCCAATTCATCCTATCTATATCTTGTTTGTACATCATTGTTTGCATGTTATCTCCCTATTAGACTGTGAGTTCCTCGAGAGCAAAGACTGTTTTGTTGTTGTTGTTGTTTTTGTTTTTACCTTCCTTTCTATCTCCAGTACTTAGCACAGTGCCTGGAACATAGCTGACAATTACTGATGACTGGCTAATTAAGGTCTAGCTAAAGTAGTGAAACAGAATTAAAGTAACAAGTATATAAAAATATAATAGCGCTGGCATCACATGAGTAATAAAATGAAAGACTCAGCTTGTCTATTAGGTGATATTTTCTAGTTACTAGGCTCAAGTCCCCACTCTGGAATCTTAACATTCTCTAGATAGAGATAGTCTTTGGATATCCCAGATGGCTGATAGCAATTTACTACATGAAAAAGGAATATTTAAAAGTTTTAAATGAACAACATAAAAAAGAAAACTAACAAACATACCGCAGTGACCCCAAGTTTAAATGATCCCTGTAGCATTTAGAGTCAGGACCTCCATACTGATGGCTTTGAACTGATAGAGACCTTCTCTCTCAAGGTGATACACTGAACGTTCTGTGGTTATGAAAGCTAGAGTCTATATGTCTAACCCCATCCCTTCTCCTCCTCAGTCAATGCAATCCTTTACAGTCGTTCTGCTCCTTTTTTATATCCAGTGTCTCTTAGCCAGCACCCCATTGAGGCCTTGTTGTGACTCCCTGAGGAGCAAGGCTTCCCTGTTACCCTCACAAAGGTAACATACTCACTCCTGGCACAGTCTCTGTACAATAAAGAAGCCTTCCTCAACTACTATGTGTTACATGAATAATTCTATCATAGCAGGCACTTCTGCTCTTCTCCCAGAGGAATATCTTTGTCCCTGTGAAGCAGTCATTACAAGGAATACTGCTGGGCAGGGGGCCTGAGGCCTGAGTGAAGGGGAGAATAGAAAAAAATGCTCAAGTTGGAAGAGGAGCAAATGTGAGTGAGGAGGCTTGAAGAGAAAAAAAATGTCATAATGATGAAAAAAACCAGCTCCAAACAATGCAGCATAATGTGAACTGCCAGGAAACAACATCAGCAACAGATCAGACTAGCATGAAGCATTCAGGAACAGAGTAGAGATTTCTAAGCCAAAACTTCAAGTAGACCACAAGACAAGAGCAAAACTATAAACAGCATGTTTTGCAAAGAAGGAGCTACAGCTGCCAATCAGAGGGAGAAAAGGACTGTTGTCAGCTGTTTCTTCATCCAAAGATAGAGGCTTCGACCTATCAAATAATCTTCAGTATGACTGGATGGCAGGTCATAATTTAAAGGAGAACCAAGGGTATTTAAAACCACAATACAATCTTCCACCGTAGATAACATTTCCAAAAAATGTCCATTTTTATTTGGATTCTTTGCCAAGGTGGTATTGACACAGACTAGAGAAGTCTGCTCAGAGGTTGTGTGTGGAAGAACTAAATAATAATCCATGTCTGGATTTAGGATGATTATATGATATGCATAAAGGAGGCCTTGAACTGTTAGCATGTGCCTTGACTCTGTTAGGTATAGCATTTTTCATTTCAATTTGGGGGTTTTGTCTGAGGTCACTTGTTCTAATTATATGCTGATAAAATTGTATCCAGTCTCTACTGCATAGCCCTTAGGATATTGAAAGAGCAATACTATGGAGGAAAATCAAAAGATCATAGATTAAAAAGTAGAAAGGATTGTAGAGACCATCTAATCTAAACCACTAAGTCTACAGATGAAGAAACTGAGGCCCAGAGTCTTTAAATGAATTGTTCAAGGTCATAAAGAACGAAGCAAGGGTAGAATTAGAAAGTAGGTCCAATGACCCTAAATCCATTGCTCCAAATCTTGTGACATAGACTAAATGATGAAACCTCCATATTATCTAAAGAACTCAGACATAAAAAATTAGTATTATCTTAATCAATATAAACTAGAAAAATAAACTCATCTGTGTCTTCTTATTATGTATAAAACAAGTTGAACACAGTTCTTTTATCTAGATCAGGGGTCTTAACTTAGATGTCCTGGACTTTTTTTATTAATATCTTGTTAACTTTTTCAATAGGATTTTATAATCCTATGCATTTTGTTTTGGGGCCCAACCTTCTCCAGACTGCCAAAGGATTCCATGACACACAAAAAAGTTAATGATCCCTATTCTAGGGGTTTACAATTTTGCCCAGATTTTAAGGCATTCTTCATAAATATTGAGGAGGAGAGAATCTGTAAAAAATGCTTTTCTAAGCAATCAGTCATTTTGCTGGTATCACTGGTCTAGAAATTGGAATCCCACTCCTGTCCCAGACACATAAAGAATCCATTTCTTGGCCTTAGCCTTATTGCTCTTGGACAGTTTGTTGGAGATCTCAGTTTCTTAGCAGAAAACATATAGACTTTGACTTTGGCCTCAGGACTTTTATTTTTTATTCCTTTCTAAGCTTTTATTCTAAGTTTTTATTCGTTTCTAAGCTTTCCATTGCTACCTGCATAGCCAACTAATGGCACTGTATTTTCTGACCTTCCAAGATCCTTGAGCCTCTTATGTTTCCTGAGTTCAAAGCTCTGCTGACCTGATCTTTCTTCAACAAATGAGATAATATATACAAAGTGTTTCACAAACTTTAAAGAGCTTGGTACATAAATGCCATCATATAAATATTCTGTCACCACCAAGATTCCTTGGTCTGTAGACCAGAAGTATCTCTCCTTACCTTTGTACCCTTTTGACACAAATTCTAGATGGCAATGTTTTTCAGGGATTTTTTTGACAGGGGAAAAGAGGATAAACAAATCCAGAAATAATTAGGGATGCACATAAAACAAAAAACCAAACAAACAAAAAGACCCTATTCATTCCTGAGTAGAAGTTGCATAAACCTTCTACATTTTTGTTAAAATTTCCCCTGTCCTGGTTTGACTCATGACCTCAAAAGAGAATGCTGTGTTCTGCCTCAGAATGTCCTCTGCTGATTTTCCCCTGCTGGGGAGCACCAATACAATCTGGAAAATACTTTGATCCATTCTGTAACCTCATTGTCATTCTTATCAAATCAGAAAACTTCCTGATTGCATGCTGGGCTTATAGGTGTTCTGTCCACCTTTGTACCCAATCATTACTGAGCCAAATTCTCCATTTCTCCCATGTATGCATACATGCATATTCATTTATATGTATATACATATATATGTGTTTTGTGTGTGCATGTGTTTCTCTTCATTTTAAAATACAACCATATGCAGAAGTACATAGAGACAAAACAACCCAAAAGGTCAGTCAATAGGTAATAAATATTTTTGGTCACAATGCCTCATGACATCTTATTCTAAAACTTTAAGAGTTTATGAATTACATCAATGAAGTAAGTAACCCTTTCAATGAAATGGATCTTTTCAAATATCAAAAATCAAGAGGAGGGGGAAACAACCCAGTTGAAAGTGAAGAGTATAATTTTATTTATTATGAACCCAAGAGATTGATCCTCATAGGACTTATGGCTTTTAGAACCAAATGCTCAGATACGGAATCTTTAAATCATTAAAATTTTAGGTGATAGCCAATTTCCAATGTGAGTAATAATTAGCAAAATTTTGTAAACTTTACAAAATAGATCATTTTCTTTACCTTTCTCTCAAATATTTATATAATCTGATTTTTGTTCAACTATCTGATACTTTTCCTGAAGTAAAAATCTGATATTTGCTTTTTATCAGCTGTGTCTGACTCTTAGTGACTCTTTTCAGGGTTTTCTTTGGCAAAGAAACTGGAGTGGTTTGCCATTTTCTTCTCCAGCTCATTTTATAGATCAGAAAACTGAGGCAAACAGGGTTAAGTGACTTGCTCAGGATCAGACAGCTAGTAAATGTCTGAGGCCAAATTTGAACTCATGAAGAGGCCTCTTCCTGATTTGAGCCTTGCTTTCAACCCACTATGCCACTATAGCTTGAGCTATTTTTGAATGACTGTAAAAGACATGCAATAGCTCTTCTTTCTCTAGATAGAATTTGTCAAATAAAACAAGATAAGGTTTGTACATTTCAAAGCCACAATCTCTAGGAATCTCTTAATGTCCTTCATGTATTTAGTGGATTTTCATCTATTTTTAAAATAAAATCAGAGAAAGAGCTTTATATTATCATTAACAAGATACTATCTGCACTTTCCTTAAAACCTGAACTCAAATATAAGAACTTCACCTTGGACAATGCTAGCAGGGGTTGTTAATCATGAATCTGACTCGTGGTTTCTATGGACTAATGTCACCAGAAAATGTTATATTTAATTTTTCATTGGATGATTCACACAATCAGCTTGTTTTAATATCTTCTTTTTCTTCTTGATTCTGTGATATGTTCTGATCCACTCTGGCTTAGCTTTGCATTTTTAAGAGAAATTAATTACATGGTTGATGGAAATCTGTCCTCAAAATATACATTAAAAGAGTTAGAGCTGGAAGAGAGATTGTAGATTATTTAGTCATTTTTCAATTTGAAATGGATATTCAGAGAGAGCAAATAATTTGCTAAAGGTCACAAAGGCAGTTTAACCAAATGGTACAGGCTATGGTGTAAGCTCTCTAGGAATCAAATCAGTTCCTTAATGCCAAATCTATCTTGTCAAGTCTTCCACATTTTGAGTAGAAAAAAAAATAAATAAACAAATCTTTGGTTAACTGTTGCATGAATATAGAAGCCAGCTAAAGCCTAGAGATTCACTCTCTCTAGGTATAAGAACAGAAAGCTAAGAGAAAATTCAAAGGAATTCTCTCCTTTCCATTTTCATGTCATTCACCAGTGAAAAGGGGTATGAACTTGCAACTCTCAAAGAACACAAGAAACTGAATTAGTTGGAACAGAATATGAAAATTAGACTTAGAGTGATTTACAATAGACAAAGCAAAGACTTCCTGACAGATGAGGTTTGTTAACTAATAGAACAGTCTACTTAAAGAAGGGAAAACAAGATAGAAACTGTTTCAGGGAACTGTAGGAAAATGTCCATCTGAAGTTGAAAAAATATTGAGTTTTCCTAAAGTTCGATTCTCATTGAATAGAAATCCTCATTACATGGCACTCTTTGGATGGTTTCTGATATTATGGTGTTTTGTTTTGTTTTGTTTTGTTTTAATTTGGGGGGTCCTCCCCACATTTTCTTATGTCTCTTGAGAATTTATTGCTGAGGCTAATTCAACTGATAATCTCGTTCTTAAGTCATATACAAGTCTCTTCATACATGCTATTACTACTGCAAAGGCCAGACTCTGTTTGCTAGAATGTGCTTTGAGTCATTTAATCCAACTTTCTCAGTCAACAAATAAAGAAGCTAGAGCCCAGAAAGGTATATCCCTAATCAAAGAAAAGGAACAATAAGAGGAGAAAAAAATCCCCATGAACTTTTTTTCCCCTTGTTTTTAAGAAGAAAGGAAAATAGGGGCTGCTATGTGATACAGTGGATAGAGGCCAAGGATTCAGGAAGACTTGAGTTCAAATCTTGTACTTACTAGCTATGTGACTGAACAAGTCACTTAACCCCAATTGACTCACCCAAAAGAAAGGGAGATTAATGGTTAAAAAAAAAAAGGAGATATGTTGGTATGATCCCAGAAACAAGAAAAATTAAAATGGGTAGAAGAAAATGGCAAAGTAAGTTTATCTAAATTTTCTCTTTCTTGTTCTTTTGCATTAGATTATAATCTTTATAAGGACAGGGACCACATAATACACTTCTTTTGCTCTGCTTAGGACCTAGCAATAAATACTCTGCCTACAGTGGACTCTGGGTAAAGGGTGTTGACTTGTCAAGTTATTCAGCAGCATAAATAGAGGTCTTCTTTAGCTGAATTGCCTTAAGGTATGAATTAAAATATAAGCCTGTAAAATATCAATAAAGCTGACATAAAATTTTTTTGTTCCCTAAGATAGAAAGCAAAAAGAGTATGGCCTTAGGGCAATATACTGTGCCTAAAGGCTATCTGAGTCTCCTGCCACATATTATATTAGAATATTATTACATTTTGTCTATTAAAGACATGGTGCCTTGGGGATTTTACAGGGTTTTGAACATGAATCCTTAGACAGCTCAAATTTTAGTTGATGCAGAATTATATGCCATGGTTCTAATACTCATGAGTGGGACAAAATACCAAATCTTTTCCTTGAAATGGCTAATATGAGTATCAAATTACCAGCCTCCACCAAGCAAAAGGGAATGCTAATTAAAGGGGTAGGACATGTTCCAGTTGTTCTAATCAAAGAGAGCTTAATCCTTCCATAAGCTGGCGGGCTTTGTTGGAAGAAATTCTCAACAACCTTGTTACTTTTGATAACTGTAAGCCACTGACTCATGGCCCCTTGACAGCTAGCTGAGCATGTAATAACATTTCTCTGTATTTGGGGACTGGCTTAGCTGGCTTTATAATAGATTATTGTGGATGTTAAAGTGAAATGTTAGTCTTTCTTTAAAGCTCTGTATTCCCCAGTAATTAAGGTTATAAAAAGGGCACTGAGCACAATACAGTTTTCAAGGTCGCCAAACGCAGATATAAAAGTCTTCAGTTTGTGTAAATAAGGTTTTAACCATAGGTTTATTCTGAAACTGTGTTATAAAAAGGAAGAAAGGAAGATTCTTCTAGAACAACATGATAAAAATGTTTCCATGAATATGTTCTTTTCCCCTTTAACTCTGGTAAATTAAAAATATAAAATGCAAAAGGAAGCAAAGATACTGAAGTTGCATTGAAAGTATTGACTTTTAACTAGGGGAGAGGGGATGTCAAAAAATCCCAATAAGTAAATTCTCTCCTATAAGAAGCACAATCAGATAACAGCCCTGAGTTTCATCCAAAAGCATTTGAGGTTATTGGGTATAACAAGAACCTTAGAGAAATCTCAACCTTTGGCATGACAAATCTAAAGGGACCATACAAACTAGGATTTCATTTTAACTTTCAAGGCAGTGACAGTTATTGGCTGTTTGTGTTTTCTATTCATTGTAAATAGAAAAAGTTAAAAAAAGAATTCACCCAGGAGAGGTTTTTAACTACTTGTTCCAAAAGGGAAAAAAAAAAACCTGAAATGGCTTTATTTTTTTTTCAAGAGTTTGGATATTCACTCACCCTTTGAACTAAACACACACAAACCGTAACTATAGAAGGAAATATCATTCCCCATATTTCACAGGAAATATCCCCATATAATGCTCAATAGCCATATAAAGTGAGGTGAGAGGAGGAAAGGAAGCTTTTGTGTGTCAGAAATAATAAAACAACTTCCTATAGAGCTAAGATGGTTACATCAATGATAAGGGATATTAGAGTGGGGATATATCATTCAGTGTCAGGAAGGCAATCATGTTTTCATTGTGCCACCTGAGATCAGCACAGATGTTCCCAAAGGTGAACGCCTCCCCTCTCCCATTTTAAAAGGAGAGAAAAGGAGGACTTGTAATACTTTATAGCAAAGACAAAAATGTCACATCCATAATTGCTATGCAGACGGGTAAGTACATGCCAAATAAAACCATAAATTATATTTCTTATGCATTAGGTGTTAATTGTGTCAGTAGATAAAAGAGCAATTACCAGATAAGTTGTACCTTTTAAAAAGGAATAATCAAGAAAATCATTCAAATAACCTTTTTGACTAGAAATTAAGGAATTTACATTTGGTTCTTTTTCCTTTCAAGTTCCTCTTTGTACCTAGATTTCTTCAACTTCAAAACAGAAAAGTTCATTTTATCACATTTTTCCTCAAGAAGAACATTTTTTAGAAGAATAACAGAAGCTCAGAAGGGAAAGAATCCATTGTGATATAGTCAAATAATATAAAGAGTATATGATCCTGCAATATGAAGCAAGAATAAATAGTAAGTAGAGAAAGTGGTGATATTGAAAGTACAGTGACAAGGAGAACATACTGTTAGTATAGTGGATTGATTTAATGTGGTACCTGAAAGTAAAATTATTTTCTATATTCAATCTTCACAAATATAGTTTCTATTTACTCTTCTCCCCTTCTTAAAAAGATTTTGTTCAAATATTTAAATAACATTCGTTATCAAATGCCTACAGGAACATGAATAATTCAAAATATATGCAATGCTAACCAACTTTAAAAAATAAACTTAGTGCTAAGAGTATTGATCAGAAGAGCTGTAGGAAAGATGTGGACCTTCTATGTGAGTTGATGTCATTTGGGTGCAGCACATGTAAACATACCTTAAAAAGTCTCCTTCATCTCTCAGCTCCTTGGTCCAGACGTACCCTCTGCATATTTCAAGGGGGGCAAATATATATACATAGGTGTGTATGTATGTATGTATGTATGCATGTATGCAAACACACCCATATACATATACACACACATAGATGCACAGATTTAACTGAGTCAAAAAGTATCATGTTACTGAGGGGAGGTGGACAGGTAACACAAAAGCTAAATATAACTCATCTTTTGGGATTATTTCATATAATTACTAGCTCAATATCACCCATTTTTTTCCCCCCAGAGGAGATAACACTAAAGAAAAAGAACATGGAAAACGTATATTTAATGGAAAGGGAATGGTATATAGGGAAAGTTCCAGAGCATAGAGTATTAGCCAGCCCTTGTGTGAGTACTACTATAAAGGTGGATGAGCTGGATCATAGGCTTTAATGATAGAAGAGAATGGCAAAAGTTATCAAGAGATTAATATAGTATACAGGAAGAAGTACTGCACCTGGTGTCAGTAGACCTGATTGTTGCCAGCTGTTTAAGTGTGAGCAAGTCATTTTACCTGTGAGGGCTTGTTTTCTCATCTGTAAAATGAGGGAGTTATACTCCATCATTTCTAAGATTCCTTTGAAATAAAAATCTATACTCTAGTCCAACATCATATTTTGCAGATGAGGAAAATAAAGCTTAAAGATTTTAAGTGACATCCAATGTCACATAGCTAGTAAGTAGAAGAAGGCAATTGAAACTTAGGTCTACAGATTCTAAATTCAGCACTTTTAACAACCACCCTCATGACAATGTAAAGGTGCTTGGAGTAAAGGGGTTGAGTTGGGACTGCTGAAGGCAAATTTTACCTATTCTCTTTATAGCAGCAGAAATACTTTGAACCTGTTCTGTGAAAGAGATTAGGCTGGGGGTAAGGGACAGATTCTCTTTCATTTTTTACTCAGTCTTCAGAAACTTCTCTTTCACCAGGGCCATCCTATGAGCATTTGTAGACACATTTTAGTACGCCATGAGAACTGATCATGATCAAAATAATCTACATGGCTGCCATAGTCTTCCCTTCCTTTCCCTTCCCTTCCTTTGCCTTGCCTTGTCTTACTTGTCCTGCCTTGCCTTGCCTTCCCTTCTCTTAGCCTTGCCCTGTCTTGGCTTCCCCTCCCCTCCTTGCCCTTGCCTTCCCATCCTTCTCTAAAGCTATGAGCCTCACAGTTTCTCTGTTGGTGGTATGAAGTTTAGATTGAAGGGAGCAGCAAGTGGAACTAAAGTCCATGATAACATTCCTGCCAAGAGGTAGTATGAAATAAACCAAGATAGTGGCAACAGAAATGGAAAAGAAGGGATAAAGGTGAAAGGTTAATTCTCAGGACTTTCTAAATGTAGGAAAGAAAGAGAGGAAAAGCTATTTCAGAAGTTTATGGTCCATTGTTTACTCTGTCTCTTGTTTGTCTACATGAATATGAATCACAAAAAATATTTAGTATAAAAACAACAATACAAAATATAACACCACATTTTGTCCTAAACATTCCTGGGGCATTTTAGAATGAGTCTGTAGTGACTGAGATAGCGATCCTGTACTCAAAGTTAGACCATGTGAGTACAATGTGAGCACTTCAATATTTCAATGCATCTGTGATTTCACTGATGTATGTATTCCCTCCTATGGTACAGATTGAAACACATCCATCTTCCTCATTTTGTGTGACTTGTTCATGGGGACCCACTCAATGTGTTATTGTTATTGTTCAGTAGTATCTGACTCTTCAGAACCACATTTGGGGTTTTCTTGGCAAAGATACTGGAGTGGTTTGCTATGTCTTTCTTCAGCTCATTTTTATAGATGAGGAATTGAGGCAAACAGGGTTAAGTGACTTGGACAGGGTCACACAGCTAATAAGTGTCCGAGGCCAGATTTGAACTCATGAAGATGAGTCTTCCTGACTTCCAGAACTCAGCCTACTTAGCTGCCCACTCAGCATGCTGTGGCTTTTTCTCTTGGTCTCTTAACATCACATATTTTGCAGGGCAAAATAGAAAATGCTCCTCTGTCATTCTAGATTTTTGTTAAATAACCTGCCTAGCACAGCATCTGAGACATATTAGGGTGCTTAATAAGTGATTGTTTAGACACACTGTTTAGGTGGAGCACTAGATAGAGTGCTAGGTTTGGATTCAGGAAGACCAATCTAGTTTCAGACTCTTACTAGCTATGTGACCCTGGGCAAATTACTTAACCTTAGTTTGCCTCAGTTTCTTCATCTGTAAATTAAGGATCATAATTGCACCTACCTCCCAGGGTTGTTATGAGGATCAAATGAGACAATAATTGTGAAGCACTTAGCACAGTGCCTGGCACATAGTAAGGACTATATTAATGTTAGTTATTATTATTAAATTCCATTAATTCTTTCTTTTCTTTCTTATTTTTAAAAAATAATACCTTTTTAGCAGTGTACAAACATTCATTGGTAATATATTGAAGACTTTTATACAAAGCATACATCTTTCTTTTGGCCTTTGCAAATTTAGTCCTTTGTGGATTCTCAGACATATAGCAAAAATAATTATAGTTCAGGACTAAATTAAGCTTGGTCCAAGCACCCAGGTTCAAGGTTTTAAAATTCAATTGGCCCTTATGGACAATAAAATCCAATTTAAAACATTTTAATAATTAGGAAGAAAAGAGAATATAAGTTACTTACTCACCTCCCTCCATAATCAGTAACCTATAAGAACCCAGGAGAGTGTCCTGAAGGCAATCAGAGCTCAGCAGTCCCATGGCAACCAACCAGCTTAGCATTCTGCAGGCAGTGAAAACTCAGCAGTATTCTTCATACAGCTATTTTCCCTCCAGGCTATGCCCTTTGTACTTAAAGTGGCTGAGTATGTAAGGTGAGGAGAGGAAGAGTAGAATGAAGGAACAAATAGCTCATCCTTATCAAAGGAAGGCTCCATAGTTAGCCAAATGTATAGGGCCAACTGCCCCTACCCAAAGGCTGCCAGGCTCCTACCACAGAATCTAAGGATCAATGTTGGTGTTAAAATATGAGGTTGCATGATCCCAAAGAACCCATGATGAAGACTACTGCCCATTGTCTGAGAGGAGAGATGGGATGAGACAAGATGCAAGATGGGCTAACTATACCAAATGAGACACATCTTTGGACGTGGTCAGTGCTGGAATTTGTTTTGCCTGATTCTGCATATTCATTGCAAGAAATTTTGTTTTCTTTCTTTTTTTCTTTCCATCTTCCTTCCTTTCTTCTTTCCATCTTTCCTTTCTTTCTTTCTTTTTAAATTTTTAGTAGAAGTAAAAGTAGAAGAGAAATAAAATATATATTAATTTTTTAAAAAACAAAATATAATACAAAAGCTTAAAAAATTAGGTTGTTTCAGAAAGAAGTCATTTAAAGCATTGCACATTTTCCCAAATCTAATCCTCCTCATGCCCTTCCTGTTGATCAATTCTGGGCTCAGCTCATTGTCCATCTACAGTTTTTGTCCAAATTGTATGTATTGATAGATTAGTTTAATGGGCATTCTTTATCCCCCTCACTTATCTTGTACAGATACAGTAGTCGAGTCAAATTCTTTTGAATGATTATGAATCTCACTTAAGGAATCTCCATAATATTCCTGGCCTTGAAACAATTATCAAAATACTATTGATTAACAGGAGCATCTCAAGACCTTTTCATCTTTGTGATATCTCTTTGCCATTTTCATTTTGAACTAGACATCTTCCTTGACAGTGGCTGAAATTCCTTTGGCAAGCATTTTATCTTTTTTTTTTAATTTTATGCTTCATCTAATTATTAATAATCAGAGTTTTGTTAAAGAAAGTTGTATCTTTCAAGATTTTTCATATGGTCTTAACATATTCATGAGAAATATCTTATTTGTTCATGTGATTCTTTGGGTTGCCAAATTGTATGTATGTTTAAATTGTCTACAAATAGTAAAAAAAAAATGGGGTCTCATAATCTCTTTACCTTTCAGTTATTTGGGGAATTTTAAAGCAGTGGTCTTCTATGGGATAGTATTTATAAAATCCTTCCTACTTCTTTCCCATATTTTTGTGAAGGATACCTTGAATTTATTTGCATATTATTATTATTATTATTATAAATATTTTTAAAAGATAAGAAAGTGACAATATAGGATAATAGTTACTGCTTTCTTTTCCACTGCCCAGTAATAAGCATATACTCTGTTAGGGTTATTTATGTTTGATAAAAAGATCTCTTGCTTGTCAGAAGAACTAAGGCCCTTTGGAAGCTTGGTATTATATCAATGTTACACATTCGAGTAAGAATTAAGTTATAACTGGCCATTCAGAAACATGGCAATCCTGTCAATCTGCAGTTATTCCTTTAAATCCACTCAAAAATTACTTTCTGCTGAACTATTTTTGGGACATCTATAATTCCTAAGAATCCTTCCAATATCATTTTAAAATTCCATTCTTAAAGACTGTGTTAACTTATGTACAGAAACATCGATTTGCAATATTCCAGATATAAACTGAATCTATGTAAATATTGTTCAACAAATATAGTTTTGATTCGCTGAAACTGCTATAGAGATTTGATATTCATTTGGAATATAAGCATTAAATCAAATTTACTAATAAAATACACATTTGTAAAGATAATGGAATAGTCATTATAATGAGGTAATAAAGAATTAAATGAGCCACTTCCAAGAGAATAACCAACCTAATAGTTCTCTAGAAAAATTCATATTTTATGTTTATGATCTAAATATTTTATTATAATCTTTTAAGATATTTTTCAGAAGACTTTCATAGAGGATTATGGAAAGACCTATGAAATGTTTAGACTCCTTTTCTTCTTCTTCCTAAGGGTAGAATGATTGGTTTGTTTTTATAAATGAGTAGTGCCATGTAAGTGAGCAAATATTGCATCAGAAGGAAGGGCAGATAAAAGAAGCCAAAACACATACAGGTACTTCTGCATATGTATATGTAACCTCTGCTTTGACCATTTCTCCAGATTCTCATGAAGGCTTTTAGGATTTTTACTCTAATCATCCTTTTCCTTTCTTTTCCACTACTGAAATGATCAGATGTACCTAAAAATTTCACCTCAGGGTCTAATGTCTCTAACTCAGGTTAATGATCTCATTATCCTCTTTAGATTAGAAATTCTACTTCCTTTATAGCAATATGCTTGCAATGTATTTGACTTTCTCAGTAAAGCCAAAAAGAAAAAGAAAAAACAAAGCTGAAATACTTGTTATGATCTATAGTATGTTTGAAATAGACTTGTAGACATTTATTTTCTGCATATGAATATAAACTTTTTACATATTCCCAAGGTTTGGGAAATATATTCCTATAAGAAATGAAAATAGATCACATTTGTATAGTTGCTTTAAAGTTTGCAAAACATTCTATGTGCATTATCTAATCTGATCCTGAGAAGAGCCCTTTGAAATATTTCAAGTGCATTATCACCTCCATTTCACAGATGCAAAAACTGAGGCTTAGAGAGGTTTAGTCTAGGTTTGCACAATTAGTTAGTAGCTAGCAAACATCTAGATTTGAAAGCTACTGCTCCTACTCCCAGGCTGGTATTGGATCCACTATCCCATGTTGTTGCTACAACAAGAAAGAGAATAAGAACATCAAAAATATGTCACAGCTGATGGTAAGGCAGCTGCATATGCTAATTAGAAAAAGAGGGGGAGAAGTCAAGATTCACTCAAAAGGAGGGCTTGTGAGTAAAGTTGGGTGCCTGGTCATAGAAAAAGGTCTTGAAAACTAGGGCAAAGTCACGATGGTATTAAACTGAAGAACAACACAATTCCAATCAATAAGCCCATGCTTTGGGGCATCATTCTTTCTTAATTTTACTGTTTCCCTCTTAATATTTTAGGAGGTGGGGGGGGGGAGAGAGAGAGAGAGAGCGCGCGCGCAAGCATGCACATGCATACACAAATAGCCATGTTTTAATATTAAACATCTCTTCAATGAACTAAGGTAAGCATTACTTATTCAAGCCCAGCCAGGAAAAGCAACTAACAGGTGAGAGCACATCACATTGGAATGGGAAGGAAGGGTGCCCTTGGGAAGAACTTTGGCAGGGCTTAAAGGCAGAAGTTTTTACCTGTTGGTCAGGGAATATTTCTTCGTATTATCTTCTCTAAAAACATCCGTAAGTATTTTTTTGGTTGGTTTTTGTTGTTGTTTGTTTTGTTTTGTTTTTCAGGTCTAGCAACATCAGCCTATGTTTCCTGACTGGATCTTTCAGAAATTTTTGAAAAATGGACTTCTCAGATTCAAAATATTTGTAAATGCACAAATGGCCTTTAGAACAATTAAAGAGTATATCCTTACCTAGTGTTCATCTTTTCATTCAGTACTCTGCCACTCATTTCTTAGAGGTTCCTAACAACTTACTATGATTGACAAGAGCAATGACTTGATAGTTGGTTTATATGCCATATCTAGGGAAGTGGAGAAATAATTAGATTCTGTCCTCAAAACCTTCAGAATGCTATGTCACTTATTTTTACATCTTCCCCAATGTTTAATAAATTCATAACAGTTACTTACTCAATTATCATTGAGTGAATGATGAGATGAATGAATACATTTATCTATGCCATACAAATAGAAGAAATGTTTGTTTTGGCAAACTCTAAGAATTTTAACAGGCATACAGGGAAAAAATTTTCACTTGGAATGACAGTACCAAGACTTCTAGTCACTTGGGTTGTCAAGGGTATTATATGAATACAGAGTGATTTCTTTGTCTTTGAAAACATGACAGAAGAATCAGATATCAATTGTATTACCATTATTACTCTGGAAAACTATTTTAGGTGTGAGGTCAAATTATGCTTTCTTTCATAATATCAAAGTACTGAATCACATGCTCAGAATAAGTAGTATCATTAATCAGTAGTCATATAGAAGAACAATGGATCAATTGAAGATGGTACTTATATGTGGGAATCATTTTGTTTTCTGCTTGTTTCATTTGGTATTACAAGGTAACTATCAGGGATTGGAAAAAATATATATGAGATAATATTTATTGTATGGAAACATACAAGCAAATAGGGAAAAAGCTTCCTGCAATGACTGGGATCAACTTTCTTATTTTTGTTTCCAGTCTTATGATTAAATTAAAAACATTTACAGTTGTGGTGATAGCAGAAACAGATCCAAGATAGTGTAGTTGGATTCAGAAAGAAATGATAAGCAATAGATGTGTCAACAACAAGCTACTAAAGAAGATAGTTTCAGACTAAGTTCTGTATTAGTAAGTAGGTTAAAAAAATCTCATGAACTTGTTCATTTATAATTAAATGTTAACATGGCCAAGCTTCCGTACAATAGAATCAATTTATGTGTTCCCAAAAAAAAGGAAAAAAAAGTACAAGATAATCCCTTTTCTGCAAATGGAGATATAGTTCTGTCAAATGCTCTTGATACTGGTAAAAATGGAAATTAAAGGAAAGCAAAATTTGCATGAGCCAAAAATTGTAGCTCTGTTAACTTAAGTTCTTTACCTTTCAAAAATCAGTGCCAAATAAACCCATAAGGACGTAGAAGGGGGCAGGTGAGATTCTGGATAGCCAATACAACTTTATGAATAAATCAGATGAGACAAATTTGATTTCCTTTGACATAATGTCAGGCACTTAGAATCACTTTAATTCAATAAGTATTTACTACACAATGCTCAGCACTGAAAGTTTAAAATTTCTGTCTATGTTTTGTGTTGGTGTCTGAGATCTATCACAGACAAAAGAATCTCCCTGAATCATTCTTAAAATGGGTGGAAATCGGGGGCAGAACCAAGATGGCAGAGTAGAAGCAGGAAATTCCCTTACCTCCCCCCACAACTACCTCAAATTCCCATAAAATATGACTCTAAACAAATTTTAGAGTTACAGAACCCACAAAGTGACAGACAGAAACAAATCTCCTGCTAAAGGTAGCCTGGCAGGCCAACAGGAAGGGTTCGTGGCAGCAGGCTGGGAGCAGAGTGCAGTCCCTAGTGAGCCAGGGTTTTAGCCCTGGGGAGGCAGTGACAGCAGCCACAGCAGATTCCAGGAGAGTGAATCAACAGCAGCTGTGGTGGTTTCCAGACTTTTCAACCCATAAACTCCAAAAATAAAATAAAAGGTCAGTCAGAACTCTGTTGGAAGTAAAGGGTGGGGTCTGGCCCCTGCCCCTGGGGTGAGAGGTGGCCAAGGCAGGGGGATTGCAGCATCTGCTGTGTGGTTGCTTCAGGAGCCCCTGGCCTAGAGATTGTAGGGGACCAAGCCACAATTCTGAGGGTAATCATGCTTGCTTTGACATGCTTAGATCTGGGTCACTTTCTTGGGTGGTGGTCCTGGGGTAAGAAAACACCAGTTTGCCAGTGTGTTGTCTGTAGAGAGGGTGGTCTCCTCAGACTTCTGACAACATTTGGAAAGCCCCAGCAATTCAGGACAAAGCTCTCCTCTGGAAACAGAGTTCTACTGTGGCAAAGAGCTCAAAAGTCGAGTAATTGACTGGCAAAGTGAAAAAGCAGATGAAGCAAAGCAAGCAGAGAAATCAAACCTTAGATTACTTTTTGAGGGACAAAAAGGATCAAAGCATGGAATGGGAGGCAGACAACAAAGTCAGAACTCCTGCATCAAAAGCTGCCAAGAAAAATATGAACTGGTTACAGGACAAGAGGAAGCCTAGGAAGGATTTTTGAGAACAAAGTAAGAGAAGTGGAGGAAAAGGGAAAACTGAGAAGAGAAATGAAAATGATGCAAGAAAATCATGAAAAGAGAGTCAACAACCTTACTGAAGAAAATAATACCCTAAAAAATAGATTAATTCAAATGGCAAAAGAGGCCCAAAAAGCCAATGAGGAGAAGAATGCCTTAAAAAGTTGAAATTGTCAGATGGAAAAAGAATCTCAAAAGCTTTCTGAAGAGATTAATTCCTTCAAAATTAAATTGGAGCAAAGGAAAGCTAATGACTTTATGAGATACCAAAATACTATAAAACAGATCCAAACAAATGAAAAAGTAGAAAGGAATGTAAAATATCTGATTGGAAGAACCACTGGCCTGGAAAATAGATCCAGGAGAGATAATTTAAAAATTATTGGGCTACTTGAAAGCCATGGTCAAAAAAAGAACCTAGAAATCATCCTTCAAGGAATTCTCAAAGAAAATTGCCCTCATATTTTAGAACCAGAGGGCAAAATAGAAATTGAAAGAATTCACTGATCACCTCTTGAAAAAGATACCAAAAAGAAAACTCCTAGGAATATCATAGCCAAATTACAGAGTTCCCAGGTAAAGGAGAAAAATATTACAAGCAGCCAGGAAGAAACAATTTGAGTATTGTGGATACATATTCAGGATAACACAAGATCTAGCAGCTTCTACATTACGGGATCAAAGGGCTTGAAATATGTTATTCCGGAGATCAAAGGAGCTAGGATTAAAACCAAGAATCACCTACCTAGCAAAATTGAGTATAATGTTTCAGAGGAAAATATGGTTATTCAATGAAATAGAGGACTTTCAGACATTCTTGATGAAAAAACCAGAATAGAAGCATGAGAAAGTAAACAGGGAAAAGAAATCATAAAGGACTTATTAAAATTGAACTATTTACATTCCTACATGGAAAAATGATGATTGTAACTCATGAGACTTTTCTCAATATGAGGATAGTTGAAGGGAATATATATATATATATATATATATATATATATATATA
>CM053580.1:89736115-89769947 GCA_028627135.1 Pseudochirops cupreus
TGTGTGTGTGTGTGTGTGTGTGTGTGTGTGTGTGTGTAAAGCCATTCTATGAATACTTCTTATTTATCAGTTCTTTCTTTAGATGCATATAGCATCTTCCTTTGTAATTAATTAGGGTATTTATAATAGTCAAAATGACTTAGTTCACTCAAAGTTATTCTTAAAACAATATTATTATTGCTATATACAACCTTCTCTTGGTTCTGCTCGCTTTGCTCTTTATTATTTTGTAAAGACTTTCTATGTTTTTCTAAGATCACTGAGCTCATCATTTCTTATAGGAGAGTAGTATTCCATCACAATCATATACAACAACTTTTTCAGCCATTTCCCAATTGATGGGCATCCCCACAGTTCTTTGTCACCACAAAGAGAGCTGCTAGAAATATTTTAGGGCCTATAGGTTCTTTTCCTTTTCCGCTAATTATTACTGGAAACAGACTTAGTAGTGGCTTTGCTGGGCCAAAAGATATAGGCAGTTTAATAACTCGTTGGGCATAATTCAGAATGCTTTCCAAAATGGTTGCATCATTTCATAGTTTCACCAACAGTGAATTAATGTCCCAATTTTTCCACATCCTTTTCAACAATTGTCACTTTCCCTTCAATCATTTTAACCAATCTGGTAGGTGTAAAATGATATCTCAAGGTTGTTTTAGTTATACTTCTCTAATCAATAATGGTTTAGAACATTTTTTTTACATAACTATAAATTGTTTTGATTTCTTCATTGGAAAACTGCCTATTTGTATCCTTTGACCATTTATCAACTGGAGAATGACTCATAGTCTTACAGATTTTACAAAGTACTTTATATATTTGAGATATAACACCTTTATCTGAGAATCTATACATTTTTAATCCAATTTTCTGCTCTCCCTTCTGATCCTGGTTGCCTTTGTTTCATTTGTATAAAACTTTTTAAATTTATCATAATTGAAATTATCCATTTTATACCTCTCTCTATTCTCTGTCTTTTGTATATTCATAAATTGTTTGCCTGTCTGTGTGTGATAAGTAGTATATTTCATGTTCTTCTAATATTTTTTTAATATCTCTCTTTATATCTAGGTCATGTATGCATTTTGATCTTATCTTGGTAACTGATATAAATATTGGTATATGTCCAATTTCTGCCAGACTGCTTTTCAGATTTCCCAACATATTTTACCAAATAACAAATTCTTATCTCCAAAACTTAAGTCATTACACTTGTCAAATACAAGATTACTATATTTATTTGCTGTTGTGAATTATGTGTCTACTCTATTCCATTTATCTACCTTTCTATTTCTTGGCCATTTGCAGATAGTTTGGATAATTACTGCTTTATAATATAATTTAAGATCTGGTACTGCTAAACCTCCTTTCTTTACATTTCTATTCTTTCTTTTTATATTCTTGACTTTTTTTTTCAAGTAAATTTTGTTATTGCATTTTTTCCCCAAAATTCAGTAAAATTTTTTGGTAATTGAATTGGGATGGCATTAAATATATAAATTATTTTAGATAAAATTGTAATTTTAATGATATTGGCCCTGCCTAATGATGAACAATTAATATTTCTCCAATTATTTAAATCTGATCTTATTTGTATAAAAATTCTTACAATTTTGTTTATATAGTTCCTGGTTTTGTTTTGGCAGGTGTACTCCTTATTTTGAATAGGGTATTTCTTATTTTCTCTTCTGGAGGGTTTTGTTTGTCATATATAATAATACTGATGATTTATGTGGTTTTACTTTATATCCCTCTACTTTGCTAAAATTAATTGTTTCAATTAGCTTTTTACTTGAGTCTTTGGGATTCTCCAAGCAAAATATCATATTATCTGCAAAATAGATAGTTCTATTACTTCATTTGTATTCTGATTCCTTTTATTACTTTTTTTCTCTTACTGACATTGGTAGGATTTTGTCTGCTTTATATTTTTGCCACTTCTACCTCCAGCTATCTTCATAGTTCCACTGATGCTTGTGACTAAACTATGGCAATGAACTAATTATACTTTCAGTGCAAAAAGCAGAACTGACCCTCTGAAAACTTGTGGAATAGATCATACTTGTTTGTGGTCTCTTCCCCGCCCCTCCCATCTCTGTACTTTGCTTCCTTCTCATACTCTATTTTTCTCCTCTAGGAACCTAGGCATTTCATTTCATTTTATCTCATTTCAACAAATATTTAATGCATACATGATGTGCACTGCACCAGATGCTCAAAAAGATGTAAAGAACAATGAGTGGCAGCTGTACAGCCAAGGAGTCTAGAACTGAATTGACAATATAGCCCCAAACTTGGAGGCAGAAGACCTGAGTTCAAATTTCAACTCTGCCACTTGTAAGCTGTTTAGCTTTGGGCAACACACTTTTTAGTCTTCAGTTTTCTTGCCTGTGAAAGGAAAGATTTGGGATAAATTATTTCAAAGATCCTTTGATCTCTAATACTTTGTGAGTCTATATGGAAAATTTTCTTCACAAAACATGGCAAGTGCAGAAGAGAAGCATTAAGCATTTGACAATAATTGCTGGCAGTTGAGTCCTGAAGAATGAGTAGAAGAGCAGGTGGTGATAAGTGATAGAGGTGAAGGGCCTTAAAGGCATGTGGACCAGGTTAAACAAAGGCATGGAAGCAGAAAATTGTGGGCTGTGGTCAGGAAAAAGCAAATAATTCAATTTGACTAGTGCAAAGCATGTGAGGAGGAGGTATATGAGTCAAGCTAGATTAATTGTGTTCCTTTTTCTTTGACATAGCCACCTAGTTCACTCTTTCATATTGTAAGTTAATTTCTTTTCCCTTGTTCCTATGTGTTGGGCCACCGCTTTCACTGATTAGTTGCCCTAATGAGGGTCACAATGATCAGTTTACAAAATCACAAAGCTGAGAATAAACTGTAAACAGAGATAGCAACTACTGCTGAACGTGACCTAGAATTATATATCTACCAGATAATTATATATCCCAACCAGCATCAGGTGGATCTCCATTGCTTAGGAGAATCGGGGCAGTTCCATCCTTAGCTTCATGACCTGAGCCCATTGTATAGCGTTCATGGAAGCAATGTAGAAGGAAGGTGGTCTACTTAAGATGTGAGAATAGTACAGAAACATTGAAAAGGATAACCTTGTCTATACATTCAGAACTAATGAGATGGCTTGAGGTCGATGGAAAAAGGTTGTATTCTTTAAACTTTTGGTATTGATCTATTTCCAATGGGAATAGTACATAAAACGCAAAGAGAGAAGGTTAATCTGATTGCTGCCTTCAAGCTGCATTATTAGTATTGTTATCTCATGTTTTAATTGAGTGCAAATGCATAGTACTGTTTTTAATACGTTAATGTTTAGTTAGAAAGCATTGCACTTTTAAGTGGACAAATTGTAAAAGATTTGTTACAGTTATTTAGGACTGGCATCCAATTGCTATGTTTTCCCTTTTCATTTGTAAAATGAGAACATGTTATAAATTTTAAAATGCTTGTTAATATCTCATTGAAATCATACTAATTTATCATGATTAATTTTAAATTACCTTAGGAGACAAAAGACGAACAAATAATTATGGCTTAATAGTCCATAATGACAAACCATACAATCCTAGGTAAAATTCAAAACTATATTAAATTCTAAATAGATTACAATATTCCAGGGCAATACTGGAAAGAACTGTGTTGAAAAAGAACAGATAAGAATAACAAGTAATAAAGTCGAGAAAAGGACAATAATTGTCAGAATTTGTTGAGGCATGTGTTCTTTCTTACTTAATTCTTAGACTTTGATTTAAGGTGGAAATATATGATGTTCCAGCAGATTTTCAATATATGACAAACTTACTGGTATGTATATCAGTGAATACTGATGGGGAAAATGTAATAAAATAAAATCAATATTTTAAAAATCAACATTAGCATATAGCAACATTAGGTAGAATAACAATGATATCTCATATTTACCTAGTTCTTTTTGTATGAAATATTTTCCTTACAACTACTCTGTGAATTTAAGCTGTAACATTCTTACTTTTCAGACCAAGAAACTACAATTAGCATGCCTTGTTCAGTTATTATTCAGTTGTTTCTGACTCTTCATGACCCCATTTGGGGTGTTCTTGGCAAAGATACTGGAGTGGTTTGCCATTTTCTTCTCCAGTTCGTTTTATAGATGAGGAAACTGTGGCAAACAGGATTAAGTAACTTACTCAGGGTCACACAGCTAGTAAGGCCAAATCTGAACTCAGGTCTTCCTCACTCCAAGCCCAGTGTTCTCTATCTACTGCATCACCTAGCTGCCTCATCCATAATAAGTTCATATAAAAGGTTCTCTAGGTTTTCATCTCTCCCTTCTTCAAAAGGTACAAAAAATAGTAACAACAACAACAAAAAAAAGCAGGGAAAATTGATCACGGGAAATGATGTTCTAACTTTGGTACTTTCCTACACACACACACACACACACACACACACACACACACACACACACACTCACAAAGTCCCTTGCATTTTTCTATTTGCTTTTAAGTATGCGTATATATGAATAAAAAAAAAAACAAATGTATAAATTTGTAGTCATCATTCACTGTCAAAGGAAACCAGGGTCTATTTCATCATCTTGCCATCTGCTTTGCATCTGTGCTCTACACTCCCTTAGACATCCTCTGGACCTGACCTCTACAGAAGTTCCCAAATAGCCCACTGGGATTTAGAACTCCATCTTCATACTGATACTTCATATTTGGTAACTGAGTTCAAAACCACCTAATGAACTAATTTAGCTATCCTTAAATGATGTTTCTTATCCCATCTAGTGGCAGGAAACCAGGACCTATCCAGATGCCTTATCATCTTCCCAGCTGTCCCCAGACACATCACCTGCCTCTGCTTCTTTTGACTTCTCACTCTTACTTTGGGAGCAGCAATCAAATAAATAATGCCAGATCCTCTTCACAAGTCTTGTAACTTTCCAGACCATGTAGTGATATGTGTTCCTATTAGAGAGGAAGCTCCTTGAAGGCACATACTCTTTTACCTTAATATTTTTAACCCTTGGTATCAAAACAGTGCCTGGCACATAGTGGGTGCTTAGTGAATGCTTTTTCTTTCATTCATTCTTCCTATTTGTCTCTTAGGAGCATAATAATATGCTTTTCCAAATCACGTAGGAGAGGAAAACTCTGCCTATCATTCCTGTATTGCTCAATCACCTTAAACTAGTGCAGATAATCTATGTTTAAAGTATTCCAAGATAGCTGTAGAGGCAGTCGCTGCTACCTATGGACAATATAACTCCCTATTTAAACCAGTCAAGGATTTGATGGCCAATTGAAAACACTTATTTGCTTACTTTAGAAGGCAGTATGACTGTAGATAATAACATCTATGCTGCATATAGAGCCACAGAAAAATGACTTTATGATAAAACTCAGAATGGGGATTGGGAAGAAGAGGTGGTATCTTTTTCTGTGCATTATGCCCTTTGTCTATTGTAAAGTATTACAGGCAAGAGTAGTAAGATATTCAGTGCCACATATCATGGCAACTGGGTCAAAATAGAGACACAGATGAGCAAGTGAAATTGAATGTGGTGGGGATGGAAGATGGAGGATGGGGAATTATTTGAAAATCTAACACAAAAGCAATAGAAAATATAGAGATAATCCTCTAGCATAGGGTTTGGGGAGAATCTGATTAATTTGTTTTTGTATATCTAGAAGTAAAGTCCTTGGTGGCAGTGAATGGGTCTGTTGCATATAAACGGCTCATCCTTAGATTCTATAATAGTACTGTGGTCATGAGCCAAGAACAAATGCCTTTTTCATCATAACCAATAAAGAAAGCTTAGTTCTATCCTTCCCATCTGGGAAGACTTCACTTTTGTGCACTCAAGGCACAACCTAGAAGAGTTTCCAAATATTTTCCTGTATTTTCATGTGTACTAGCTGAGATCTATTTCAGCCTTTCTGGATTCCTGGTAATAAGAAAAGGGAACCTGTTAAGCACATTTTATATTAAAAACACATTCATACACACATTAATTAAGCATCCACTGTCTGCTAGGTACTATATTAGACTGTGGATACAAAACCAGTTTGTTTTTCTCTTAAAGCCATTTTCCTCAAAGAACTTATCTAACATTAAACAAAGGAGATTAATATATATATGATAATTTTGGTGAGAAGAAGGCATTAAAAACTAAAATGATCAGGAAAGACCTCCCAGAAAAGAAAGCATGAATAAGCCTTGTAGTAATCTAAGGATTCTAAGAGTAGATATGAGGAATAACTGTGTTCCAGGCATGTGGAATATATTCTTTGCAAAGGCATGGATGTGGAAGATGTTAAGGCTGAATTCAGAGAGAGGCAAGGAGATCAATTTGTCTGGAAAACTGAACAGACAAAGGTAAATAGGTTGTAGTAAGTTAGTAAAGGTAGGTGGGAGCCAGATTGTGACAGGATTTAAATGATAACTTGAACCGATTCTACCATACCTTAGAGATAAAATGAAATCACTGAAAGTTCGTGGACAAGGAGTGACGCAGACAAGCAAGGTTTAAGGAAGATGATTTTGGCACCAATGGAGAGGATGCGTTAAGGAAAGGAAAGACTGAAAACCAGGAATCCAGTTTTGAGGCTGGAAGAGTCCAAAAACCTGATAAGATTCTGAACAATTCTTCCAGTTACCCAGACTTTTAAACAAAATTAAATGCTTAAAACTTTCTCTCATCTTCCACTTCCTTTCCATTGTTACTCCTATTAAATTAGTCTAGACACTCATCCATTAATTCCTGAATTATTTTACTAACTGCTTAACTGGTCTCTGTGTATCCAGTTCCTTTCTTCTCAAATCGTTGTTTAGTTGTTTTCAGTCATGTCCCACTCTTAATGAACCATTTTGGAATTTTTTTGGCAAAGATACTGTGGAGTAGCTTTCTTTCTTCTTCTCCAGCTCATTTTACAGAGGAGAAAACTGAGACAAACAGGGTTAAGAGACTTTTCTTTGGTCACACAACCAGCTAATTGTTTGAGGTCTGATTTGAACTCAGACACCTGCTTTCAGGCTTGAAACGCCTAGCTGTCCCTCTCAAATCATTAGGGTTTATTGTAATAATAATAATAATTGTAGTTATTATACATTATATAAATATAATAATTCCTGTTGTTGTTGTTACCTGGTATGGCAATCCTTTGCAAGCCACAGGTGCTCTATATTTTCCTTTTTGTTTTCCTGCAATTTCTAGGCATCAAAGAGAAGGTGGAATGGGAGTTGAATTGCCCAGGTCTTTTAACATAAAAAGAGTTGGTAGTCTGTTTAATGTTGTGTTGCACTGGGACATTTGAAATAAAGAGTTTCTTGCTTTAGGGAAAACAGGCTAGAAGAAACTAGGAGACACAAGGGAAACACACTGTTCAAGACACAGAGATACGGCCTGGATGGAGCTTGCAATATAGGTTATTGGGATGGTGGCTGTGACATTGGGGGAAAAACACAGTGAACCTTAGAACCACTCCTGGATTTCACTTTTTTCCCCTGGTCATTGACCAAGAAGTGAATGCTACTCCTACAGAAATCCAGATGAAAGATTGCCTGAGGCCAATTGCTGAGATGGCTCTCTCCCACCTCCACCCAATTTGTGTGACTTTGATGACAAGACTAGCTCAGTAGCCCTCTTCCACAAAAAGCCTCTGGCATATCAGTTCCCTTGGTGAAAATAAAGCAGACAACTCAGTTCTTAACAGGAGCAGTTCCTGCCATAGGGAAGGTGAAATTTCAGACCTTTCTAGGAATGGCTGACTCAGTCACTTGGGATTTTTAATATTTCTCTTACTTTGATTTCATTCAATAAATGTACTCTATATTGTGAGTGTGTAGTCCTTTGGAGTCACATAAGGTTAAGAAGGATATAAGAATACAGTGGGAAATGGGAGGAACAAGTCATTTTCATAAATTATGACATTTTAGAATTTTTATACCCTGCACAAAGAACTTGGATATGACACTAAAAGGAATTCTGGGAGCTTGGGAAACCAAGCAAAATACATCTGCACTCAAACAAAAGAACTCAGGCTGATAGCTCAGGGCCTCCAGCGTCACCTAGTGTCTTGTTCAGAAATTACTAGCTCAGCCCTGCCCTTGGCTGGAGAGGGACAGAAGAAGCTTTGCCAACTATTTGCATACTTGCCTTTCAAATTTAGTGCCAATATATAGCTCAGGAAAAACAAACAGTCCTATCATACATTTTCAAAACACAGTTTTCATTTCTCTACTCTTCAGTGACTTCTTTTCTTCTTAATCTAAAGTTGAAACACATTAGTCAGAAAAGGCCCTCCACATTCTCATACCAATTATCATTTTAATTTTGTTTTTTCTACTCCCCAAATAAGCTTTCTGCTTGAATCTGACCACCTACTCACTGCCCGCCCCAGCTTACAATAAAATAATAATTTCACATATTTTATAGTATTTGTTAATTTTCAATTCTTTCATATACATTAGCTCATTTAATCTTCATGAACATCTTGTGAGGGAGTATTATCATTTATAGGAAAATTAAATGCAGACAAGTTAAGTGACTTGTCAAATGGCATATAGCTAGTACACAGTAGAGCTGTACTATAAACCCACATCATCTGACTTCAAGATTTACAGTGCTCTTCTCTTGACACAATGCTGCTTTATTTATAACAAGTCTTTTTAAATTAGAGTCCCTTTCCTTCCTGTCTGCTTATGTGAAATCTATCCATTATTTAAGGTCTAGCTGATTCCCTCCTTTCCTGGTTGTCTTTTACTAGCATCCTCACAGCAATCTTTTTTTCCCTCCTCCGAATTGATAGAAGAGTCAATCATTTAAGAGGTAAATTACACACAGCTTTGTGGAATATCTTATCCTGCTGAACCCTCTTGTTATTGACATAAACTTTACAAAATTTTCTTTCTCGTGTAGGTTGCAAGTTTCTGGAGGGCAAGGATAATGTATGAGAGTCACCAACTAAATTTCTTCTGTTGAAGTAGGAAACCATCATGCCTTCCTATCCATCTACCTTGTCACTGTCTCCTAAAGTGTTTAGGCTTCATCATTCACTTTATCTCTATGCTTGCAGATCACTGGCACTACCATTTGATCTACTTATATGACTTAAGAACCCCTGACCTTGCCAAGTCATTTGCTGATACATAGACTCTTTGTATTTCAGGGCCTTTCCATCTATCCCACATCAGATTTTTGTTTTTCAGATGTGTTTCCCTTAATTAGGGTATGAGCTCCTTGAGAGAAGGATCTCTCTCTCTCTCTCTCTCTTTCTCTCCCTCTTGTTAACCAAAGTGCTTATCATATAGGAAGCATGTAATAAATACATTTTTGGCTGACAGTCATATTTCCCCCACTGAATAAAAGATGAAGCAGACTCTTCCAACAATCTGATCTGGTGATTAAAGAGATTTTTTTAAAAGGCAGGAGGAGGGGGAGAGAAAGGTTATATTTATATAAAAATATTTATAGCAGCTCTTTTTGTGGTGGCAAAGAACTGGAAATTGAGGGGATGTCCATCAATTGGGGAATGACTGGACAAGTTGTGATATATGGTTGCAATGAAATACTATTGTGCTATAAGAAATGATAAGCAGGATGATTTCAGAAAAACCTGGACTTCCGTGAGCTGATACAAAGTGAAGTGAGCAGAAACAGAACATTGTACATAGTAGTAGTGATATTGTATGATGATCAGCTATGAATGATTTAGTTATGCTCAGCAATACAATGATCCAAGACAATTCCAAAGGACTTAAAATAAAAAATGCTGTGCATCTCCAGAGAAAGAACTGATAGAGTCGGAATGAAGATTGAAGCATACTATTTTTTGATTTTTTTTATGTGTGCTTGTATTTGTGTGTATTTTCCTTCATAACATGACTAATATTAAAATATGTTTTTTTATGATTCAACGTGTCATATCAAATTGTTTACCATCTCAGGAAGGGGGAAGGTGAGGAAGGGAGGGAGAAAATTTGGAACTCAGAATTTTAAAAATGTAAAATATTGTTCTTGCATGTAAATATGAGAACATAAAATATTCAAAATAAAAAAGTAAAAGCAAAATGTCATCTGGTGATTGCATAAGGAAATGAGGAAAGTACAAAATTGTGGAACCTCCAATTTTCCTAACTAAGGAGAGACAGAAAGAGCCTCTGGGTCGTTGAGAGTGCAAAGCTGTTGTTGTTGTTCAGATGTTTCATTCATTTCAAATTCTTTATGAGCCTTGTGAGGTTTTTCTGGCAAAGATATTGGAGTGGTTTGCCATTTCTTTCTCCAGCTCATTTTACACATGAAACTGAAGCAAATAGGGTTAAGTGACTTGCCTAGGGTAACATAGCTAGTAAATATCTTAAGCCAGATTTGAATTTAGGAAGATTAGTCTTTCTAACTCTCTAAGCTCAACACTCTATCCATTGTACCACATGGGAAAATTGTGTTATAGGTGGCATTTGAAGTGTCAGAGCATTCTGTATTTCCTGTAGGGTTTGTAACATTTGACTAGCAATTCCAGTGGTTCCAATCTTTTAAATGAGGTCATGGGTATTTAAAAGGAAACATGAGCTGCTTCTCATTACTCAGTTGTCAGTTTGTGCCTTATCCTCGACAACTTGGCTATCTGCTACTTGATTAACAAATGGTGATAGGAGAATGACAATAATAACTCTGACTAGTTATTACTCCTGAGTAACTCTTAACTTCTCTGGCCCTCAGTTTCCTTACATATAGAATAAGCAAAATGGGCAAGATGTCGTTTAACATCCCTTCTAGCTTCTAAATCTTGTGATTTCTAGGCAGTAAGGGAGGCACTGATGATTTCAGGCACAAGAATGATATCCTTGGGAGCAAAATTTGGGGCAAGCTTTAAAAAAGGGAAGGATCATCATAAAGTAGCAAGGAAGAAAAGATAATTTCCTCCTTAGGCCAGTCCAGAGGGTGAAGAAGAGCTTCTCTGGGGAGGAGGATGAAAGGGGGAACCCTTGTCAAAGCTTGGGAAGCTGAGGCAGGTAAGTCATACAATGGAGAGAATACTGGATTTAGATTCAAAAAGACCTGAATTCAGATTTGACCATAGGCCCTGACTATGTGACCCTAGGAAAGACATTTAAAATCTGTCTCATATTCCTCAACTATAAAATGAGAATAAGAATAGTACCTACCTCATGGGTATATGTCTACTCTGGACCAGCCCTACAGAAGGAATACTTGCTGCCATTAGGAATATCCTTCTCCCCTGACCCTGTCTGCCCTTTCTCCCATTGCTCCTTGACTTGGGTTTCCCAAAAACTACGTGTCTACTTACATGGTTTCAATGAGATGGTAGTCACCAACCAGTGAGATTGGTGAGGAATATCAGGGCTTTCCATTTGCTCTGCCAGCATGTCTTGCATTATCTAGGCCTTATCATCTGTCTTGCTTCTATGCCCTCCATACCCCCCAAAATGTTAAATGACCTAGTAATATAATCAAAGAACCCCTGGTGCTTATTATCTTTCCCCCTACAAATTTTCTAGTACTTCTAGTCTAGTACTACTAGTACTCTTAGCACTTCTATTCATCTAACATCTGAACATGTCAATGACAACTAAATTACTTTTGAAGATACTCATTAGCAGAGTAGTCACACAGTTAGCTAGTATCTGAGATCAAAGTCAAACTCAGGTCTTCTCTATTATAGGTCTAGGACACTCTTCACTGTACTACCTATCTATCTTATTGGTAGTAGTAGAGACAAGGACATGGGTACATTTGTCTCCTGAGTTACTTTTCAGATGCATATTTCTGTGAGGCTACCATATTAAAATAAAATTATAACAGCACTTTGAATTCATAGTAAGTTTTAGGTTAACCATATTTGTCTCATTAGTTATTAATTACAATCCATATTTAGTCATTATAATTCAATTTTCTCTAATTTCTTGACATACACATCAATTTTTTTCCAATGAAAAATCATCACCTGTCACAATGATTTTATAGATTGCTTGGTTCAACATTTGAAATGGATTTTCATGTTCATTTTTGGTTCTCTGTGCTTTCCTTTGGTACTGAATTATAAACCAGGGTGTGAATTGGACCAGGCAATAGGCAGCTTTCAGCTTTGATGGCCTAAATTACCTGGAGCACTGTGTCGGCACCCATTTCATGCATAGCTGGAGATGGGCCTTGTTGGTCTCCTGAGTACATATACAGTTTGGGGGTTGCTGCTTTATCAGATAGCAGCTCCATCTGCCATTTGGGATGTCTGTTCTGTAGCCAAATTATAACATCTACTTGGCAGAATGATAGTGAGAGGAGATGCCTAAAGAAACATCAGCATGTATAAATACAAGACTTAAATTACCTTAGAAGAAGGAAAAAAAGTCATTACTTTGTTTCAGCAAAAGGTCATATCTTTGGTATCTCAGCACTGAAACAATTAAGTTCTTTACATGTACTTTATAAAGTTTTTGCTAGAGAAAAATTGTACATGCGGAAGGGATGGGTCAGATTAAAAAGTGATTTTATTTTGGGATGACAATATTCATTACCTGCCTGACATGAGATGATTAGTTGTTTAAAATTCCAGAAATGGCATTCAAATAACTAAACCTAGTGCCAGTTTTCAGCTACAAAGGTGTTTGATTAGCTCTTGGTTCCTCTGAGGTTAATGCATCAACAACATTAACAAGGTATTTTCTAAATTAGCCCAAGGGGATTATTTCTGCTTTATTCTTTTTGTCCTTCCTAGTCTCCTTTTCTTAATTTGAAGCAAAAAAAAAAAAGCAAATAGCCATTTAAGTCAGATCTTTTCTGACAATACTGCAGAAAAAGAATAAGCAAAAGCAATACCCCTACCTTCTAAAAACAAATGAAAATACTTCCCATGAGCCCACAACACTCAAATAACTCACATGTAACAAAGATCCCTCCACTAAACCCCTACTCCAGTGGGTAGGTGTACAGCCTACTCTCTGCTTTCAAAGGCTAGTTTCGTACAAAACAAGTTCACATAGGTCCTACTACACTTGAAAGACTTCCTGTGAGGGTTTAGGAAATGCATTGTCTTTATTATCCAAGGGCTACATAACTAGATTTAGAAAGGAGCAGTATTTGCAACCTCTTAAAATAGGTAATGCTTTTTTATGTCTATTGTGCTAGAAAAGCTTTGGGAATTTGTCAAAGTTCTTATTAAAGCAAAAAGGCATGAAAAGGGTAGTTATCATCTACATCAGGGGTAAGATCGGAGGACAATTCAAAGCAACTCTTCTCAAAGCCTCCATTTAAGGAGAACTGTCCAGGCCTGCTATCTCTTCATTTCCTACCCATCTGCAGGTTATAGTCCCTTTGACATCATCATGCCTCTGGGGCTGATACCCCCTCTACTTTGAAGCTAACATTTCTATATTGTCTTCTGTGTTGGATTGTAAGCTCTTTGAGGGCAGGGATTGTCTTTCTTTTTCCTATTTATGTCCCTGGCGCTTAGTACAGTGCCTGGCATATAGTAATAATTAATAAATATTCTTGACTGACTGACTTATGAATCAGTGTGAAGATCCCTGAAAACACTAATGCAAAAAAGATGCAACTTGGGTGTCTATCTTCCTTAGGTGTCTGACATTTTATTAATCAGAAAGGAGCAAGGAAAAAAGAAGAGGCCAAGGGGCAGAAAGTTAGATCTCTGCACCAGTCCTCACAAACAATGTCATGGATGTTCCTGTTTGCATGAAGGTATTATAGAAGAAAGACTTTTTAGCAAGTTGACCTCCTATATTTAGCAAAGCTAGGAAAGCCCAAGGAAAGAACACCATAGATAAGGGACACACTAGTGCACTGAAGGAACCAGATGGAAATAGAAATTACCTAAAATGTGATCCTAGGAAGAAGGCATAAGTGAAAGACGTGAAAATTTGGATTTCTTGGACACAAGACCAAGGAAAAGGTGAGAAGTGGCCAGAAGTTGAATCAGTCCTTAAAAATATCTACTCTAAGGTAAGATTTTATTTATTTCTATGGCAGAAACCTAACATTAAGGATCAAAATAAACTGTATAAGTGAATATATTATGAGAAGATGAAAAAGTCCAAGTTTCACAATAGACATTTTTATAGTACTTTAAGGTTTGAAAATTATTTATCTGCATTATGCTCTGTGACTCCTATCACAACTCTGTGAAGTAAGTATTTAAGGTATTATTACTTCCACTTTATAGATGAGGAAATTAATGATCAGAACAGTTATGTGACATAAAAGCAAGGGTACACTGGAGTCTGTTCAGACTCACTATCAATCGTCTGATCATTGAAATTTCAGTGTGAGCATTTATACCTCAGAAACTTACAAATTCTACAAATCAGGAAGTGATTTATTATGTAGTAGATTATTCAAATTTAAGAAGAATGATGAGAATGACGCTAATAGTGCAGGTTAAACTTAAAATTGTGTCATCAGTACATTTTTTTTTGAAATCCAGTTGTTAAACATTTTTTAGCAACCATGACTTAAAAATATTGGAAGTAGTATTTAATCTCAGGTATTTCATCTCCTAAGTTCAGCACTGTTTCCATTATAACACCTTCTTACACCAAACCTTACTCAGAAGACTAATGCCTGAGCCCTCTTTCTCTCCCTGCCCCCAGGAAAGATGAATCATGGAATTTCAGTATCAATGTTGAAATTGTAAGGATTTTCTAGTAGAAGAATAGGAAGGCTGGATCCTGTGAGTAGGTTGCAGCTTCACTTACTTCAAGTAAAGATGATGAGCATTAATGAGCACTCCCAGAAGAGACAGTTCAGAAAAAACAAACAAACAAACAAGAGAGAAATGGTTGTGGCCATTCTTTCCCTGACAAGGACCATAAGTACTCTAAGTAGTTCCAAGGGATGTATGTGAAGGATGATAGCCTCCAGAAACTTCTCAAATTTTAGAACCATGGTAGGAGGAGTCTGATAAGTTATTAAATGTTTATATAAAACCTACTCTACTTTGTTTCAAGGCTTTGTCTCAGATTATTCCCATGAGTAGCAGCTGAATTTAGTGGAAATTTTCTCAATTAAGTAGGAAACACTAAGTTCTGGTTAAGAGGATAAGAACCATACCCATAGCCATAATATCCAGGGCAGATGTGCTTTGTTCTCAGAAAGGCCCATTCCCCTAAGTCCCTTCCCATTCATTTGAGAATAGCAATGTTCTTTATACCTTACTTTAGGGAATGTGCAATGAAATTGTAATCAGTGGTTTCTTTTGCCTCAGAATGCTATAAAATGACTATGTATCTAATACCTGCCTTACTGTACAACTATATAACCAAATGTCATATTCACCCAGCAGTCTCCCTACTATGATACCAAATTGCTTTTCCTTTCAGTTTGACTTCTCATCTAACTTGACCTCAAGTCTTTGGACCACTGGTGGTTAAGACTCTCCCTGGGCTCTTTAAAAACCTAGGCTGAGAAATTCCTTAACAACACTACACACTCCTATTGATTAAGAAGACAAATTTCAATGAAAAATCAGCAAATGTTTATGAAGCACCTACTATATGAAAGATACTCTGCTCCAGACTGGGGATACAAAAAGAAAATCAAAAGAATCCTTATACAGATGAGTAAACGCAAGTTAATTTTAGTAGAGAGTTAATCTAATGGGAGACTAGAAAGTCTTAGCTCAGGAGATGGAACCTAACCTGAGACATGGAGGACATAAGATTACAGTGGGGGAGAAATGTTTTGGTAATGAGGCAGGAGAAGGGGTCTATATATGTGAGGGAAAAGAGGTTGAAGATGACATTGGGAATTTGGGGAATATCAAAGACAATTTATACGAAATAAGAGTGGAAAAGTAACTTTGGTTCATATTAAAAAAAAAAAAAAGATTTAAATGCCAGGTTGAGAATGTTACCTAAAGATTTTTGAGTGATGAAGGTCACATTCCTAGTGACAAACTCTTAGGATATTCATGCAAAAAATTTGTTTGAAAACCAAAAGTATTTTTTAAAATTTAATTTTACAGAAGCCTCCACTGTTTAAACAACTGTTATTTTTGAAACCAAGGGAGTCATTAATCTCTTATATGAAGATTCTGCCAAACTATATATCTATCAGGGAACCAACCCTTCTGGCATCTATACCTGACCATAACTGATATAACAATAACACAAAAAAATTAATATATATGATGCTCAGATATAGATTCTTACAATATTATATTGTATACTAACAAGCTATTTTTGCTCATCAAAGGGAGAGTTAAATATATTATAGAGACACTAATGTGGACTCATGGGTGGTTGTTGTCCTTTGTAATCAAAAAGGACCAAAATGACATCACTACATTGGGGTCAATGTACCCTGTGTCTGACTATGGCTAATCAGACCAACATGAGCTTGGAAGGTTCTACCACAGGTTGGGTGCAGATAGTCCATATAAATAGTTAGAATGGAGATATCTCTGAATTTGTGCATCTCACATTTCTTTTGAGCTATTACAATTCTGCTTTGTTTGTAGTGCACAGTACCTTTTTTGATGCCAGCACACCATGCTGGGAGGTCCTGAGCCAGTGTCTCCCATGCTTCATAGTTGATTCCAAGGTTCTTCAGAGACACCCTAAGAGTGGCATCATATGGCTTCTTCTGACCTTCATGTAAGCGCCTGCTTTCTGTGAGTTCTCCATAAAATTGTGGCAAACATGTTTGACATTTCAATAATGTGGCAAAATCTATCAAAGTTGTGCTCTCTACAGTAGAGTTTAAATACTTGTCAGTCCAGCTCCAAAAAGGACTGAAGTATTCTAGTAAAGAATGATCATAGGGTACTAGATCTTGAACTAAAAGTGACTTCAATGGCCATCTTGGCTAAAGTTTATTTAAGATCACACAGGTAGTAAACATCAGAGGCAGCATTTGAACTCATTCCCTCCGGCTCAAAAGCCACTGAACTTTCCACACAACCACATTGCCTGCTTAGCTTATCTTTATGTTCTAGCTCCATTTTGTCAGCATGCCAAACTAGAGAGATCCCTAAATTAGATTGCTGTCTAAAATGTGGAACTCTGATCTCTGTCCAGAAAGAGGGGAATAAGGGAGTTAATCTTGACCTGGGGGCACTTGACCTCCTTTTTCCTAACTGATGGTGATGGCTATGAATAGTTGTCAGTCTTTCCTTATCACGCAGTGGTTTTCCACAATTCTGCTTTAGAGGACAGGAGCAAAATTATGAAATGCCCAGCAAAGACATCACACCAGAGGATCATGAATTTATAGCGGAATGGATATTAGAGATCATCTAGCCCAGTGGTATCAAACTCAGATAGAAGCATTATATTCACTTAGAAACCCATAAATTAACATTAGTGATGTTTATGTTTTAATTTAAACATTTTCCAATTGTATTTTCTAATATGTTTTGTTTATTTTGTCAAATATTTCCTAATTAGATGCAAAAAAAAAATTAACATTCATTTAAAAAAATTGAGTTCTGAATTTTTTCCCTTCTTTCCCTCCACCACTCCTTGAGCAGGCATGCAATATATTGATCATACATAGAAAGCCATGTAAAACATTTCCATATTAGCTGTGTCACAAAAGATGCCCACCCTCCCACATACACACAAAGAAATAAAAGTAAAATTTTAAAAGCATGCTTCAATCTACACTCAGAACTGAACGTTTCTCTCTCTGGAAGTGAATGGCACTTTTCATTGTGGGACCATTGGATTATTGTTTTGATCAGAGTAGCTACTCATTCATAGGTGATCATCCATACACTATTACTGTTAATATCTACAATTTTATATTCTGTGTACAGTTCTCCTGGTTCTGCTTACTTTGTATCATTTCATGTAAGTTATCCTAGGTTTTTTCAGAAACATCATGTTCCATCACAGTCATATACTGTAATTTGTTCAACCATTCCAAATTTGTGGGCATCCCCTCAATTTCCAAATCTTTGTTAACACAAATAGAAGCTGCTATCAATATTTTTGTAGAGGTAGGCCATTTTCATTTTTCTCTGATGTCATCAGGATACAGACCTCAAAATAGTATTGCTGGGTCAAAGGGTATACGTGGTTTTTATAGCCATTTGGGCATAATTCCAAATTGTTCTCCAGAATCGTTGGACTAGGCAACAAATCTAACAACAGTATATTAGTGTCCCAATTTTCCCACATTCCCTCCAGCATTTGTCATTTTCCTTTTCTGTTATGTTAGCAAATCTGAGTGCTGTCTCAGGGTTGTTATAATTTGCATTTTTCTAATCAATAGTGATTTAAAGCATTTTTTCACATGACTTAATAGCTTTGATTTCTTCTTCTGAAAACTGACTGTTCATATTCTTTGACTATTATTGATTCAATCCCAAATGCATTTTAATCTGGTTGGGGCCACACTCAGGAACTTTGTGGGCACAGGGCACATGAAGACCCTGAGTTTGATAGTTCTGAAAGAAAATACATGTAATTTAAAAAAATTTATTTTGTTTTCAATTTGTAGAACAAAACAAGCATTTTCATAATAGAGTACAATAAAAAAAGATGATTGTGCATGAAACTGTAAATCTACCATGTACAACTTGCTGATGTCTTCAATCATGCCATTTTACTGATGGGGAAACTGAGGATGGAGAGGTTTAGTAACATGTTCATGATCTGTAGGTTGATGAATGACAGAGTCAGGATTTGAACTCAGAAGTTCTGACTTCAAAACTAACATTTTTTTTTACCGCATTATGTGGTTTGGATACAACCATTGGGAAGCAAGCACAGGGGAAAACAGTTCAGTTGACATAATTAGAAGACATTTGGGGGGTGGAGTCAAGATGGCAGCATAGAAGCAGGAGAAATTTGTGGCTTCCACCATAACCACCTCAAATACTTATAAAATATGACACTAAATAAATTTGAGAGCTCCAGAATTCATAAAATGACAGAGAAACAAGGCTCCAGCTGAAGGCAGACCAGCAGACAGATGGAAAGGGCTCATTGCATCACACTGGGAGCAGAGCTCAGCCCCATGTGGTTTTAGCCTCAGGACATGCAAGAGAAGCCCTGGCTGGAGCTTTCAGGAGAGCAGATCACCTGCAGCTGTGGTGGTTTCCAAAATTACCAACCCAGAGGAGTCAAGGACAAAGGGAAAAGGTCAGTGGAACTTGGCTAAATTTGGGGGAGAGGTAGAAGCAGTTTGAAGCATCAGCCCTACAGCCACCTCCACATGGCTGCTTCAGAGCTTGCAGCCTGCAGGTTGCAGGGGGGCCAAGCAATCATTCAGAGGCTAAATGCTCTTGCCTTGAGCTGCCTGGATTGGGATCACAGTCTTGGGCGGTGGTCCTGAGGCGCATTTTCAGTGAGCCAAAGCTGATGAGGACTGCAGAGATGGTGACCTCCTAATAGCTCCAGCAATTTGGGACAGAGCTCTCCCCTCTGAAAGCAGAGTTCTACTGAGCCCAAAAGTCAAGTACCTGATTGGCAACATGAGCAGGCAAAGGAAGCAAAGAAAGCTCAGCAATCTAACTTTAGATTCCTTTTTTGGGGACAAAAAAGATGAAAGCATGGAATGGGAGGAAGACAACACAGTTAGAACTCCTGAACCAAAAGCTTCCAAGAAAAATGTAGACTGGTTACAAGACACAGAGGAGCTTAAGAAGGATTTTGAAAATCAAAAAAGGGAATTGAAGGAAAAATTGGGGAGAGAAATGAGAATGATGCAAGAAAATCATGAAAAGAGAGTCAACAATCTGACTGAAGAAAATAATACCTTAAAAAATAGACTAACTCAAATGGCAAAAGAGGCCCAAAAAGACAATGAGGAGAAGATTGCCTTAAAAAATCGAATTTGCTGGATGGAAAAGTAATCTCAAAAGCTTTCTGAAGATTATAATTCCCTCAGAATTAGAGTGGAGTAAATGGAAGCAAATGAGAAATGAGATTTATGAGAAATCAAGATGCTGTTAAACAGATCCAAACAAATGAAAAAATGGAAGGCAAAGTAGAATATCTCCTTGAGAATACCACTGACCTCGAAAATAGATCCAGGGGAGACAATTTAAAAATTATTGGACTACCTGAAAGCCATGATTAAAAAGAGAACCTAGAAATCATCCTTCAAGAAATTCTCAAGGGAAACTGCCCTGCTATTTTAGAATCAGAGGGCAAAACAGAATTTGAATGAATTCATCAATCACCTCTTGAAAAAGATCCCAAAAAGAAAACTCCTAGGAATATTATAGCCAGGTTCCAGAGTTCCCAGATAAAGGAGAAAATATTACAAGCAGCCAAGAAGAAACAATTTGAATACTGTGGAAACATAATCAGGATAACCCAGGATCTAGCAGCTTCTACATTAAGGGACTGAAGGGCTTGGAATATGATATTCCGGAGATCAAGGGAGCTAGGATTAAAACCAAAAATCACCTACTCAGCAAAACTGAGTATAATGTTTCAGGGGATTATATGGTCATTCAATGAGGTGGATGACTTTCAAGAATTCTAGAGGAAAAAACCAGAACTGAATAGAAAATTTGACATTGAAACACAAGAAGCATGAGAATGTAAACATGGAAAAGAAATCATAAGGAACTTATCAAAGTTGAACTATTTACATGCCAACATGGAAAAGTGATAATTTTAACTTATGAAACTTTTCTCAGTAGGAGGATAGGTGAAGGGAATATAAATGTATATATGTGTATACATATACATATGTCTATATAGGAGGGCATATATGAATATGAATACATATGGGAGTGTGCGTATATATGTGTACATAGAGGGCACAAGGACCAATTGAATAGGAAAGGATGATATTTTTAAAAGGTGAAATTAAGAGTTGTGAGAGGAATAGAATGAGAAGAGACAGGAAGAGACAGAATGGGGTCAATCATTTCATATAGAAGAGGCAAGGGATAACTGTTACAATGGAGGGGAAGAACAGGAAGGCAAAAGAGAATGGGTCAACCTTACTCTCATTGAATTTGGCTTAGGGAGGGAATGACATACACTCTAAATTAGGTATCTTGCCCTGCAGGAGAGTAGGGGGGAAGGGGATGAGAGGGGAGATGATGGAGGAGAGGACAGGTTTTGGGGGGAGGATATTTAGAAGCACACACTTCTGTAAAGGGACAGGGACAAGGTAGAAAACAGAACAAGGGGAGGGCGGGATAGAAAGGAGTGAAATATTGTCAGTGTTACACATGTAGGGCCTATATTGAATTACTTGCCTTTACAGTGGGGTTAATTGACAAGGGAGGAAGGGAAAGAATCTAGAATTTAAAGTTCTAAAATCATATGTTTAAAAAAACCACATATATATTATTATTATCATTATTATTATTATTTACATGCAACTGGGAAATAAGTTATACAGGCACTGGGATAGGAAGATCCATCTTGCTTTACCAGAAAGTCAGAGGGGTGATGGGGGAGAATATAGGAGAGAGCAGATTGGGGAAGGAGCTATACAGTGGGACTGTTGTTTTGGGGGGGTGGGTAGGGGAAAGATGGGGAGAAAATTTGTAACTCAAAATCTTGTGGAAATCAATGATGTAAACTAAAAATAAACAAAAGTTAATAAAAAAAAATAGAAGATGCTCGTGGTCCCACAGTGTTGGAGGAGTGAGTTGCTCCTCCATGTTTGTTTGACTATGTTATTCCCTTGCCTATGAAGCATGAACAGTTCCCATGCTGTGTTTTGGACAAAATACAAACTCCTGTCCTTCTCTCCTTAATACACCTTTGATCTATCTTTCTAGGATGTATTATAGAAATGTTTCATTTCTTTTATTCCTCCTGAAATTTTTAGTTAACATTAACCTTACTTAAGCTGACCAAAACATGTCCCATGGGATGTGAAAATTTACTTGAGAGCCTTGAGCCCTTAGATAAGAAGTTCAACTGTCCCTGACTTCTTGGCAATATGTAAATCCTCATCCTCAGTCTATTTGTGAATCCTCTAAATGTAATTTAAACTGTAATCTTAATTTACCTACGCAGTATGTTTCATAAAATTTTTTTGATGGGAGTTACATGAGATTATAACTAATTAAGTAAGTTTTTATGTTGTTGAAGGAAGTATGAGATTATGGATCTACCTTCTCCTTACCTTTTATGGCTTTAGAGGAATGAAAAAGTTTGCAATATGTAAATGAATTATTTCTCTATCAAAGTCATGTAATTTTATCTATAAGAGGGCTTGTGATGTTCAATAATTGATGTTCAATTTTTCTCTGAGGCCTGAATCTATGCTTGAGCATAATCAAACCCAATTTTTACATCTATATATAATTTCTGTGTTGTGGTAAATATCTATTTGTCAGCAGATACCCACCAGGTGAACTCAGAGAGGATTTTTCCTGTAAGATATGATTGTCCAACACCTACCCTTATGCACTCTACTCCCACCAAAGTTGCGTGCTTCTTGCTGTTAGTCATACCAACACAATCCATAGCTCTTCATGGTGTCTTTTCTAAGCACCTACATGCCTGGGAGCCCCTCCCTACTTAACTCTGTCTCTTGGAATCCCTAGATCCCTTCAAAGCTCAGATAAAATCATAACTCTTTTACGAGACTTTTCCTTATTGCCCCAGTTGTTAGGGTTTCATATTCAGTCTGTATTTACTTTGTTTATATCCTATATTTAATTTGTCTCTCTGTGATTTTACTACTTCTTCCCCCCTCTACATCTCCTGTAATGTGAAATCCCTGAGGAAAGAGACTGTTTCACTTTAGTATTTGTATTCCAAATGCTCAATACAGTAACTTGTATATATTAGCAGTTTAATGTTTTTGTTGTTGTTCATCTTTTTTTTTCCCAAAGAGGACCAGTGACATCATAGGTGATGACTTGACTTGTGGGTGAATTGAATTTAAGTGAGGCAGAGTTGTGCAACAACATTTCACTGAAGGGCAAGATGAAAAATAGACACATAAGTGAGATGAAGTTAAAATGGGTCACTTTATTCAATAATAGAAAGTATCTATCATCCATACTCTCATTAACTTTCTGAAAGAAATCTCAACTATGAATAGCTTGGAAAGCAGACATGTAGGTTAAAACAATTATGAATACAGGAACACATCTAGGACATTTCATAAATATTGAATAATCACATCTAGGATAGAAGGACTGCTTTGAATTCGAGGAAATGGACTTTTCTCTAAGTTGAAAATGCAAAGCAAGACAAATGTATGAGCAGGTTGTCTACCTTCTTTTCAGGACTGCTACAAGGAATAATGAAATAATATCTTTAAAATTATGGGGAAATTTTTCCCAATGATATTCCCATAAAAACCATTGTTATTAGACATTTGGAGTTCATGTCTTAGATTTACTTTGTTTCCCTCATAGGCTTTCTCAGTGAACTTATATTCAATCTTGTACATACGTACATATCTGAGAGATGAATTGTAAGCTTCTTGAGGCTGGAGTATGCATGTAATTTCATCTTTTTATCCTCAGAATGAAATACACAAATTGTAACTGATAAATATTCATTAAATGAAATATAAGCTTATCAGTCACTGACGGACCTCATTATCTGACAATATACATGAAAGTTAAACACTTTTTTTGTGTACACTAGATTCAGCACAAGTTTGTAGAATTTATATAGTTTGGTATTCATCATGCTATTTCAAATATAACAGTTGGTCTGAGATCAGATGTCAGAAAAATGTGATCACAGAATAAGCAGGTATTCCAGTCTTTCAAATGGAAAGTTGGATATATAACATACCTGGACTGTTTTCTGTGATTAGTTCATCTCTGGAGATTAATATAACAGAGGCTATCACAAAACCTCAATCCTCAATCCTTGCAACAGTGTGAAAATAATAATTTCGCATGCTTTGCTCACTTCTTGGTTAGAAGACATATTTTCTCCAATGTCAGAAAACTAGGCTCTCTCCTTCTAAATTCCTAAACCTTCTTTATATCCATTCTTTTGTTATAAATTTCTTCCATAGTCTGTTGTTGTGTTTAATAGGCTATTTTTTTTAATACAATATGAAGAAAATACTTTTTTTACAAGGTTTTCTTGTCTTTCTTTTCGGTATGACTTAATTCCATTTTTACTCTTACCTCATTTAAAAAAAAGTCAACCCATTTTCTAACTTGCCAGTAAATATTGCCTTAGTTCTTTCGACTCAAACTCTTCCTCCATTCCACCAAAATAGAAAAGAGTCCTTGAATATGTCTTGAAATTACAGATTTACTTCTCTTGCCTGACAGTGGGAGCCTCATTATCTCTTACTCTTACATGTTAAAGGAAGTACAAAATCCTTGCTTAGGTCTGCTATGAGTTGAGATTGAAGTGAAGCAAATGTCTACAGAAATAGACGAAAATTGAACAATATGTTTTTTAAGCTGAAAAGTTGATGAAATTCCCCCAAACTCCACACAACAATATACAAATTGGCAGAAACGTGCTCTGACTGGTCCCTTCAAGATCACAGAAAAGAAAAATCAGTGTATTCTTTCTTCAATTTGTCACCAATAGTGAGATACTGTAGAGTATTCATGTCTGGAAGACAATCCGTAGTTAAGCTTTGAGCTGTGTATGTGGCATATTTTGGACTTCATAAGAAAGCTTCATTAATGTTTAAGCAGATACCTGGTTAAATTCTATGTAGTCACCTTAGCTGGAAAAGTGGAGACACACAGGGACGTGGAAATTTTTAAAAATATGTGTTTAAAGGTATGTCATATGAAAGTAGGATTTGCTTGTTCTTTTTGACTCAAGAAAGCAAAATTAGGAGTATAGGAAAAGTTGTTGAGGCAAATTTTGCCTGTATCTCAGGGAAACCTTCCTTGAGCTGTCCAGAACTGAAAAGAGTTTGCCTCAGGAGGTGAGAAGTTCCATTGATTAGAAATCCTCAAGCAAAAACTAATTGACCATTGGTCAGGCATGCTGAAGTGGAAATTTTTCTTTCATATTTGAATTATATGAGGTGGTTTTTAAAATCTCTTCCATCTCTGAAATTCTGTGATTTTAGGAGGGTTGAATAAGTTCCTTTTTTCCCCTAGTATCTTTATTAATCATCATTTACAAATATGAAAACCTCATGCTTGTGTCCCAGTACAAAATGATGTAACAGGCACTATCTTAGCACTTCTACAGTGTGACTAGTCATAAAAGACAGCACAATTGATTCCTTCTTTCGAAGCAATGCAAGTATATTGTTTATTAGTGATTTCCTAGTAGTAAAGGGTTTATAGTTTTCCCCCCAGCCTGCTCACTGGTCTCCTCTTGGGACTAATGATAAACACTGACCAGATAGCTGTCTGATTTGTTATCACTTAGTATTCTCAAGTTTCACATGAGCAGTTTTGGTTATTCACCAGTTAGCCATGGATGGTTAAATGGGTATTTTTTTGGAGATTTGCAGTGCATTACAGAAAATCACAGACAGCACCTGTCTCTAAAGAACATTTAAAAATAAATTAGTAAAACACAAATGCATAAATTCTGAATATTATTAATCTGTCCTATCCTTTACTACTATAAGTATACATACACAAATTTATTATAAACACAAATTTTGTTAAAAGTTTTGATGAGCTAAAGAGTACTGACTACACATTCTCTTTGGGAATGCCTCATCTTTGTCTCGCTACCATTCAGATTCAGTCATATGATTTCCTCCTCAGGGATTTTTGTTTCCTGTACTTTACATAGCAAAAGACCCTGCATAGTGTTCAAAACACTAATCTCTCGCATAGAAACTGCAACTTATTATGGGTATGGTGTGTTCTTTTATTTTTGTGTGTGTCAAATAAATATGATCTGAGTTATTAAAAAAAAAACAACAAAAATTTGAGGTGGTACCTAGAGTTATTCATGGTTTTTTCACATTCGCAGCTGTCCTGCACCCCTAACCCTGGCAAATGGAGAAGGATGATTGTATAATCAAGTCTGAAGGTTTGCAACAGAGTTAAGCTAAATGACCTATTAAAAGACCTAAATAGCTCAGGGGCTCTTTATTCTCTGACCTTGGCCTCAGAAATATGGCATAAAATTGGCCAGAACAACTTCAAATAGAAAACTCCCTCCTTTAACCTTGGTTCAAATCTGTTAAGGGCATTCAAGGAGCTGAGGAGTTTCTTCTCTTTAGTTTGATTCTTAATACTACTCTTACTTTTTTTTTCCTTTCTCCCATGCCCTTCTTCCCTAATGAATCTACTATAACATTCTCAGTCGGACATTTACATTTACAATCCACAATCTACTTGGATTCAATGTGAAAATTTTCAGAAGACAAAATATATATAGAAAAGTCAACCACGAGTCCTAGGATGAGCTGTAGATTTCTGCTTGGTATGGCAATGCTTAAATATGACTTATTTGGTTACATTCTTACTTCTCAACCCATTTTAAATCTTATAGTAAAAAAAATTTAATAAAGCAAGGAGGAAATATTTTAGGAGCAGTCTCTTCTTAAAAGGCTTGTTCACCCTAGGACTATCTGTTCCTGATCATAGTTCCTTCAGCTCTCATTTACTCCTAACCTCTATTTAGCCCAGAGCCACTTTCCTTTCATTATTACTTCATATAAAATTTCCCATGAATGAGCGCATAGAAAGCCCAACATAAATTAATAAGACGTATATAATTTTTCATTATTTATTATGTTTTTCTTTTGCATTGCTATAATATAAATCTCTATGTGTCAGTAGTTGAGAGAAGTGGAGCAAGGTGGTGTAGGGTAGAGATGAGGCAAGAGAAGGGCAAAAATGATTCTCAAAATGACGAGTCATTGGTAAGGAAGTAGAAGAGGTTCATGGACCATGAAAGTATATATAGCACAGTACAAGGTTTCAATCCTGAATGTACACATTGTCAAGATGGATTCCTGTGTTTCAAAATAAAAATAAAATATCGATGAAACTGACAGTTTGGGGAAGATCAGAACATGAAGTTATGAAGCTCTCTTGCTTTCAGTTAAGGGGAGTGGATGGGGAAGGCGGGTACACGCACAAGTGTGTGTGTGTGTGTGTGTGTGTGTGTGTGTGTGTGTGTGTGTGTGTGTGGTTAGGGTGGTGGATTACATTTTGTAGAGGAAAGAACAGTGAACTTATATTTATGGAACCTAGGTTCACATCCTAATTTTATGACTTAATACCTTTGTGATTTTGAGGAATTCTCTGGACCTTCATATTCTTAGATGGATAGATAGATACATAGATATACAGATAGACAGATAGATGTGTGTGTACATGTATATAATGGTTTGATAAGATAATCTACCTCTAAAGTAGGTGTTCTTAACCAAAGATTGATTGTCTAGGCAGTCCTTATAATTATATGGGGGAATTTTTTTCCTAACCTCTACCTGGTCTTTAACATTTTTTTCTCCAAATAATTAATATTTTATTCTATTAAGGGATCTATAAGCTTCAAAAGGTTGCCAAAAGCATCTATGACACAAGGACACTTTGAAAGCAAACCAACTCTATTCTAAGGTTTCTTGTAGTTCTAGACTCATCATCCGGATGCATTGCTGTATTTTGGGCAACTTTACTATTTATATTATCTATGCTCTGTGAAAGCTTTTGGTTTGAGTCTTTATTTAATACTATCATGTAATTCAGACTGAAGGTCATGGAAAGGATCACTTTCATGTGAATATTATTGCTTCAGTGTTTTATGAAAGAAGAAATATAGTTTCATGCAAAGAATGGTGTGAGAGAAGTCACAATACTTAGCTATGCCATTTAACAGCTGTGTGTCATTGAAGGCAGTACATAAATTCTTAGAGACTGTTTTCTCTTATATAAGATAAGGAGAACAATGCATATCACACAGCATTGTTAGAAGGATCAAGTAACATAATATATATGAAAGTTCTTTCAAAACCATCATTTAGGAGGCAGTAAAGAGCAGCATGGTTAGAAAACCTGGCCTCAGAATTAAGAAGCACTAGATTCCAATACTGCCTCTAAAGCATCTATATGTGACTCAAAGTCAGTGAATCCTTGCAGGGCCTTAGGAGACTCTCTAAGACTAGTATTTGCAGAACATATGCAGAACTACATTACCAGAGGGACTTTCTTCATGAGATCATTCCTATACCAATGGAACGATTTCTTTGTTTATCTCCAGCCCTTAGCACAGTGACTAGCAAAAAATACTTGACTAGCAAATAGTACTTAATATAAGGTTGTTGCCAGATTGAATTTATAGGTGTGGTTAAGCAAGAAATAAAAGAAAAAAGGAAAAGAAGGAAGGAAAGGAAGGATGGAGATAAGGAAGGAATAAAAGAAGAAAGAGAAAAAAAGAAAGAATAGCAAAGAGTTTGGTGTAGGGCAATGGTATCAAAGTGTTGTCAAAGCAGGTTGAATACTTTTGCCTTAGAAGAGCACATATTAGCATTATCTATGTTTTAATTTTCCAGTCTTATATTATTCAATTTCATGAATATTATGCTATAGCCACACTGGATTAAACTCACAGACATTGTAGGGGATTTTCCATTTCCACTTCTTTCTTCTCTCTCTTCTTTGTTACCTGTTGAATTATTAATTATCACATACTTAATTACCCATCCTCTTCAAATGCCAAGTCCTCCAGGAATCTGATCTCTCTTTTCTGTTGAATTCTTTCGCTTCAGACCTCTGACACCAAACTTTATTTTGCACCTCCCTATCTTACTTATTCTCTAATGGTATGTAATATAATCATCCTTGTTTATGCCTTTTTCCTTATTGGACTGTAAAAAGCACAAGTTTGGGAATGATGTTTATTAGAAACTTTATCTCTTAGATCCTTTCCTAATACTTTTTTGATAGTAAATGATTAAAGAAAATGGTTAATAGATGCACATATGTTGTGTGATGGCTTGTACTGCATCTACCTGAGGTCTGAGGCAGAATACTCCGGGGGATTGAGTGATGATTACATTCTGTCTCAGAATCAGTTAAAGCTTCGTTCTTGACAATAGCTACTGCAGTTTTTCCTTTTTACAAAGATATGCTTGCCTCAGATGTGTAGGAACCTGGGCAGTCAGTGGTTTGGGATTATGTAATCCCCATGGAATACACAGAATTTATGTATTCCCCATGGGCAGTAACCTAATTGAATTTGACTTGCTCCCATGAACATTTTCAGTGGAATTTGCAAAGTCCTTACTCTTTACATTTGGGTTTTGGGTACACGGCATTCTAAATGTCATGAGCATATTTCTTTTTGACCCCCCCATGGCTTCATTTGTGTAGCACCTGCAAACCTTACTATACATCATTACTTCATAGTAACGGCTTAGTCAGATTTATTTATCATAGTACAATTGGCTTTTCTCTTCCCTTTCAGTAACTCCTACAGAGGTATGACATAAGACAGAATTTGGCCCCAGTGCCATAACCATATTGTGACTTAACTCTGAGTTGTACAATAAAAGAAATAGGTCTCTTAAACAAAAAGGCTGAAGGGTCTATTATTGGCTACACAATAGGTGTCTGGGTAAGTGAACAAATAGCTGATTATAGAGAGTGTCACTACCATTTCTCAAGCCCCACTGAGTCTTGTAATATGTATTGACCAGGGATAGATGTGTTTCCTCTCTGTAGGCCACCCTTTCAGCAGATTTTTTATTACTCTAGTGTCAAATAGACCAAATAGATTTTGATCTGACATAGGCAGCTGCCCAGAGGTCTCTTTATCTGTGACTGGCATTAATGCTAATTACATTCTAAGTGACCTGCAGTGATCATTTAGCTATTTTTCTCAGTAACATTTTGAGATAGCCACCTTCTCTATTAGGTCTGAATATCACCTACACAAATGTACGTATTAGCAAATGTATTCAGGGCAGGATGACACACCTTATTTCCTTTTAAAATAAAGTGAGAAATCTTAATGATAGTTGTGTCAGAACATACAGATTTTTATTGCCCTTTTTCATGACAAACTCATTATAATTACAGAATATCTTGGTGGCGAGTACCAGAAACAATAAATATGGGAAAATGTAGAAAAGAAGCAACAAAACTAGAATTCCCATAAGGATTTGTAGTACCTGGAGCACCTTCTTCATAATGAAGTGCCCCCAGAAAACCAACTCCAGACTCAATGTACTCTGTGGTCTACATCAGAGCATGGAAGCCCTACTGATGTGTTTTCTTTTACTCATCAGACAAAGGACAAAATTAGCCCAAAAGAAAGGCATTTAATAAAATGATATAGTGGGTTGCTGTAATCGGCACAGTTATATGGCCCAGCAACCAGCTGAATAAAAGAGAGAGATGGGAATGTATTGGATAGTCTGTTTGTTACAGAACCATTTCATACAGAGTCAAGGTACAAGAAAATCACAGGGTTTATATACCTTCTAACAGAGACTCTTAGGTAATTGAAATGCAAGAACCCTCCTTTAGTGGTGATTACTCCCTATCCTAGCCTAAGGCTATTTATACATTAAGACTTAATCCTAGGACCACATCCAGAGGCATAAACAAACTGGAAGTCACTAACAAGACTTATATAACTACCCTGTACTTTCTTTAGTCATTCATAGATCCAATGAAAGCATCCACCCAACAAGATTATACTCTTCCTGCATATTTGCCTCATAGAAGAGGGAGAACAAGAAGGTCTGGTCATCTACAGTGGGTAACAATAAACTATTTCCTCAATGCCCTCAGGTAAAACTTTCTCAAAAATACAGGTAAGGAACTTCCTATTGGATCTTGGGCAGGTCTTAACTCCCTGTAAAATGAGATTGTTGACCTAGATATTTTTTGTAACTCTTTCAAGCTCTGCTATGATCTTTTCGATGTGGTATACATGGTTAGTATATATACTTGAAGGGGCACACACATACACTCAAAAATGTATGTGACCAATGCACATATAGAGGGATAACACACACCTAATATGCTGGGTCCACTGCTGACTTCTAGTGATGCTATTACACAGATCCTAAAGGGCTTGCTCCTCCAAAGCTACTTTCGCGTGGCCTGTGGTCTGCCAAATGCGTAGTCTCTGCCAGTAGCGTTCTACTGGGATCTACCAAGTAGTATTCTATTGGTTTTTTGTTTGCTACTTTGGATTGAGCACTTAGTTCTGGCCTCTTCTTGGGTCCTCTGCTGCAGACATATCCTCTGTAGCATCCCCGAATGATCTGAATACGGATGGCGCTTTGAAAGATACCTTAGGCTTAGGTAGGATTGTAAGGTTCCTTGGGTTTACTGACCATTGATCATGTTCTTGTCAATGCCATATTTCAGGACCTACAACCAAAGTTCCCTGTTAGAGAAGGTGTTGATAGGGTACAGGCTCTGGGAAACCCCTTGAATGCTGATTGAATTTTCCCACTTGATGAGGCATTTGCCTGAGGCTTTAAGCCTTTCATTATAAATAGGCCCAAATCTCTGTTACTCTTAACCTAGCCTAGCTCTCCATTGTCCAGTTATTTCCCACCCTTAATCTTATCAAAATATTAATACCCAAATCTGTTACAGTTGAACTAGTCTACTCCTCCATTGTAGGACTAGGTCATCTCCAAGTAGCCTCCAGCTATTTCCCACCCTTAATCCCATTCCTAGAGTCTGAGTTTAGTGTCAACCATCCTCCTTAGACTCCTCCTCAAGACCCTCCCCAAACTTCTTGTCTAGACTGCCCCTAAATCCTCCCATAATCTTTCGTTGTATAAAATCCATCTTGCCTCCATGAAGGGGTTGAGATTAATCTAGTGCAGACACACTCTGTCAGATTATTCTGGCCTGCACATCAATACAAGCTTCAAAAATACTTAGGCTCCTTGAGCGCCTACCCATTATGGCAAATCTTTAATAAACTTTGCTTTTCTTTGGCTGAGAGAAGACTTGAATCAAATTCATTCATCAGGACCCAGCATGTTGGTATTTTGGGGTCTCAAGAACCCCTAAACCCTAAAACTCAACAGTATCATCTCCTTCTCCTTACCTAGCAGTATGACTGGCTCTGTGTCTTCTCTCCACACATAGTTAAGCACACAGTACAGTTGTGTGCTTAAGCCACAACTATTCCAACATTCAAATTTCACCAAATGATCAGCCTACACTTGTATAAGTCTGAAACAATTCAGGTGAGATTCCACACAGAAGACTGAATCTAATAGCTTAGGCTATAGAAAGTCATGGGGATATGATGGGGCAAAGAGGAGCTAAATAAACTCAATCTATCACCCATTTCCTTTATGAACTTAAACCTTCCTTTGCATATCCTTATCTTCAAGCTGACTACAAGGATAATTCCTCTTCACTAGGTTAGGTAGAACTACTTCTTCATTTTAGTCAACTAAAATGGGACAAGGCATGCAGTATATTCTTCCTAGAGACACTAATAAATTTAGCTGGCTATGTAAAAGATGGCCCTTAGAGAATTTTCTTGGGTCACAGGAATTTAAAACTCAGAGACTTTCAGCATTGGCTTGATCAGATCATGCCCTCAGGAGTCATTGCTTCAGGGACTCCTCAGGCTTCCATTTGAACTTCTCTGATAACTGATGTGGTTAGGGTTAGGATTGCTCAAGGTCCCAAGAAACCGACACTCTGGCTCCTGCTGAATGAATTCCACTCAAGTCTTCTCTCAGACAAAGAAAAACAAAGTTTATTAAAAGTTCGCCTGGACACAGAGGAAGTCTGTGCTAGAAAATTCTATGGCCTCTCACACACATGGGGGGGGGGAAATATGGGGTCTTATATACAGAAAGGTTGTGGGAGGAATCTAGGGGTGGTCTGGAGGAGGAGTTTGGAGAGGATCTTCAGGAGGAGTCAATGAGGTAAATGAGTGATTAAAGGAGATTGCTGGAGGCCACCTGGAGGAGACAGACAATGATGGGCTAGGCCAGCCCAAGGGTGGATTGATATTTTGATAGATTTATGGATGGGAAGTAGATGGACAATGGAGGGCCAAGTTAGTAACAGAGGTCTGGCCAGAGTCACAATGAAAAGTTTATGGCCTCATGCAAATGCCTCATCAAGTGGGAGTTCAAAGGGGTTCCAGGACTCACACCTCATCAATAACCTCTACTTCCCAGTGGTGGAGAGTCTTCCTATCCACAACTTGTTCCTTCAGGGAAAAGTGTCACTGGGTACAATGATAGGATAAGCCTGAGACTTCTAGTCTCTACCCCAAAGCTGCTTCCTTACTGTCTTAGCAGGAAACAGAACTTCTGAATCAGAGATCATGGGGTGGGTTCCTGGCTAGGACCCCTTGCTCCCTAAATTCATCAGAAGATAGCCCTTCACTGGTTCAGCCAGCAATTCCATTTAGCCACCCCTCAGCTTTCTTTGTGTGGCTCATGAAAGCTGAGAGCTCTGTCTCTTGCTACTGAATACTCCCTCCTGGTTTACTTTCTGCACTGGCAGTTTACTGATTATGTTGCCAGTCCAACTTCTGCAGCACTCAACAACAAACAAAGAATGCTTGCCTTGGCACTTTCTTTACCCTTCTGGGAAGCTTCTTCCATCTCCTGCTGAGCTACTCCCTCTTCCTGACGAGAGCCTGTTGCTGTTGCCACAGGGAGAATATTCCATATAAGATCAGGAGGCCTTTGTTCAGAGGAACTCTGCAATTGTCCCACTCTCTGATCACAATCCCCTTGTTTGAGATTAAAAATATCCTTCATCCTTAATTTAGTGAAAAGAAATAAACACAGAGATCTCTTAGGATAAGAACAGGACTTTATTCTTTTCCCCAGGAGAAGAGGGCGGTCTTCCCCATGACTCATCATGGAGAAGAGGCAAGTTACAAAAGATAATGCTGGAATTTATAACCTAACTTAGTCAAGACCCCTCTCCGACTGTTTCCCCTCTCATTGGTGAAGAGGCATACTTCACCAAATACTTCCCCAACTGGGAG
>CM053580.1:89770447-89802394 GCA_028627135.1 Pseudochirops cupreus
CCCCCCCCCCCCCCCCGGCCACCACAGTTCCCGTCCCTGGTGTTCCCCATCAGGAGTCCTTGGCAGAGATTATGGCAGGCTCAAAGAAAAAGGAGTTCATGCTGCAACCACAGCCACTACTGCTGTCGCTGCTTCCAATCACCACAGATGGACACTAGCTTGGTTCTGGCTTTCTCTTGCTCCACCCCTTCCTGCTACATCAGCAAGTTCAAGGGGCATGGAAGATCTTCAAATCCCAGTATCATTACAATTTTTGAGGCAGGAAAAAGACACAGTCAAACCTGTCCTAATGCAAAAGGATTTAAAATTGAAATGGACCTTCATGAACACTTAATATAATTCTCTCATTTTGTGGATGGTGAAACTGAAGCCCAAAGATGGTAAGTCATAATTTGCCCAGGGTCACACAGAGAAAATAACAGAATCAGGATTCAAACTTAGTTCCTCTGACTTTACATCAAGCAGTGTGCCATGTTGCTTCTCTAACCCTGTAGATGTAGGAGTGGAGAGAAACAAATGAACGTGAGATAGACAGTTGAGGTGAGGTTGAAAGCTTGAAAGTGAGGGCAGAAGATATGGGTGAGAGAAGAGCTATGACATGAAGCTTTCAATCTGTGGAACTAGGAAGAGTGTGATACCATTAACAGAACTAGGAAAGTTTGGTTAAGGGCTAGATTGAAGGAAGATGCAGGTTTGGACATGTTGAGTTCTAAATGCTCATAGGAAATAGAAGTCTAGCAGGTGGTTGGAGATGTGGGAAATGAGTTAGGGAATAGATTGGAGGCCTTTGGTCACAGAACAATATCCTCAAACCTGTAACTGATTGACCATCCCTCCTATAACATATCAAATAATCAGTAAACATTTATTAAATGCCTACTATGTGCCAGGCACTGTGCTAAGTGCTTGAAATACAAAAGGAGGCAAAAGACTGTTCTTGCCTTCAAGGAGCTGACAATCTAATGAGAAAGACAATGAACAAAATTAATATGCACAAACCAGCTAAAAGCAGGATAAATATGAAATGACTTACAGAGAGAAGGCACTGGAATTAAGATGGGTTGGAAAAAGCTTCCTGTAGAAGATGGGATTTTAGCTGGGATGTAAAGAAAGAAAGGAAAGTCTGTAGGTGGAGATGAGGAGGAAGAACATTATAGGAATGTGGGACAGCTAGAGAAAATGTCCAGAACCAAGAAATTAAGAGTCTTTGTGAAACGGCAAGGAGGTTAATGCCACTGGATCAAAGACTATATGGTAGGGAATATGACATAATAAGACTAGAAACAAGGGGAGGTGCAGGGCTAGGTTATAGTATTATTTGATGCTAAGACTTTTTTTTTGAATTTGATTCTACAGGTGATAAAGAGCCACTAGAGTTTATTGAGCAAAACAGTAATATAATTGGATCTGTGTTTTAGGAAAATCACATTAGTGGTTGAATGGAGGATGGTTGGAGGGGGGAGAACTTGAGGCAAACAGATCTAGCAATAGACTATTGAAATAGTCTAGGAGTAAGATGATGAGATCCTGCTTCAGGTAGTATCAGTTTCAGAGAAGGGAAAAAAGGTTGTGTTGGAGAAATGCTGCAAAAAGGAAATTGATTGACCTTCACAACAAATCTGATATTGGGTCTGAGAAATAGTGAAGAGTTGAGACTGATACCTAAGTTGCCAGCATGAGGGACTGGGAGGATGGTGTTGCCCTCCACAATAATAGGGAAGGTAGGAGATGGGGATTGGTTGGGGGAAAGATAATGAGTTTCATTCTGGAAATGTTTGGTTTAAGATGTCTACTGGACATTCAGTTTGAGATGCCTAAAAGAGAGCTGAAGATGCAACATTGGAGGTCAGTAGAAAGCTTAGGGTAGAGTAAATAGATATGAGAATCATCAGCACAAATACAGTAATTAAATCCATGGAACTTGATGAGATCACCAAGTGAAGTAATACAGAGGGAAAAGAAAAGTAGACCCAAGACAGGATCCTGTATTTAGTAAATAGTCATCCACTTTATTTATTGTCCTTAGGTTTAAATTCTGGAGCTGTACATAAGAAGTAAAATTCCTATAGCACTCTTCCATCCACCTGGATATCAGCATCATCCCCTTACCAGATCTTCTCTAGTTATCTCACTAGCCTAATTTATCTCCTCCGGACAATAACTTGTCCAGACCTCCTAAACCCCATAAAATGTGTCACCCATGTGGGACAAAAGACCCTCGCCCAAAATAAATTCAATAACTCAGAGGTTTCTCCAGAGAAACAAAAAAGGTCTTTATTACTTCTTTTCAAGAAGGGGGAGTCATCATCACCAGAAGCAGTCTGATGAGAGAGGCCTGAAATACAGAATGTAAAGCTTGGTTATATACCCAAAAGATCACCCCTTTCCCCCCTCCCATACTGTCCTCCATTCCCATTAATCAGGAATTTAGGCTCATAATCTAACCCAAAAAATCCAGCTTACATAGCAGATAAAATGTCAGCAATGTCAAAATAGATATGAAAGCAGAAGATACATGTCTAGCAGTATCAATATAGATATGAAAGCAGACTATATTTTATGAATCATGAGGATTTTAGGACATGGTGATCTGTCTAGAGTTTTTTAACAGAATTTCCAGTTTTATATTTGTGCAGGTCAGATGGTGGTCAGTGGGAACAAGTCTGGGACATCTGGGCCTGTGGTCAGATTTGAAGGGTCTGTACTTTCCCCTCCTACACATTAGCTTAGCTTGGCAAAAACTTCAACTTATGACCAGGGAAGTAAGGCAAGGGTCCCAAGTTCCTAAACTCAAGCCTGGGCTTCTGGCTACTGGTTGCAAACCTTGTTAGATCACAGGGTACAGTTTTTAGAAGTTTTCACCTCTTTTACACATCTAGTTAATAGAAACTTAAGGCTAGGGTCCAGGCAATCTATTATTAAATCTTTGAGAAGTCATCCACTTTTATCCTAAAAACTAAACATGTCTCCAGAGCATCTCATTTAATAGGATCTACAATATAATTACCTTTTTTGACTGCCTTGTCATCTTAAAACCTCACTTCTCTGGAATCCTCCAATCATTTGAATTGTTTAATTATGTGTCTTATCATATAATACTGAAATTGATTTTGTTGGAGTCAAGAATAAGGGATTACATTTATCTATATAAATTTCATCAAACAATATTTAACTCATCATTCTATCCTATTGAGATATTTTTGAATCCTGATTGTTATCCAACATAACTGTATGTCCAGTTCTGTGTTATATGAAAGTCTGATTATGCCAACTATGCCTTCATCCAATTATTATTTATGTCATTTTTGATGCAAAATATAATTTCCTTTCATTATCTCAACTTTCAATTCTGGATTAGGATACACATGTCTTTATCATCTTTAAAAAAGTCTTTTGCATTCAGCAGCCCCTTTATATTTCTGCAAATAGACCTTTTAAATTTAATGGGTTTATACATTTAATGCTAGTTATCAAGCATCGTGTAAAGTCCTATTTCCACTGAAGTGACCCTGAGCTCTTAAAGGATATGCCAGCACTGAACAATTTCCGACAGATTCCATCATATTAAAAAGACTTCTAAACAATGAACTATTGTCTGTTATCTGAGTTCCAAAGTGATGACTTTTAGAAAGACTCATCATCAGAAAGTTAGCTACCAAATGATTACTTTTTGTTTATAATAATTCATGAAACCATGTAATAAGAAATAGAGGGGTTGCCATTTGTGCTGGTAAACTGAAGTACCTATTCCAATGAAACTATAAATCTTTTCAAGCAGCAAATTAAGTATATTTTATCTCAAAAATGAAACTCCTATCATACTACTGTACACATACAATAAGTATATTGTAATCATTTACTGATTGTGCCATTTAAAAAACTATTGGTAAAAAAAATATATGCCTATTAAAATAGAAAATTTTAGTATTGGGATTTTAGTATTGTTTTAAACTGGTGATAGCCCCTCTCAGCAAGACAAACTTCTTTTTGTGATATAGTAAGTAGTGGTTTTTGATTCATACTTCGAATGACTTTTAAAATTCTCATTTCCCTGAATTAAGAAAGAGTCACACAACTCATCTTCACTCTGTTGGTGCTGAATTAGCCAATTGGTAGAGAATAGTGGGGTGGGGTAGGGAAAGGAGGATGTATGTAGGTGTGTGCCAATATTATAGCCTTAATATATCATCCTCAAATTTAGAAAACTAATCTTCTGTGAGTAATTTGGTTTTAATATAATTTTATGCATATTTGTTAAACATGCTTAATATTAAAACCATTTATTGAATGCTTCTCAGAATCACTAATGCAGGATGATTTTATTGAACACTACACACATTTTTCTAATAGTGCTTAGATGTAGAAAATGCTGCAACTTTAATCTCAGGGTGAGGGTAGGGAAAAAAAAAAAACAACCCAGCTAAGAATCTTACTCTCATATATTTAGGTTATGAGCTCTAAAGAATTGCAGAAAAACACCGCTGACTGATTTTTTAGCTCCTCTTGTGGTGTATGACTCTCATTCATATTTATGAGTTGGATTAGTTCTCTTTTTCTAATAAAAAAATGAAACAGCTGTGAAAACCTACATTGAACCACGTCTTCCATAATATATGTTTCTAAGAGCAGGCAAACCAGTAATGTGTTGGAAACTGAATTCTTTACAAGAATTACATCTGTTTCTTTTAATATTTTTGCTGACAATTGAATTACATTAAAAATACAAAGTAAACCACCCAGGAAGATGAAGAAAGCTATCTTGTTCTTTGGATGCTGATTTGAAGGTGTATTCTATTCTACAAAGAAAAAAAAATTCTTAATCTGCCGTCAGTTATAAACGTGGAGAGTAAACAGCACAGAAGCGTACATTTCCACGTGTAAAAAACCTAAGATCATGTAGAACTAACGATTATATTGTTTTGCCATAGTTAGACCATATGAATGCAAAGAAAAAGGAGGGATTTTATTTAAGAATGGAAAAATCTAATTATATATTATCCCTTCAAATTCAAATACAATTTTTATTCATGTTAAATTATGTCCCTCTCTTCACAATACTGTATGATATACCTGTAGCATTCCTCCCTGTAACATGCAGAGTTGGTGCATGAGTTTCCCGACTGTCTGCGGCCATCAGGTGTATAAAAGCTTTTGCCAAATATATTTTCCTGTTGAAAATATATTTTTATTGACAGAGGATCTTTACTTTCTGGAGTATCTATAGATAGCATCTGAATTTGTGTTTGGAATGGAAAACAGAAAAGATGTGACTCAAGTGACAAAGAGGTGGATATATATCATTGTCTATGAAGCTTAGAACAAGATGATAAAATAGAAAACATGTTTATGAGGGTCAGTTATAGCACCGATGTAGAAGGGTTTGGCATAACCTAAAAAAAGAAGAAGGAAGGAAGGAAGGAAAGAAGGAAAGAAGGAAGGACGGAAGGAAGGAAGGAAGGAAGGAAGGAAAGAGGGAAGGAGGGAAGGAAGGAAGGGAGGAGGGAAGGAGGGAAAGAGGGAAGGAAGGAAGGAAGGAGGGAAGAAGGAAGGAGGGAAGGAAGGAAGGAGGGAAGGAAAGAGGGAAGGAAGGAAGGAAGGAGGGAAAGAAGGAAGGAAGGAGGGAAGGAGGGAAGGAGGGAAGTAGGGAAAGAGAAAAGGAAGGAAGGAGGGAAGGAAGGAAGGAAGGAACGAAGGAAGGAAGGAAGGAAAGTAATGAAAGAAAGAAAGCTTTAGGAGACCTTGAAGAGGATTCAGAGAAGTTTGGAAATTTGGTTTTATAAGCATTACAATGACCTGTCTGTAGAACAAAAGGCAGAAGAATAGCCTAAAAAAAATCTTATGACATTAATAGAGTCTGAGAATAGCCTTACCATTCATTTTATATATGTATATAAAGTATATATAAAATATGTAATATATATAAAATATGTAATAAACATATATAAATTATATATATATAATTTTAGTTGCTTCTCGCTATTTTGTCCTGGCTCAAAATTCGGTGGTCACTCATGGGTTAATCCCACCACAAATTAGCATGAAAATGTTGACTTATTCTGTTTCCAACTTGGTCTTGTTTACTCCTCCTTATGTAGCCTGGTAGTCCCCATTTCCTGAGGTCCACCATATTGGTGCCAGACTTAGTACAAACACCTTATTGGTTTAGCTCTACTGCTGCTCAGAACTCTCCCAAGTTCAACAGATCTGCTAGCCTCATCCTTCCTGGTACATACAGAATTTTATACACACATAGATATACATATCAATATATATATATATATACATATACATACCCACAATATATCTATATCCATATGCACATGCATGCATATGTATAATTATGTGCAGCTACTATGCTTTTGAAATTGCTGTTCAATTTGTATTATATTTTAATGAATGTGCTTTTCAACCCTTATGTCCCCATTTTGTATTATACTGAAAAATTCCAAAAACATTTGTAAAACATAAAATATGTAATCAAAAGACAAAAAAAGAAAAAACATAAAATTCTTCATGTGTCTGTTTGTATTTTAGATCTTAATAAAAATTAACAATCAAAGAAATTTCAAATAAATGAATTTTTTATGAAAGATTTAATTCTTAAGACTTTTTTTGAAGTTGATTTAGTGTTAGAAATATATATTAGAGAAGACATGATTGAATGTGGATGTTAATAGATAATTTTATAATAGTACTCTAATTAATATTTCAGGGTAACAAAATCATTTCTATAATCCAACATATGGCCTCCTTATTTGACATCTTGGATAGGTAGCATTGTGTAATCAGAGAAAAATCATTGAATCTGGAGTCAAAAAGTCCCAGGTACAAATTAAATGTCTGAATTTAACTGTATGTGCTAATGGGGACAAGTTACTTTAAGCTGATTCATAGGAAAAAGTTAAAATGTATTATTCAAAGGATGCCTTATCAACAGTGAAAGAAAAAGTTGTGATTTTCGAGTCATCAAAATCAAACCATATAAAATTAGCTTCATTTTCTTAGCTTAGAGGGTTGCTGGACTATTAAAATAGGAGAATGCCTCACCAAAATATATCTGCATTTTAGCAACGGATTGAACTCTTTATTATCACACTTATTTTGGTAAAGCTAATACTATAGTTAGATACATTTAGAATATGGTAAGTGACCAAATCCTAAGTATTATTGAAATAATACTAACATTGAGGGAAACCTCAAATGGATGATTCTGTCTTTGACCATTCTATTAAACACTTTTATAAATTACTTAGATAATTTCATAGGTCAAATTGTAGCAAATTTTGTAAATGATAGAAAGCTAGAAACAAACACATCAAATAAGAGAGTCAGGATGAAAAAATATATTTGATAGTTTAGAATGACAGACCAAATCAAATAAGAAAAAGTTTAATAAAAATAGATTTAAAGTTCCCCATTTAAGAAAAAGAAAATCAACTGCACAAAATTGTGATTAGGGAGACAAGAGTTTGTTTGCTGAAGACCTGGGAGTTTTAGTAGACTTCAAACTCAATATAAATCAGTAGTTTCGTGTGGCAGCCAAAAAGCTAATGTGATCTTGGTCTCCAAGTACAGAGGCAATATTTCTACAACACTTCAATAAGGTAAGAACTCTTCTATAGCATTGTTTTGAGTTGCTTGTCAGATATAATGTACTGGCCAATGAGGACCACATCTTTAAAACATGCTCATACTTGCTCTTCCCAAGATGGTCATACAGAGCACATTAAATATTCTCTGCATGATTCTAATCTAATATGTAGGGGATTGGTGTCCATAAGTCACTTAAGGGATGGCACTGTGGTGTGATGATGAATCTTCTGCTTGGCAGAGGAAACAGAAAGACTTATGACTAAGGGGACACTGAGCCAGGACTCACATACAAAAGGATTGATAAACCCTTCCCTTGACCCTTTTGTTCTTTCCTTTCCTGTCAAAGAGTGAGGAAAGAACTTTTATAAGCTGCCTGGTACCAGAAAGGGAGTTGCAATATCTCCTACTGAGTATTCTGAAAAAAAAAAAAAGGAAACTTCCAGGTGAGCAGTGAAGCCAGGAGATACATCAAAGCCTTCAGAATTCTCACTGGAAGCAGTGCTGGAAGCAGCAGCAAACACCTCAGTCAGCTGAGGATCAAGCAAAACATCCTAGTTCTTGATCTAATCCACCAGTGAATTGAGCCATTAGTTGAGACACCTTACTCTGAAGATAGTGAGCACAGCTTAGCAATGAAACAATTTGTCAATTGCCAATTCCTTTTCCTGAATCAAACTTGGGAACCCTCAAAGATATAAAAGGAAATTCATTGTCAAAATAAGGTACTCCTAGGCCCCTTCATGTGAGCCTAAACAAATTTATCACTGAGGTAAGAGCCTATTCTTCCCAGATATAGTGTTTGTGCAGAGGGGAGAGTATGACTCTGGCTTGAGAGATGTTTTATAACATTGGTCCTTGCTATCTATCTATTTATCCACATATGCATGTATAGTTAAATAAGTATATGTTAGTATATATGTATATATGTACATATATATATCAATAAAATCTATACCTTTAGAATTTACATGTGTATCTTTATATATCTATACATACATATATATATACATATATACACACACACACACACACACACATATATATATAGATAGATAGATAGATAGATAGATAGATAGATACACACACACACATACATATATATGTACACACACATACACAGCTAGTTGGCACAGTGAATAGAGTCCTGGGCCTGGAGAGTCAGGAAGACTGGAGTACAAACCTGGGCTAACACTACCTGGGGCAAGTCATTTAACCTTGTTTTCCTCAGTTCATCATTTGTGAAATGAGTTGGAAAAGGAAATGTAAAGCATTCCAGTCCCTGGAATGAAAACCCCAAATGGAGTCACGTAGAGTTGGACAGGAATGAAATGAAGAACAAATATGTATCTATCTAGCCATCTCTTCAATAAACATTCATTTTTTAAAAAGCTAATTGTCCTCAATGGGTTGAATCTAGAAGTGAAAACTAATCACTGCCCTCTGGGAACCAAACTGCTTGTAGAGTGAGGAGTTAGACTCATCAGTGAGCCCAGCTGGGATGCTACAAATGTTTCAGGTATGACAATGATAAGCTAAGATGTATCCAAAGGATCAGTAAGAATGATGAGGAATTAAAAATCATGACTTATAACAATCAGTTGAAGGAACTGGGGATATTTCTTCTAGAAAAGACTTGACTAAGGAGAAAATAGCTGTCATCAATGATTTGACAGATTATCATATAAAAAAAAAAGGACAGATAAGGTTTATTCTTTCTTGGATGCAGCAGGCTAAAGGAGGATCAGTGGATAGAAGTTGCAGAGAAAGTTTTTGTTTGTTTTTTACTTAATAAAGAAAAAAGAAAACTTTCAAAAAGTATAATGTGTTCCATTCCCAGAAATTTTCCAGTGGAGTCCAGATGTTGATCATCCAGATAATTTATTGAAAATAGCATAAAGGGAAGTAAGGTTTATATTGGACAAAATGTCTTCTGAGGTCTTTTCTGCTCATGAAGTACTAATTCACTGTGAATCTGTTTCTTCATTTGTAAAATGAGAGAAATATTTTATCTCCCTCACAGAAGTGTTGTAAGAAGATCAATTTATAAAGCACCATATCAATAAGTCATTTCAAATAATATTTAGTGCAGTAAGTCCCAGTGTGACAAAATTTTATACAGTTTTGAAGTCCAATGTAATGGGATTTGACTTGTTGATGTCCAAAATTATTATTCAGAGAATGGTAGTATATAGTTTTCTGTCCTGAGTAGGGCTGATCATAAAGAATGAGACATTAATTGAAAAGGATGGAGAATTTGCTGACTGAGGGGGATATTAGAGTTTCTAATGGATTATCAAGGGAGGTTGTAGAGTCTCCTGCCCCAGAGGGATTTTTAACAATATTATAGTTTCAAAAATGGTTTAGGGTATTTTAGTCTAAAGAAAGGGATATAAACTAAAAGTTTATGGTCCTTTTGTTTTCAGTAACCTCCTTGACCAGCAAGGCACATCTCTGTTTTGGAGAATGAATGGAGAACCTAGTCAACATTTAAAATGGACTTGACTTACTTTTCTCTCCTCTGTGTTACTCTTACTGTGTTATCTTATTTTTTTATCTCTTCTCATTTGTATGTGGAATGCAAGTCCATGGGTTCCTGTACTCCCTGTAACCTTGGAGCATCACTCACAACTAATGGTATTTTCTGATGTTCCTACCAAATGTGGTTTAATCTTCAGCTGGTATTTCTTTTTGTCCCATGAAATTTATGTTCCTTCTTTCCTGAATGTGTTTCTGGAAATATCTCTAAGGTAGATGGAGAAAAAAAAATCCCAGGAAATTAAAAAGAAATTGAAAACATTCCTCAATATTTGATTCAAATGTTTAGTATCAATTGTTGATTTTTGCTGTTTTCTCCATTAAATTGTTCTTAATTTTTATTTTATTATTCTTATTAGAGAAGAAAACTAATAAGATTTCATTAAAATTATTTTCATGGTCTAATATTTGCATTAAATTCAGGTGTTCTCAATGAGATGTTTTAGAAGGAGAAATAAAATACTTAAATAACTCAGTCTTAGAAAAAGGAATTGAACAAGTCATGAATGAACTTTCTAAGAAAAAATCCCCAGGACCAGATGGATTCACAATTGAATTCTACCAAACATTTAAAGAATGAGATATTTATAAATCAATTGGGAATTTATTGAGAACAACCTTGTTGCTCCCCATTGAAGAAAATATATGAGATTTGTCAATTATTTTAATCAGACTTTTTTCAAAGCAGTACTACCATCTTCACTTGAATGAAAATTATTTAAATACTGTATCCTGCAATACATCATTTGTTGATCATTTTGAAATTGTTTAGAAATATTTTATCATAGATATAATAAATTATATCATTGTAAGTATGGTAAATAAAGCAGTAACAAACACATAACCTAAATCATCTTTCTATATCTCCATTGTGTGTGTATATGTATATATATCCTTATTTATATCTATATCTATCTATCATCTATAAAGAAGCTAAGTAACATTTTAATCTGTTTATATCATGTGGGATTGACTTTTAAAATCAATAAAAAGTTCCTAACAAGTTGTAATGAACCTAAGATAATAGAGTATTATATACAAAGGTAATTTTCAAGATTATCTCTTGGTACTTTTCAGTATCTTAAATGTAGATAATAAATATAAAAATGCATTTTGTGCAAAGATTTTTTTTTTATCTAACCCATCATTAGTCTTTTTCGTCTGTGCATTTCAAAGAATTGAATGACTTTTTAATGGATGTAAAAAGAGAGCTTTCTAAAATACATTTGTTCCACTTGTCTTATTCTGAAAGCTTATACTAATGCTTGGTCTGGAATCTAGAGGAATAGAGTGGGTTTTGGACAATTTGTATAGCATAAATAGATTGTTTTGGTTCAAATATACTGCTTGCTAATGACATTTCATTTCAGAGAAGTTTTCGAAATACAAAGATTCATCTTTATGAGTTCAAATTTGGCCTTTGACACTTACAAGCTGTGTGATCCTGAGCAAGTCACTTAACCTTGTTGACCTCAGTTCCTCATCTGTAAAATGAGCTAGAGAAGGAAATGGCAAAACACTCCAGTATCCTTTCCAAGAAAACCCCAAAGAGTTGGACTAAAATAACTCAAGAACAAGAAGTTTATTTTTAATTCCCTATATTTTCTGTAGGATCAAACGCCAGTATGGGCTTCAGAGGCTAATGCAAATGATGTCTACCATGGTATAAGTTTTTTGTGTTACCAGTCAAAATAAAACTTCACAATGGAGATCTACTTCAAATATAGAAGTAGATCTTTTTTTACATTTCAGAAAAGTTAACACTTAAACAAGTTAAAATAACTTGTCCGGGATCACACTGTTAACTAAAAGTGAGAAGCAGGATTTGAATCCAAGTGCTCTGACTCCAGATGCAATCAATATTCTTTTGCCTATAACATTCTAGTTAAGGGGATAAGATAAAAGGAAATGAGAGTGACTAAAGAATATTTCTAGGACATAATGGTGCCAAGGAACAATTTTACCTGATCCACAAAATAGCCTAGGGCTGATCCTGCTGCCAAGAATGAAATGGGGAGGGTCAGTTGCCTCTACACTGAACACATTTCCTCCAAAGATACGATTTTGTACCCACTTGAAAGTAAGCCTACATTTTCTCCAATTGTAGCAACTTACACTTTTAATTAGTATGTGTTCTGGAAAAAAAAAAGGGAAAGAACAGGATGTCTTGCCTTATTTTGTCTCTACTTTTCCACACCCAAGACAGCGGTAACCTTTCACGTTTAAAAAGAAATAGCATGCAATTTTATCGCTCTATATCTCTAAGCTACAATGCTGGAGTTCAATTTTCTTTTTCAACTAAAGATGGCTTTCTTGTTCTGAAAACACCTTGTTTACATTTCTTGTGTCTCCTCAAGGCCACCGTGGGGTTGATGAAAAGTACAGTTCAAATTACAGAGGTCACATTATAGATTATCTGAGGAAAACTTTTTTTCCTGTGTTTCTCTGAGAACCTCTATAATTTGACCCCTACTAAAAAGCATCCTTTATAAAAAATCAGTATAGCCTCGAATTTGAACAAAGATTGTTTGAAATATAAACATATAGGAGTCACAACAACAGTATCTAGCTGAGAGCAAAGGCTGTATCTTTAGTTTTAAAGGTAAGAGAGTAAATGTGGCTTTTGTAGTCTTATTTCCTTTATTTTTTCTTCACCTGCTTGAATTCAAGATGGGAATTAATTAAGTCTAGCATGGGAAGAAAGAAAAAACCCTACAGATTATCAAGTTTTTCAGATAAGTTCCCCTTCCTTTGAAGTGAACGAAAGAATTAGAATTTTTAGAGGTGCCTGTGACCTCAAGAGACCTTAGAGATCATGTAGCTTCACTCACTACTCCCATTTTATGTGTAGAATCCAGGCTTCTGGATCATTAGAACAGCACTGAAACTCTGGTCTTTAGAATTCTCTTGGACATGGACTGTGTAGTGTCAGAGGAATGAGGGAAATCCAGAAGATAATTATTTCAATTCCATTGCTTTTCATTAAATTTAACAAGCATTTCTTAAACATCTGTCATGTACCATCCACCGTGCTAGAAACTAAGGAAACAATGACAAAAATAAGAGAATCCCCAGCTTCATACTTAGTGCAGTGACTGACACTTATCAGGTACTTAAAAAATATTGATTGATTGATTGAATACCAACACAAGGAGCTCATATACAGTCGTCATCATTGTACAATGAAGTTTCATATTTGGAACTGAGTTGGGTTACAGAGAATAATGATATTAGGAGGGAAAGGACATATAAAGGTTTAGAGAGTAAGGAATTCTTTATTCAGATGGAAATTGATTAACTTGCTGATCTAATTACTTGATCTAAAAAACAAATCATATTTGACAAGCCTGTTTTGACTTCATAGAGTCATAGAAGCTTAGAGGTAGAAGACGCTTTAGTGTTGATCTTGGACAACCCCAAAACAAACAATAAATCCTGCCTATCCCATTTACAACAAGTGATCTTATCTCCTTTGCTTTAAGACTACAAATGAGAGGAAAGTTATAAGCACCTCATTCTACTTTAGGACAATGCTAATTATTTACAAAGGAATTTATCTTTATTTTTGAGCCTAAAGCTGTTCATTTGTGACTTCACCAACTGGTCTTTTTTCTGTTCCTCAAGACAAAGAAGAACAAGTCTAATCTCTCATGTGGAATTCCTTAAAATATTTTCAATGATTCATTTGCACATAGATTTTTCATGGAATGTATGTTATGCAAAGGAGCACAATGTGTAGTAAGTCTAAAGGTAAGCTGGACACATTATGAAGGACTTCGTCAAATAGAGAATTTTGTCTTTTATCCTAGAATCAATGCATAGACACTAGAACTTTGTGACCCAGGCAATGGCATGGTCAACTTAAACTTAATGTTGCCTTTGTAGAGGATGAAATGGAGAGGGGAAAGTTTGGATGCAGGTAGACCAATTAGGAGTCATAGCATAGTGAATAGGGCATTGAACATGGCATAGACAGTTCTGGGTTCAAATCCAACAATAGACAATGTGACTTTGTAGGACATTCAAGCACTATGTTCTTCATTTTCCTAATTTGTAAAATGTGGAGGATGGCTCTAAATCATAGTTAAATCCATGATCCTATGATTTTTCCATATGAAATGGCAGTAGTTGAGGTTAGAGGTGATAACCACCTGAATAATATATTGGCCATGTAAGTGGAGAAAAGGGAGAAGACATAGGATGCTATGGAGTTAGAACTGACAATTCTAGGCAACTGATTGGATCTGAGGTCTTATGATAATTGAAAGAAGTAATTTAGCAAACTCCATTTAGCAATGGAGAATACTTGTAGTATTGATAGATGTTTTAATGATCATTGTTGTTGATAATTGGGTTAGATTCTAATATCCTGCCTCACCTTACATCTGTTTTACTTGAGTGGAACTTCTATTATCTTCATTGAACTTATCATTTTTATAAGACAGGCATTGCATGAGTAGGGACTATGACTCTTCTTATTGATAAAAGATTTGGGTTCATTTTCAATACATCTTGACATCTTATTTTGAGTGTAAGTCCTTGGAATGGGTTGAGATTTCTGGAAAAAAAAAATATAACATAAGAAACAAAGGCTTCTTCCATACTGTATATGGATGTTCAATGTGCCAAAAAATGATAAATGCCAAATAAATTGCCAAATAAATCATAGCTTTAATAAATATTGACTTGAAGAGGAAAGGAAGATAATGAAAAATTATATGCTAGTATCTTCTAGGTCCTAGGTACTGTGCTAAGTGCTTTTTACAAATGTTATCTCATTTGATCCCCACAATAGCTACATGTCATTGTTGTTCAGTTGTATCTGACTCTTTGTGACCCCATTAGGGGTTTTCTTGGAAAAGATATTGAAGATAGCTTACCATTTCTTCACCAACTCATTTTACAGATGAGAAAACTGAGGCAAATGGGGTTAAATGACTTGTCATGCAACTAGTAAGTGTCTGAGGCCAGATTTGGACTCAAGAAGATGATACTTTTTCACTCTAGGCTTGGCACATTACTGTGCTACCTGATTGCCCTAGGTCAGTGGTTCCCAACCTTCCTAATGCCGCGACACTTTGATACTCATATGTGGGCGTATCTGGGTGTATCTGCATGTGGGCAGACCCACCTGGAGATGGAGAGAGGAGCAGTGTCACGGTTGCTAAGACCATCGGAAATAAGTGTTTTCTGATGGTCTTAGGTGACCCCTGTGAAAGGGTTGTTCGACCCCTAAAGGGGGTTGAGAACCTCTGCCCTAGGTGATATTATTACTCCTATGTTACAGTTGAGGAAATTGAGACAAACATAAGTTAAGTGACTTCTCCATGGTCACACAACTAGTAAGTGTCTGAAGTGGAAGTACAAATTATGTCTTCCTGACTCCAGGTCCAATGCTTTATCCACTGTGCTAAGTAAGAATTGCCTATAACTTTACATTCTTCTACTCTTTCCTGGACTTTCACTATAGTATCTCTTCCACTCCCATCCTCCCATATCTCCAATTATCACCATTATGTAGATGAGAATGGAATTGGTCACCCACAATTTAGTGTCAATGCATCTTAACAGTCTTACAACCCACTACTCTTTCTCTTTATAGCCTAAATTTTTTTTCATTCCTCAATTACATGCCATTTTCTTTTAGCTGTGATAATTTTCTACAATCCTCCTGAAATGTCTCCTCCTATCTCTGCATGATGATATCCTGTTTATCCTTTAAGACTCAGATTAATGAGAACTCCTACATAATCCTTCCACAAGAGTGCCTGTTGGAAAGTGGTTGTTCCTTTATCTAATATCATGCCACTTTAAACTTTTATGTACTGATCAAATTTAAATTTGTATTCTATTTATTCCTGTGGATGTTTTCTCTTTTTCTTCCAGATAGTAGGTTCTTTAATGGCAGTCTTTTTCTTTTTTAATTTCTCCTACTTATTACTGCTGTCTCTCCTCTAGCACTTATAGTGCAGCAATGGAAAAAGGATCTAAGAACCTACAAGAGAAACCACAGAGCGTAGCAAAAGGCTAAGAGAGACAGAAGCCAGGCAGGTCATCAAACAGGGGAATAGGAAAAATGCAGAATGAGAGGAGAGAGAGCACATGATTATGTAATTTGTTTCCCTTAACCCTTCAAATTGTTTGGTTAACTGGATGTGACTTGATGCAGTTTACTCTCTGAGATAGAGCTGAGTTAAAAAGAGTCTTTCTGCATTCTTGATTCTCTAAAGAGGTGCATCCCAAGTCTGTGTGGCTTGTTTAGGGATTAAATGCTAACGTGATTTCTGTACCTTAAGATATAGACTATTCTGCCTTCAAACTGCTCTGCTTTCTGAAAATCTTAACTGTCAGAGATACTTGGTAAGGCTGAAAATTATTGATGGATATTACAATATTTTTCTAGTATTTAAAATGTTATTATTAATGCCAAGAAATTATGGCTGTATATTTTGAACAATTATTTGGAACTATCCTACTTATATTACTTTCTCCTTCTTAAGCTTTAACAGATAGCAAAGAAAAACACACACACAAATTACTACATATGTAAAAAAAATTTAAAAAGCAGCTGGTCCTTTCAAGGGAAGCCTGTCTTCAGTTACCAGACATCTTGGATTTGTTCAGAGTTGTTTTACCTTCATTTCCCAGAAGCCTTTTGGTCTTTGTTCTGCCTCACAGTATGCCTCCTACCTGAAGCAGCATAATCAGGCTACAGAAAATAGGCTCGCTTCCATCAGAGTGGGAGACAAAGGCACAAATTCAAAAGCCAAGGCAAAGACAGAGAAAGCAGAGGAACCTGGGCAACCAGCCAACCACCAAATATATAAGTGCATTATGAGCCAGCACTGCTAGATGCCTAGGTGGAAGCTAGGAGTGTATAGGCTTGGGTACCACTAAGAACTTGAATCATGATGAAATTGGTGAGGGAGCTTTTTTTATTTTTCTCTTTCTTCCCTCCTCTTCCTCCTCCTCCTCCTCCTTCTTCTTCTCTCTCTCTCTCTCTCTTTCTCTCCCTCTCTTTCTCTCTTTCTCTATCTCTCTTTCTCTCCATCTGTCCTCTATCTGTCGATGTTGGTCTCAGCTAATAAGTGGGGATCCTAAAAAGCCTCATGATAGGAAATAGCACCTAAATTGTCCTTCAAAGAGAGCTAGGGACTATATTACAGAGAAATGAGGAGAATATGTATTTCTAGCATGCTGAATCACTTGGGCAAAGACATGGTGACGTGGTTGCAAGAGTTGGGATGATGTATACAGAAAATAGAGGTAGAATATTTGAAACTATATGAGAAGAATAATATGACATATGACTAGAGGGGAAGGTGGTACCAGATCGTAGAGGGTTTTAAAATCTCAGTTGAAGATTTTATCCTAGAGGCTACAGGGAGCCATGGAAAATTTTTGGATAGACTAAAGAATGTTGGAGGAGGAGGTAAGATGGTTATTCTGTTTTAGCTATATTAATTTGGCAACTATGTGGAGGATAAATTGTAGATGGAAAACACAGCAAGCAAAGACCTCAATTACTGTGTAGTTCAATTTTGGATGTAATTATGTATATTCTCAGCATGGTATCATGTAATGAGCGCTTGACTCAAAAATTTTGAAATTTGAATTTGAGTCCCAAAAATTTACATTTCAGTCCCAAATCTTAGGATTTAGAGCTAGAAAGGTCCTTAGAAATGACATAGTATACCCTTTTCTCATATTACATAGGAAGAAATTTGGGTCCAGAGAGGTTCAATAATTCAACATGCAGTTGCTGTTTGGTTATTTTAGTCACATCTGACTCTTCCTGAGCCCATCTGAGGTTTTCTTGGCAAAGATACTGGAATGGTTTGCCATTCCATTCTGCAATTCATTTTACAGATGAAGAAACTGAGACAAACAGGGTTAAGTAACTTGTCCAGGACCCTATGGTTATTCTGTGTGTGAAGTCAGATTTTAACTCAATTCTTCTTGACTCCAAGCCCTATCCTCTATCCACTGCCACATAGCTGCTCACAATGCACAGAGAAGTGCCAACTATGTGCAAGTTCTTTGTCTAAGTACTGAGAATGCAAAGACGAAAACAACAACAACAAAACCAAAACTCAAAGATAGTTGTTCCTTTTTTAAAAAATTTATTTTGGACTTCAATAACAGAACACAAACACAGAATAGAGAAAAGAAAAAAAACAAAACATATCAGATAGTCATTCCTTAAGGAGCTTATATTCTTTTGGAAGAGTCAGCATAGACACAAAATTTGTGCAAAATGTGTGTGTGTGTATACATATATATATATATATATATATATATATATATATATATGTATACAAATTGACAGCAAGTTATTTTTTTTTCTTTCTGAGTTGAGAAACCATTGGAGCAGAGGTGGGGCAATCAGTAATTAAATAAATGCCACTTAACTAGCTGTGTGACTTTGAGCCCTTTATCCAGCTTCATTGAGAGTGTTCCTTTAAAGCTTGTCTTAATTTTAGAAACTAAGATTTTAGATTTAGGTTCCTTATTTATCTAAAAAAAAAAAAAGAGGATCATAATATGTGCACTTCCAAACTCATAAGGTTTGTGAGAAAAAAAAATGAGATAGGTTGATATTGATTTATAGACTGCAAAGCATCATATAAACGTAATGCAAAATAATTATAGAAATTATCTTTACAGAGAAATGCAAATTGAAGAAAAGTATTTAAAATGTTCATTCTCTGGAGCCTGGAGGAATTTGCAATAATATGTAATGACAAATTTTCCTTTGAAATACTTTAAATTTCTACAACTGTGACAAAGGTGAAATTTCAAGTAGCTATTCATGCCATAGGGAATATGTGACAGCATGTTTACGTGGATGTTTTATACTGTTGCATTAAGAAAAGTAATATGTAATGAAAGAAGTTTGATGACAATGTCAATCTTATCACTGGGAATGTGTCAGGTGTTGATGCTGACATCAGGTTAAGAGATTTGAGAACAGAATTAAACTGAGTTCTCTTGGACAATCTGGACTGCTATTATTAATGATTATTCAATTGGTATTAGGTTGGTTCTCCTTTTGTTGGCTGTTCCAAGGAGACTAACAAGACTACAAGAAAGAAAATTGCAGCTGAATAATATAAGCAAGTAAGATTTTCATAGCTTCCATATGTATAGTTCAGTATCTCTCTTTCTCTCTCTGATTCTATCTCTCTGTGTCTTTCTCTGTCTCTGTCTTTCTCTATCTGAAGTCACATATTCTCTCTCGTCCTTAGTTTCCCTGCTAAGATGCCTTCTAACTCTTAATCTATGAACCTATGATATGAATATGTAATATGTGAGATATGTTTATACATATATGGTTACTTGTATATTATGCACATATATACATACAAATGCTGTTATGCAGAGAATAAGGGTGAGCGGAGACCTGGTTTCAAGATAAATTTAGGTGTGGATTTATTGATTAAGCGCGTGACTACCACTGAGCATTCACTCTCAGGCTGGCAGTAATCCAGTGGGGTACAAACTTGATTATATAGGCTAAAACCACAATCAGGGAGGGTAGCTAGCAGAAGCCATGACATATAGAAGCAAAGATCAGCCATTGGTTAGATCTATAGCTCAGGGCTAATTTGGGAATATGGCGCAAGGGTATAAGGATGTAATCTTCCTGTGACATGGGGGTCCCTCCTAGAACAGGGTGGAGGGCACAGGGTGGAGGGCCATAGTGGAGGGCACAGGGTGGAGGGCCATAGTCAGTGCCTTCCAGAGTGTAGTGGAGGGTCATGGGGTAAAGGGGACTGGAATTCCCCAGAACAAGCTAGGGTCATGTTCTGGGCAAAGAGGGTGGGGGGGCCCCACTTGGTCAGTGGGACAGGACAGGGTAATCCCTAGATAAGATCCTTGCACCATAATGAACCTTAGACACTATAATGATTCGAAGACAATACATAAAATGCTGACTAGAGAAGAAGGGGGCAGAGGACTACGCATTGAGCAACTTTTATTTTATTTTTTTTCAAATTTGTTTTATTCTTTACAATTCCTCGTTCATCTTGATTCAGTCATTAGTGCTGCTTCCTTCGGAAGGAACATCCTTCTGTAAGTCTCGCCTTGCCTCCAGTAGGCTGACAGAGTACAGTGGAGCATCTGACACAGAGAACCACTGTTTGTGCGTGGCTGAAGACAGTGGTGATTTTAAAGCACCCTGGGCACTTCACGTCCGTGAAATATGAGTTCAGACTCTGCACCAGGTGCTTTTTTTTGTGTTTCCGCTTCTCCTCCTCAGGAGAGGGGTGCAGGAGGTCTTTCGTGAGAGGCATGTTGGTACGGGGAGATCTTCACCGCCGGAAAAGGCGCCTTGAGCAACTTTGCCCAGACTTGAGCAGTAATGTCCAGACATGCCTTAAGCGGTTTCAAGCTAAGACAAAAAGGGGCTAAATGGTGGGCCACAAATCAGGTGGTATGTGGTGGCCTGGGATTTGGGTTTGGGTACAACAATGCCAATGCATATTTGTATACATATATACATGTTTATTTGTGTACACATATTCATGTGCTCACACATGTATGAATATATACAATGCAGTCTATATGCATATAACATTGCATACCATGTATATATTACATGTGACACACATATAGATATGAATTTCTACATATATAACAATCGCCTTAATGCATATATGTACACACACATATATGCATAGACATACAGATGTATTTATACACATGTTGTCTATATATACACTTGTTGTATATGTATGTAAGGGAAATTATTTTTCTGTTATATTAATCAATTAGTAAATTAGGATTAAGGCTTTTTCCCCTCTATTTCTTCATTCAGGAATCAGCCCCTGCAGTCAGTTAGTCAGTCTCTGAAGAACAAGGCTGATGGATGAGATTGCCAAATTCTTCTGTTTAGAGTGTAAACAGTATCTAATTTAATTGAATTCAAGCCCCAAAGCATTAAGTACTTGTCCTTGCAGCCCTCCACTGGAATTTAGGGGAACCTAGGTCATGAAGGAGAAAATCAACCAGAGAGGTCTGGGTAGAAATGGCATCCTTTGTCCAGATTGCTGGAGGTGGCTGAGTCTCATGATCAAGTCACATTTTCAACAGGAGGAGCTGAAGACTTTTAGCCCACCTCCTCATTAATATGTCCACCCCCTCTTTAATTCTACTGCATTGATTTCACCTGTCAGGGGCATTATCTTTAAACAAAAAAATACTTAAGGCATTCAATGTCTCCATTAGGTATCTTTGGTTACTTAGAGAAACCACGGGCCATCAATATGATAGTGATTACCAGCTACCTTAATTAATAAATTATTAATTACCTAGAAACTCTGTCTCTAGGGTTTTTCATTTTATTTACATATATGTGTGTTTGTGTGTGCACATATATACATATACATATATATCTATATGAATGTGGGAGAGAGAGAGAGTGAGAGAAGAGACAGAGAGAGAAGAGAGAAAGAAGAGAGAGAGAAGAGAGAGAGAGAGAGAGAGAGAGAGAGAGAGAGAGAGAGAGAGAGAGAGAGTGTAGTCTTACTGCATTTGCTTCTCCTTTTGGGACCAATGAGGTCGCTAATTGAAACCCTTCCTAAACTCATAGCAGGACTAGATTTCTACATTTCTCTCTCTAAATATCATTTCTTTCAGTTTTTTGCATAGTTAGAGGGAAGCAGATTAAGCAGTTTGTGGGATCTATTTTGTCAGTGCAGGCTATTGTCAGAGCAGATTAGTTATTTTCACATGGAAGTGGTCATAACAAACATTTTTCTTGAACAGTGGGGTGTGGGGGAAGGGGGACAGGTCAGGTGGATTATTTAGCCCACAGTAGTTTTAAAGTTGACAAAATACATTCTTTAGCTTTTTTGGTTCTCACAACAATATATTATTTTATAAATGAGGAAACAGAGAGAGCAAGAACTTGTTTATAGTTTTACAGCTACAAATTGTAATTTAAACCATATCCCCTGCCCCCCCTCCCCTTAAATCGCTGCTTATTCTAAGGTGCCATGTTGCTTGTCATGCAAATTTTGCTCTTAGAGAAGAGTGTTTTCAATAATAGCTATCTGCTGTATTTGTAACCCAAAGCCATTTAAATTCAACACACTTTTTATTAAGTACATAATATTTTGCCAGTAAAGGAATAAAGATGGAAATTACCTTTGCCCTTACCACAAGGAACTTAGACACCTTTCACCTGTGCAAGTGGCTTCCTATCTCTCCTTTCTCCTTGGCCTCTAGATGTCAGACTCCACTGCTGTGGTGACCTGGCTGCCTTACCTGGGCATCACACCATTTCACCAAATGTTTTCCTCCTGCTTAATCCCCATGAAAATATTCCAGTCCTGTGCTTTATTCTCTCTTGTTGCACAGTGTTTGACCACTATATATTTGACTTCTTTGTTCTGTTGATCACTAAGATGAATAGTACTGTATCTAAAAACTTAAACAAACAAAAAACAACCCAAAACTCTCAGGTAGAAAAATGACAAAAGGGACCTCTTTTAACTTTGTTTTAAAATGGGAAATGACATCTTCTTAACTGATAAAAAAAACTAGTTGCGTGTGTTGTTTCTTTTTTGGGGGGGCCACCACTTTTTGATTTAGGCTGTCTTTACTCTATTCCTGTAAACTTATCTTTTCCCTTTCCCCTCTAATTCCTTATTTTACCATTAAAATTCCCTCCCTCATCTTCTGTCCCCAATCTCCTAATCTTATACTATACACCCTTTTAAAAGTCCCTCCACCACTAGACCCTCCAGCCATGATATCCTCCCTTCTTCCAGGGGCCAGTTTCCTAACCCCTTTCTGGCTGACACTGTCAGGGAGGAGAGGCCCAAGTTCCAGATCCTCACAGAGCACAGCTCTGCCTAGGCCCAGGCCCGTCAGAGGACTTTGGGAATTTAGGGAAGAGACACTGCTATCCTTAAGTGGGAGTGGCCCTGCCCACCCCAGTTTGGCAGAACCCTGGTCAACTAGACTATGGCAGGTAACAATTCCTGAATCCTGAGTAAGCGGTCCTGGCGGCAGGACCGGTTGGGCATGCTGGACTCTCTCCTTCCCCTATATTCCCAGGCTGACCTTAGGCAACTACCCCAGTACCACTCTCCCACTCTACCCCGTGCGGGTGGGTCCTGGAAAAGGCCCCTACAGGACCAGGTGTGGGGGGGCAGCTGGAGGCGCAGGAGCAGCTGGTGAAGTCACTGGGGCCACACTGTATGGGAGACGTGGGATTCCAGGGCGGCAAGCTACATTCTCACAGGCAGGAAGCATGAAGGAGATGAGAAGGCATAGATCAAGCATGGAGCCCCCTGAGCCAGGGCGACTTCCATGGTAGGTTCCATGATAGGCTAACAGGTTGATCTAATGCTGGCTTTGTTTCTGCCGCAGGCGAGGTTTGGCATGCACGTGGAAGGCACAAGCAGCAGCTAAAGAGGACGAGGATAGTCCAAAGCAGCCAGAACCACGAGAGCTCACAGCAGTAGGTGCAGCAGCCAGGCTCTTTCGCAGACATAGAGCTGATTGTGCACTGCCGAGGACAGCTCCCTAAGCTGTCGCACCCGGAGAGCCCCGCAAGTTTGTGGCTGCAGTTCCGGGGACAGGCCCAGCATGCTGCTGCCTACAGGCTGGGGTAAAGAACTGCCACCGATCCTAGATTCTTTAAGGCTATGCCAGTAGAGTCAGAGCTCTACCAAGTTGGGAAGTCTTTGGAAATGGTCTGAAACAGGGCTAAATCTACATTCTGAGGAGGAGGAGGAAAGGGGCAAGAGGGAGGAGGGGGGGGAGAGGGGGAGGGAAAAGGAGAAGGAGGAAAGGGAGAAGAGGAGAAAGGGGAGAGGGAGAAGAGGAAGGGGATTTACACAGTGTGTGTATTTTCTTTTTTCTAATATAGGAATATGGTTTGTATTACTTCACATATATAATCTATATCAAATTGTTTGACTTCCCAAAGAGAAGAGTGGGAGGGAGGAAAAATAATTTGGAACTCATATTAAAAAAAATGTCAAAAATGTTTTACATGTGATTGGGAAATATTTAAAGAAATACATAAACTATGTTTTGAAAAAAATACATAGCTTTCAAAATATTTTTTGATAGAGCACAGGGTATGTATTTGGGAAGACCTGATTTCAAATCCAGCCTCAATCACTTACTAATTGCCCCTAGGCAACTGTAATGCCCTGTACAAGTAGCTTCCCAAAAGAATGCTACTGTGAATAGCTTTTTAGGTTCTGATTACATGGTATAGTGAACACTTCATTTATTCCATTACAAATCAAGGCAAACATTCACAACAAATCACAATATAATATTCACAACATTACATCTTATCACAGAAAATCACAATATAGTGTTCACAACAGCTTAACATTAGAATGGCCACATAGTTTTCACCAAAGTGGCCACAGCATTTAGAACAAGGAACAAAAGAATAATCATCTGGTTTCCCTAAAGGGGAAATCTTCCTTACTTAATCATTCAATCATTTAACAATAGAAGTCAGTCTTCCACTCCTGGGGCAATCGTAAGTTAACTTAGTAAGTCCCTTGTCCAGATTCATAATTACTAAGTATCATTACTCATTAAATACAATCATTAGAAAAATTACACAAACCCTCCACCCCTAGGTGTCTAGTAAACTTCAATTTCATCACACTTTCAATATCCAAGGAGAGGCCTTTTCTTCATCTTGACTTGGGGTGGTCTCTCAGATTCTCTGGATCCCCTTCCATGGTCTCAGCTCCTACTTGAATCCCAAAAATAGTCACTTGGATTCAGAGGCAAATAGCTCCCAGGTTCTCATCCAGTTCTCTGGGCAATTCTTATTACACACTGAAGTTCACAGGGTCCAGCACATCTCAAAACCCTCACAACTTCTGTTTCCAGGAACTCAAGGATCAACCAAGCTCCAAGCAAAGCCTTATCCTGGTCATACTTCTTCAGTCCTCCGGCAGTTAAGCTAGCCCTAGGACCCAGAAGAAATCTCAGCCTTCCAGGCAGCAGCAGCCACTTTGGCCTTCACCAGGTTCTGGTCCCACAGAAAACTCCAACTCAGTTCCCAGTCCAGTAGCAGCCCAGCTCTCAGATGCTGGAATAATCCTGCTTCCTCCACCAGGAGTAAAAATTCTTGATTCTGACTGTTTCTTCTTTGGGTTCTTCTTAAATACACACACACACACACACACACACACACACACACACACACACACACACACACACACACACACACACACACATTGGCTTCCTGTCTCAGCCAAACCTTTCCTGTTATGTCAGGAACAGGAGACAGAGTTGACACCTGTTTCTTTCACAGAAGTACTTAGTCCTTAGGACTAAGTATCTGCTAAATTAATTACCATTACAGCAACTCACTTAACTTCTTTTTGCCTCAGTTTCCTTATTAAAAAAATGGAGATTATAATAACACCTACCTTCCAAGGTTGTTGTGAAGATCCAATGAGATAATATTTGAGAAATGAGACCTTTATCAAAGAAACTTGCTGCATTTTTTCCTCAGTTTCCTTCTAATTTTGGCTACATTAGTTTTGTTTGTGCAAAAGCTTTTGTGTTTCATGTAATCAAAACTATCTATTTTACTTCCTATAATCCCCGCTATCTCTTGACAGGTACACCTTTCCATGCTCCCCTAATTTACTTATGATATCATCCTTTATGTCTAGATCATTTATCCATTTTCATCTTATCTTGGTATATGGTGAGTTGTTGGTCTATGCCTAGTTTATTCCAGACTGTCTTCTAATTTTCCCAGAAATTTTTGTCAAATGGTAAATTTTTACCCCCCAAAATTGGGGGTTTACCAAACACTAAATTACTATATTCATTTACTACTGCATATCTTGTACCTAATATATTACACTGCTCCACCACTCTATTTCTTAACCAGTATTGACAACTTTATTTTCATATCATGGTTTCAGCTGCATTGAAGAATAGAACAGTATTCTCAAAAATGAATGCATAAACTTCACCAGACTGCTAACGGTTTTCATTGCGCAAAAAATGTTAAGAATCTTTGCTTTAAAGCACATGAAAACTTTATCTTAATCACTAGTACCCTGGCCAATAAGTGGAGGTGCTGAATTGTACCATTCTTGGTACTCTCAATATAAATGAAAAAAGAAAGAAGTTTCAGGCAAATAAAAGGAGGGCTTATAGATTCTCCTTTGAGAAAAAAATAAAGTAGTTGACAGAATTGAATTTATTTTGTAACCAGTATAATAAAAATATTGTTTCTTGGGACCATTATCTTATTTTAAAATACCATTTAAGTATTTGCCAAACAGACCACCCTGAAAATGAAGCTTATCTACTGAAATCTATTGTAGAAAGTGAAAAAGTAAAGAAATTCTAAGAAGAAATTGTTAAGAACATGTTGTACCATATAAAACAATGCTGGAATACTTCAATGCAAAGGTAGATGAATATGGGGAAAATATGCCAAGAACAAGGAATAAAAGATGTCAAGATCTTTCAGATTCCACTGAAGACACATACCTACATCTCATAAATTATTTCTTCAAGGAAAGTATCTGAAGGCACTGGACATAGTAAGTACTGAATGATATCACAAAGAATATAATTGACTATATTTTAACAGAAATCACTTATTATTGATTTGAACACCATTTCTGAATGAACTGTCCATGTATAGTCAGACCACTGACTTATTAGAACAAAAATTAAATTCAGTAGAAAGTTAGAAGAGTAAGAGATATGACATACAATTCAAACAATTCAAAACTGACATACTAAAAGAAGTTGTTAGCAATGAAAATTGTAAATGAATGGAAGAAATGGCATAGATACCAGTTACATTAATTTCATACAAATATTAAAATAAATCCATTTGAATGGATTAATGATTGAATGTATTAATGAATGAATAAAATATGTGTTAAGAACTTATTATATGCAAAGCATTCTCTTAAGTGCTAGAAAAACAAAGAGAAAAGAAAGGCAGTTGGTTCTCTCAAGGACTTCTCATTCTAATGGGGGAAATGACACATTTGGAAGATTTCAGCTGCCTGTCAGATAGAAAAGTCCCAAGATCCTTAGAGTTCAAAGACAAGACAGATGTTAATGCCACTTCTTTAATGTTGTTTCCATAATGAGTCCAAAAGAGACATAAAAGAACCTTAGCTCGCATTTGATTTATTTGCCAAAAATGAAGAAATGGCAGCTCAAAACAATGATTTAAAATATGTCCATTTGTATATTCTTTCAGGGAAAGATAGTAAAATATTATTAGGACTTTACTTATTATTAATTTTTTTTTGTAAAGAGAACCCGTAATGGGCAAAACCAGTTTGAAGCAAGCTTAATGAGAGATCCAATTAAGAAAGGTTATTTCAAAAGTATTCAAAAATGAAGAGGGAAAGAGAACAACAGACAAAGATGGAAAAGAGAGAGCAAAATTTTTATAATAAAGTATTTTCATCATCATGAAGAGTAGAGTTACCTTATTTGGATTTCTATATAATAGTTCTAAATGTGTTTATGGGAGAGATAGAAATGCATTACAAACAGGAAAAGTATCTGGGTAAGACTAAGCTAGCATTAAAATATTCTTGGTGGAGGTACTACAATTTGGGGGTATTGAGCATTTGATTCCTCATGTATTTGAAGGAGGGGAAAATGCCCCCAAAAATCATGGGAAAAAATCTTTATCTTTTTCTTTATCTTTATTACAAGAAAAAGGTGACTGAGAGGAAATCAATAACTATCTCCCTCTATGCCCATTTTTCTATCTATATACACATTATGAGAATAATACAAGTGTTCATTTAGCATTTTTTGATGCTGGTATTAATCGAGAACAGGAAGGCTTTCACAAATGATATTCCATAGTAGATCACATCTTTTCCATCTTAGAATTAACAGGTCCTATAGAAAATATTAGATGTTTTATTGTTTATTTTATTAAAAGTTGTTGATTCAGAAAGCAAAATACCACCTTAAAGAATCTATTGCAACAATGAATTTCATATTTCTTGGAAGTATCTTTATTGAAGGTCTACATTATGTATGGCACTAAATATACAGCAGCAACAAAAGAAATAACCTTTACCTTGACAGGGTTTACACTGTACTAGTCTGCTGTAACATATCTATCCATAAAGAAAATATAGAATAGTAAGTGAAAGGGACAAAGGAGGAGATCAGCCCAAGAGCTCCAAGACTATATGAGAATGGAAAGTGCTAACAGCTGGGGGAATTTGGAAAAGCTTCACAAGTCCAGGGTTATCTGAAGTGAGTCTTGGCAAAAAGATTGAAACAAAATTCCGAAAGGCAGAGGGAGTACATTCCAGATCTAGATTATGACTTGGGCACAAAAATAAGTCAGAGGATGAAATGTTGAACTTGGGGAGCTTTGAGTATTCTAATTTGGCTTAAATATATACTATTTCAATGGGAGCAAGGCTAGTGGGATAAATTGGTCATCCACTGTGAAGAGCTTTACATGTTAATCTAGTAGGCACTAGGGAGCTACTGAAGTTTTTTGAGCAAAGGAGTAACAGTGGTCAGACTTAGACCTTAGGAATATTAAAGTCTCAACTATATCAAGTTTGGACTGGAGAAGCAAGGGACTGATGTGTAAGTAAAAGTTGATGAGCCCTGGCCTATGATATTGGCCTTCTCTATGGAGAGAAGAGGACAGAGAAATCTATGATTTTATAATCTTGGCTTTCAGAGATGCTGTAGCATTCCTTTCACCCAGGTATGAAGCATTATCATCACAGTTGGCTCTTTTCTTTCTCATCATATTCCTGAAGATTCTGCTCCCAAAATATGTGATATTTCTCTCTTCTCCCTGATCAGACCTCCAATATCCTATTTCAAGTCCTTGCCACCACTCATTCTGATGCCTTTAATAGTCTCTCAATTGATCTTCCTCCTTCCAAGTCTTCCTTCCAATACATTCTTTACAAAGCTGCTAAAAGTCATCTTCCTAATTCACAGAGCTGATTGTGTTAACTTCATGTCCAAAACTGTCATTTCCTTTCTTAGCTCTAAGATAAACATCTTAGTTTAACATTCTAGGCCCTCTATAAATTTTGTTCTAATCTATCTCTGAAGCAATATTCCACACCATTCCCCTTCATGTATTATAATCCAGTTCTGGTCCAGGGATTAGAAAACCATGGTCCCCAGGACAAAACTGACCTGCCAACTCTTTTTTTTTTAGGCCCAAGAGGATTAAGAATTTTTTTAAATAAAGTTTTATTCTGTATAAAATGAAAATACCATTCTTAGTTCCTAAGAAGTACAAAAATAGGTAGCAGGCTGGTAGGCTATCAATTGCTTATCTGTCTAGTGAAATTGGACTTCTAGTCACTTCCCATGTTGAAATTACCATTTTATTCTTTGCCTTCCCACCAGCCCTCTTGGCCACAACACATTCTTTTCATATCCTTAATGTATAGAAATTTTCTTTTTTCATCAAAGCACAACTTAAGGTGCCACCTCCTTCATGATGACTCCTGTGATCTTGTCAGCTGAAAGTTTTTTTTTTCCCTTCTCAGGTTTTCTTAGAACACTACAATCAGCATTTTCCCTTTGTCACATTCAACTTTGTATTATGACTCTTTACACATGCATATTCTGTTGTCCCATCAAACTAACCTTATTATTCTCCATATAGAACATTCCACCTTCTACACTCTGCTTTTGTAAAGTTTGTTCAATCTGGCTAGAATGCAATCTCTTCACTCTATTCTCTTAGAATTCTTAGATTTCTTCAAACATGATTTGAGAACCACCTCCAGAATGAAACCTTTCTTAATTCCTTCAACTGCTAGTCTCTCTCTCATAAATACATATCTATATCTCTATCTATGTATCTATATGTTTTACTTGCACCATTTATTTTGGTTGAGCCTATACAGGACGTCCCAAAAGACTTAGTACAATTTGAAGCTTTAATTTACATCACGTCTCCCCTAACAATATGTAAACACTTTAGGATTACAGATTTAGAGCTGAAAGGGAACTCAAAGACCAACACAAACACAATTCCCTAATTTTATAGAGGAGGTAAGTGAAATAGGGTTTAAGTGACTTGCTCAGGGTCTCCTAGATTGTAAGTGCATGAGGCAGGAACTGAATTTAGATTTTTCTGACTATATTCCCAGAACTCTATCCATTGTAGTACCTTGAGGACAGTGACCTTCATTTTTCTGTCTCATGCAGCCATTTGCCTAACACAATGCCTGACACCTAGTAGGAAGGATGGAAGCAAGCATTTGTTAGAAACTAACTATGAGCCAGGCACTGTAGTAAACACTGGGGATACAAATATAAGCCAAAAAAAATGAAAGACTGCTAACCTTCAAGGTACTCACATTTTAAAGAGGGAAGATAACATGAAAAAGGAAATGAAAAGGAATGTGGGAGGGTTTGCAGCTACTTAACATGAAGGCATGATTTTAAAGTCTGGAAATCAACAACAGGACTAGGAGTAGAATGAGGGCTGACTTGGATCACTCAATAAAATGGAGCTCCCAGCAAGAACTAATCAATGGAAGAAGGAGATGAACTTTGCAGAAGGATATTGGACATTGAATAGGCTACAAGGGTATTGGATATTCCTGGATGAGGAGACCCAAGAAAGTTTCAGAATGAAACAGAGGCATGGTTTTGAAATCTGGTAATCAGGAGGAAAACCATGAGGAGAATAGTAGTTTCTTTAAAATTGTATTAATTGATATCTTAACTTTCTTATTACATTGAAAATTTCTTGAGAGGCAAGAACTCTTGTCCTTTCTTTTCAATGTGGAATTTTGAGCCTATTGTAGCACCTTACCCCAGTATATGCTAACTAAATGTTTGTCGACCTGAACTGAATTGGTGCCCAAGTACAATCTGGCACTTTTGTGCCTAAGTACACTTTCAGCATCATTAATTGAAGTACCAGTGGTAACAAGCAGTAGTTTATGTTCACAGCAATGTGCTAGCATAAACTTAGCAGTTAATAATGTGTGGCATTCTGGGAAAGCTTTGTCATGGCATCAGTTCCAATGGCAAGGAATTCCTTTACTTCATCAGACAATAAAGTGGATGCCTTTTGTGATAGAAGTGGCATAGTCCAAGGAAAGTTTGAATCTCTTTCTTTGTTCTAGGACCATCAAACAATCAAAGAATCACAAATGATACATACTGTTCCTCACACGGGGTTACTAGAGGCACATTGCTTTGGCAGCTTAAATGGATCACACAAGAAGTTTTTATTCCATTTTTTCTCCTCTTTTACTTAGATACATTAAAAGTGTATCCTCTGTTGCTCCTCATGATCAGGGTAACATCACAATGTGTATGGAAATCTAGGAAGAAGAGTCTCCATAAAGCATTGGAAAATTCTAGGAATATTAGCAATCTCAAACTTATGTTTAAATTTTAGAGTACCTTTAATGAGTGATGACTTTTCTTGTATTTGCTTTAGCTTTAGAATCAAAGCTTAGGTAAGATCATGCTATCCAAAGACATTTCCTTCAGCAAGAATTGATTGATTTAGACTCTCACAGTATGCTCACTATGGAGAGGTTCTGTGTAATTTCACATGTTCAGCCTGTATTTGATTACTTGTCCTTCCAGTGGGGGTGGGTGGCGAGGGAGGAAGAGAAAGACTTTGGAATCTGGAGTTCTATAATCAAATGTTATGAATGTGTATCTATCTATCTATCTATGCAATTATTATTATTATTATTATTATTATTGACTACATCCAACTGGAACTTGAGATACACAGGCACTGTGGTTGGGAGATCCATCCTGCCCTACTGAAAAGTGACATAGGAGAGAATAGAC
>CM053580.1:89802894-89825057 GCA_028627135.1 Pseudochirops cupreus
GACAAGACTTTCTTGTACACATGATAAATTTTAAGACTGAAAGAGAAACAGAAAAATGGGCCCATAAGGTTCAGTGATAGTAGACAGAAGAAAAGAGAAATATAATGATCTATCCTTTCTTTGCCCCCATTCTATTTTGTGAACATCTAGAGCCATCTCTTTTGGCTCTAAGTTCCCAAAAGATAAGAGGACTGTTTTGTTTTGATGTACATTCATAAAAATAAAATTCCTTGTATATAAGTGCCTAATAAATGCTTATTGAACTTACTTCAATTGATTGCAGAAAGCCAAAATGATTCATTTTGTACAAGTACAACTGGCCTTCAAGGCCAGTTGATTCATTCAATTTGGTTTAACAACCATTCAATTGAGCAACAACAAAAAATAGTCATTCAACTTAATATTTTTATTAATTTATTACAATAGAATTTAATTTTTTTGCCCAAGTTTTTCCCTAAGGAGAAAAACCATGCTTAGTAAGACTTGCAATCTATTCAGTTTAATACTCTTCTCCTCATTGTGGAATATAGGGACACTTTGTGACTGTGGGCCATAATTGCCCTACTTGAAATTAATAGTGCTTGTTTTGAGTTCTAACAATTACCACTCCATATCAGTTTTAATATCTTTGTGGAATGTTACATAAAATGTAACTGCAAACACACACATACACACAAATCACACAATGGTAAACAGATCCCCAAAGTATCCTAGAAACAGAACAGCCTCCAAATCCCCTCAGAAAGCCATTATGTAGCATAATTCATTAATGTATCTAAAAATTTTATCTTTCTACTATCAGCTTATGTAAACCCTTATGGTTATAAAAAATAAAAGTTCACTATGTTTACTACTTCTATTATTTGCCCTAAAATACTTTTTCCCAACACGCCTCGTTACTCTATCTTTATCATGCTTTTCCTGTCACAAAGGCATTCCAGTATTTATCTTCTACTCCTCACTATTCATGAAGGCCAATCAAAACTATTATTTTTTGCCACCCATATTTTAATAATGGCTGTTCATGTGTAATGTTAATGGGGTTTTAAGATCTTCCATGCCCTTGATTGGCAAGTAAACAGGAACTTAGCACTTAGTTTCAAGTTAATTATATCAAGCCTCTGTTAAAGAAACAGAAGGTATGAACATCTATTGCTGATGTAACAGGAAGGGGTAGAACAGGAAGGAGCTAATACTGTATATAAGGAAGAGCACAAGCTGGACAGTCAGAACTTCTTGCTGAACTTCTTGGAGCAAGCTGCATGGAGGCTGGAGAAAGTGATTTTGATTTTGAGAATGGAGCTTCTGCTGAGACTTTTCTTCTGGGAACTTCTGCTGAGAGCTTCAGAGAACCAGGCTAAGGAACTACCATGAGTGAAAGAGGAAGATCCCTGCTTGGAACCTGTTCTGTTGTGAGGCTTGGGAATATGGGTGTTCACTGCATTAACCATGTGTACCAACTTCTTGGTTACTGAAATGACTTTGGCTTTCTGATTCTGGCACTTGACTCTGATTTTCTGGTATTTGAATAAAGGCTTTGGTTCTATCCTCCATGTGGAGAGCTTGTTACATTTTGTAATTCATAACTATACCAGCATATTTATAAACCCCAGCGGTATTGCGAATATTGCATTATTCTTACACCATATTCAATGTCCAACCGACTTTCTGTGAACTGAATTTTTTAGTAAGTAAGCTTGGAATGTGTAATCTACTATATTGATAGACAGACAGACACAGACAGATAGATAGATACATACATACATAGATACATAGAGAGATAGAGAGATAGAAGATAGATAGATAAATGATAGCCAAATAGACAAAATATTTATTCAATCCCTTCTATGTGCCATGAAAAATACAAAAGAAAAAATAAAACAAAAAAAATTAGTCATTAGAGTCAAGGAGCTCATATTCTAATAGGATAAGACAAAATATAAGGGGAGGTGAAAGGGCGTAAAGATAGTAAAGAAGAAGAGCACTCATATCATGGCAAAGTAACTAGCAGGGAGATGGAAAAGTTTGGATAGTAAGTTAAGCTGAAAGTGAAGTGAGCAGTGGCACACTGGGACTCCCTCAAAAAATGATCAGGCCAATGATTCAGCAACTCAGAGAGCAGGAATTTGATTGAACACTGGTAAGACAGACTTGACAAGCTGATTTTGTTGTTGTAGTTATTATTATTTCCAGTCAAGACAATTTTTTAGACATTCTCAGTAAGCAAAAACAAATAAACGCATTTGTGCATGTGGACACATTAGGTTCCTGAAAGATGAGAGATTTATTGATCCATCATAATTTTTTAGGAAATAACAGTTTGAGTTTGCTTTGTTATATCAAAATTGTAGTTTTAACATTAGAAATGGACTACTGTCCAAATTTTTCTTTTACTAAATTTCTATCTATATTGTTTTCCCTCTCTTTTACTGCTAATATTTCTCTCCAGCTTACCTCTATGTGTTGCTGTATGTAGAGTCATGATCTGGGAGTCAGGAAGACCTGAACTGGAATCTCACTCACCTTTGTCACTTACTACCTGATGATCCTACACAACTAACTTAACTTTCTCAGCTTCAATTTTTATTTGTAGAATGATGATAATATGAGCCTAGGCTTTCAAGGATTGTTGTGATGAACAAACAAAGTAATATGTATAAAATGCTTCAAAAACCTTAAAAATACATTAAAATATTAGTTATTACCTCGGAGCACACTAATCTCATGCTTGTCATCCACACCTGGTACCCTAGAAGTAACTTCTCCTACTTTGTTCCATATTCTCATTCCTATCAGTCGCTATTCTATACTTCTCCACACTTTATTCTCTATACTAACTCATTCTTCTGTTTTCCATGGAACTTCTATTTTTAAGCAAAACATCCTCTTGTTGTTCAGTCATGCCCAACTCTTCATAACTCCATGGTTCATAGCACACCAATGCTGTTCGTGGAGTTTTCTTGGCAATCATATTGGAGTGGTTTGCCATTTCTTTTTATAGTGGATTAAGGCAAACAGAAGTTGAGTGATCTGCCCAGGGTCACACAGCTAGTAAGTGTCAGAAGTCAAATTTGAACTCAGTTCTTCCTGACTCAATAGTCTATCTGCTGAGCCACTTAGCTGCCTCCAAATTCTCCTCTTCATATATTTTATTAATAGTGTATCAATAATAATATTGTTAGTCTTTGGCAACTTTATCATCCACACTGATTATAGATCTTATAGCTTAATATCAAAAGCTCTTTGTTCTCTCCCCTCTCCTATCCACCAACCTTTACCTTCAGTCCACTTTAGTTAAATTGTAACAAGGCTGTGTTGTTTTTTACGACTACTCTACTTCTAATATTTCTAATTCAAGCTCCTCTTTTCTAACCTAACTAAGTTAACACCCATGAACTGAGCCAACCCATTCCACTTGTGAGGACTGTCCCTCAGTAAAAGTATCCAAGCAAAGAATGAGAAAGCACTCATTGGAAATAGTTTAAAGGGAATTCTTATACAGGTAGGATTTTGTCTAAATGGGCTCTGATTTTGTAATGGTAATTAATTTAAATTTGAAGACCCCTTTTTGTTAGGTCAAGTAAGCAGGTACTTAGCCCTTAGTAACTAATCAAACCTTTGTGGCTAAGAGGCTGAGAGTGTGAACTCTGTCTCCTATTGCTGACATCACAGGAAGGGTTTGGCTGAAACAGGAAGCCAATGCTTTGTGTGTATATAAGAAGAGCTTCAGAGAGATACAGTCAGAATTAGAATTTTTTCTCCTGGCAGGCTCCTGGTGGAGGAAAGAGAGAGAGAGAGAGAGAGAGAGAGAGAGAGAGAGAGAGAGAGTGAGTGAGAGAGTTCCTCTCATTGAGCATCTGGAAGGTGACTGAGAACTGAGACCAGAATCCGGTGAAGGCTGAAGTTGCTGCCGGGAAGGCTGGGATTTCTTCTGGGTCCTAGGGCCAGCCGAACTGCTAGAGGAATGAAGAAGCATGACCGGAATAAGACTTTGTTTGTTTGTAGCTTGGTGTATCAGCAAACACCCTAGCATACTCAGGATGGCTGCTAGCACAGGTTCTTAGATCTGCTTTTCTAAAGCAAAGTAACTCAAAAGGGGTTAACAGTCTTACTTCAATCAATCAAACATGTATCATTTACCTAGTTCAGGGGAAAAAGTCAACACCCTGAACTTCAGAGAATACAAACAAGTTACAAGCAGAAGTTACAAGCAGACAAAGAAACAGATCAGAAGATGGGCTTCCAGCTGTCTGACCATTACATCCATACCTCGTCAGTTACCAGAAAGGGAAGCATCAACATTTGGGTTTTCAAAGCCAGGTGGCTCAACAGCTTCCCAGAGTCTCATCTGGCCAAATCACACAACTCTTTGCAAAGTGAGCCCCAAAGCAAAAAGCTCATATCAGGGTATACATAGCCTTCTCCTGTATCAGAGAATGTCACAGCCCTCTTAACCCACTGCCCAATCACAAAGTAATAAGGTGTTGTCATTCCTGAAGAACAAGCCTCCCGCCATAGGCTCAATGTGACCACATTCAGCCTGTTAGGGGGCAGCCTGTCAGGGAAGGTTCTCAGAGCCACTTAAGTCTATCAAACGGCCTATGGGCAGGGAAGACCTTCAGATTCCAATAACACTTGGTTGATCCTTGAGTTCCCAGGAATAGAAATTGTGAAAGTTTCGAGATGTGCTAGACCCTGTGAACTTCAGTGTATAGCAGGAACTTCCTGTGAACTTCAGTGTGTAGCAGGAACTGCCCAGAGGACTGGACAAGAAGCTGGCTCTGCCTCTGAATCCAGGTGACTATTTGGTGGATTCAGGTAGGAGCTGGGACCATGGAAGGCAATCCAGGGAATCTGAGAGACCACCCCAAAACAAGATGAAGAAAAGGCCTCTCCTTGGATATTGAAAGTGTGATGAAATTGAAATTTGTTAGAGTCTGAGGGGCGGAGAATTTGTATAATTTTCTAATGATTATATTTAGTGATTAATGATACTCAGTGACTGATTGCTAGATAGGTGACTGATTAAGTTAACCTATGATTGCCGTATGAGTGGAGGCCAGACTATTGCATTTTGAGATGACTGAATGACTGAGTAAGGAGGCAAACCTCCTTAGGGATACCAAATGATTGTTCTTTTGTTCTTTGTTCTTAATACTATGACCACTTTGGTGAAAACTACATGGCCATTTTAATGTTAAGCTGTTGTGAACACTATATCGTCATTTTCTGTGATAAGATGTAACGTTGTGAATATTATATTGTGATTTGTTGTGAATGTTTGCTTTGATTTGTTATAGAATAAATGGAGTGTTCACTATACTATGTAATCAGAACCTTAAAAGCTATTAATAGTAGCATTCTTTTGGGAAGCTGCTCGTTCATGGTGTTACAGATTTCCCTTATACCCCAAAGTTCCCAAGATTCTCTGATAATTCTCGAATGAAAGTCATTCCTTTTTCAATTTCTCCTGACTTATTAGGTGAGGAGAGAAGTGTGCTTATTAATTAATCCCTAGTACCACTTATGGGTTATTGTAAATTTAAAATTAACATGTGGGAAATAAATCCTAAGGATAAGAGCTATCCATAGAATGCCTTTAGAGGGTGGTGGTTAATTCACTGACTCACAGGTTACTTATTGATTGCCCAAATGCATGACCCCTCACTGGACATCTTCAGGTAAAGGTTGGTTGATCAACTATTGAGAATACTACTAAGGAGGTTCTTATTCAAACATTAGTTAGAATAGATGGCCTTTGATATTCCTTCCAACTTTGAAATTCTGTGATTCTGTAATCCTACCATTAAGCCTCAGTAGCTCCACTTTTGAAGTCTAAATGTCTTACTAATACTATACCCTCCATATCTTTAACACATTACCTACTTACCTCAGTTTAATTGATGGCTTACTTTACTGCTCTCCCAGAATTTCCTCTTTGCACTGTCTCCTGCTGATAACCTTGGCAAACTCAACATACAATATTAGTTTCTCAAAGGGAGCCTCAGAACTCTTCTCCTCAGGACATTCAATCTTGCAACATTTTAGTGAATTCACCAGCAACATGACCAAAACCCCTGAAGTTCAAATTTCAAATGAATTGAGCTCTTATTTCATTATAAAGATTGAGGCTTATGGAAGAACTTAATTCCTTGCCTCTGATTCCCAAAAGTTGATATGCCCATTAGTCATTCTTTTTTTTTTTATTTCTGTCTCAGAGGAGGGCTGCTTGCTATGAATGGTCCCTCAGCCTTCATATTTGATTTGATGCACTCTTCCTTCTAATATCTTGCTAGAACTATCCTTCTTTTCCTTACAGATATTCAATTTGTCACACTAACTTCATCTCACCTTCAAATAGAAATGTTCAGTTCACCCCAGTTTTTAAAAAACCTTACTTTAACTTTATGCTACAGTCCAGGTGACTTTTCCCTTTCCTTCACTGCAAAACTTCTTGAAAAGAGCTCTGATCATTTCAATGGTCAATCAAGCTTCCAAAAGATCGACTACCCACCACCTGACAGAAAGGCAAGAATGAGACAACATTTTTGGATTAAGTCATTAAGGAAATTTGTTTTATTTGACTATACATACTTGTTATAGGAGTTTGGTTTGTCTTTCTTTTTCAGGGAGAGAATGCTTGATAATTTTTAAAAAATGAATTTTTAAAAAGTCTACTCTTATGCCTTTGTGTCAGTACCAATATCTCCTCAGTCTCTTGTAAATGGATTTCAGTCCTCATCATTTTACTCACATTGCTGCCAGAATTTAGCAATGGATTTCTAGTTTACAATACCAGTGGAATTTGTTTCAGTCCCTGTCTTCACTGACTTCCCTGAAGCATTTAACATAACTGACTAATTTCCCCTTTCTGGATACCCTATTTTTTTTTGTTTGTTTAGCTTTAGTGACACCAGAGACATGATGCTGTTGAGGAGAAAGCTCTGGACTTGGAAGACTTGAATTCCACTCCAGATATTGGTTACATGTGTGATCCCAGTGAAGCCACTCAAACTCTCTGGGCCTCATCAATAAAGTGAGGAGGTTGGACTCATTGGCCTTTAAGGTACCTTCCAATTCTTAGTCTATGATTCTGTGACCATACTCTCCTAGTTTTCCTGCCCAGTCCCAGTGGTCCTCCATAGTTGTAAAGCCAATCACAAGCAGCTCTCCTGAGGACTGCTGCTGTGAATAACTTCAAAGACCTAATTGCTTAGTATAGTGAACTCTCTATTTATTCAGCAATAAATTAAAGCAAAACACTCAAGAAACTAAAACACAACATTCACAATATAACATACCAACTTTTTTACTAAGGTGGCTACATAGTCTTAAACAAAACATATCGTTAAGTCACAATCTCCTCAATTAATATAGAGTACCCAAGGAAAGTCTTCTTTCATCTTGACTCAAGGCTGGCTTCCAATTATCCATAAGCCAATCATCCTTAAAGGGTAATCATTCTTAGCCAATTATCCTTAATGGGTAGCAGAAAGTACAAACACCATCCACCCTTAGGTTATGACCTATGTAAGTTACAATGTCATCAGTCATTACTGAGTACCCAAGTAAAGTCTTCTTTCATCTGAATTCAAGGTTGACTTCCAAATTCCACAACTCCCCTTCCACCTGGATGGCTGCCCCCAGCTCTTGCCTGGATTGTAAGGTAGGCAGTTCTCCCAGCTCTTGACTCTTGCCTGGATTCAAACGTAGACATCTCTCAGCTTCAGTTTCAGTCCTCAACTTACTGCTCCACTCCAAACTCTTTGAAATTTCTGTTTTTAGGAAGACAAAGCTTCACAGAGCTATGGCAATATTTATACATATTTGCCAGCACTATCATCTCAATTCACTTTCTGACAAAGTAATACAAACCAACAGACACAGCTTCTGTCTGAGAAATCAAACATAAATGAGCAGTAAAGTCCCTTGACTTCTGTAAACATCAGTGAAGTCCTCTTTCAGGACTTCTGTAAACAGTAGTAGAGTTCTCTTCCAGACCTTTTGTAACAGTAGTAAAGTCCTCATTCAACAGCCAGAATGTTTCATTCTGACAAAGTAATATCAACCCAGATAGAAGAGACAGAATGCCGACATCACAAACATTCTCCCGCTCAGTTCAGCTTGGTCTCAGCTCATCCTAGAGCTTTTCTCTGTTCTGTTCCTTCCTGTTCCACCCTTCCTGTTCTGCTCTTCTTGCAATTTCCTCTCCCCATGGCCTCCATGTGATGATGTTAGGCCTATTAAGGGCAAGGAGGGCCTCCAAACTCCCTTAGGTCTATTAAGGGCAACACAATGCATATTGTTTCCAACAAAGATTTGATACAATCAAAGAGAGGCTCAAAGGCACTTGAATACCTGAAACAACAGCAAGGTATTACTTTGTGTGACATTCCAGCTATCTCCATGCTTTCTTCATGAAAATGTTACATCACCATCCTTCTTTTCTTATTTCTGTAGGCTCTCCTTACCTGGAAAACATTAATTCCAAAGCTTCTAAAATGACATATAGAGAGAAAAGATTTTCAAATCTACACATCTAGAGCTCATTTCTTTAGTTCCTCAGTCCTATATCACTAAATATGCTACATATCTTCCAATGGTCCTTCAAATTTAAAATGGCCCAAACTATTCGACATTTTTTTCCAAAAACTATTTCTTCAAATTTTAATATTAATGTAAGAGGCACCACTATTTCCCCCATCCCAAGTTTGAAATAAAGTGTTTTTATGATATATTTTTGCTCAAAACCATTCTATAACTCACTAATACCAAGAAATAACTCATTAAATTTCAGGCTTCTTTGCCAAGCATTTAAGACCGGCCACAATATTTCACCACCCTCCCTTTCCATGTTCTGGAAAAAATTGAACTATTCTCTATCTCCCCACACTTTCCTGGCTCCTTATCCTTTGATCACAGTATTCCCTAAGGTCTCCCTTCATTTCTAGCTAGTGAATTCCTTCCTATGTTTTAAAAGCCCAACTCAAATGTCATCTTCCCTAGGCAAGCTTTCTTGATTCCACAAGTCAATAATGATTCCCTGTCTACTGCCTTGAGGTTCACTTAGCATTTTGTTTGCCCCTCTCTTTTTATACTCATAATGTATAATTTTGAATATATTATTATATGTACCTTATTTCCCTAACCTACTACGAAATACATGAAAGCAGTGATAATTGTCTTTTCAACCTTTGTATTTCCTTTAGCACATAGCACCATGCTCTGAACACACTAGGCCAGTGGTTCTCAACCATCCTAATGCCTCGACCCTTTAATACTGGTATGTGGGTATGTCTGCATGTGGGCAGACCCACCTGGAGACCGATAGATGAGCCATGTCTCAGTTCCTAAGACCACCAGAAATATGTGTTTTCCAATGGTCTTAGGCAACCCCTGTGACCCCTGTGAAAGGGTCATTCAACCCCAAAAGGAGTTGCAACCCACAGGTTGAGAACCGCTACACTAGGCAATTGCCCAATTAGATGATAGCCTCTTAATTTTCCTCATCTCTCTCTAGTAATCTTTTTTACTTCCATTGTTTTCCATCCCTTTCCTACTGAAGTGGTCATATTCTTCAAAGTCCTTTTTTTTGTTGTTCTCTTACATTCTCCTTATTATGTTTTAAAATTATCCCTTAATGGTGTCAACCACATCAAAAACCTCACCTATCATCTCTGGATTTCTTCTGAATGGGGTGTGTGTGTGTGTGTGTGTGTGTGTGTGTGTGGGTGTGGGTGTGGGTGTGGGTGTGTGGGTGTGGGTGTGTGGGTGTGTGGATGGGTGGGTATGGGTGTGGGAGTGTTTTAAAACTTGGTGAATGCTTCTGAATTCTAGACTAAGTTTTTACCTGCCATGTAGACTTCACCAAGACGGAGAAAAAACAGTCAGAGGGTGAAAAAATGGTTCTCCATACACTGGAAGTCAATTTAAAAAATTTCAATAAACATTCATTAAGTAATTACCATGCACAATGAATCATACTGAGTATTTCATATAGCCCTAGATCAGGCATTTATCAACTATTTTTCACCTTAGACAAGTCACATCACACTTTGGGCCTCAGTTCCTTCATTTATAAAATTAGAAGGAGAGTAATAATATTATATCATAAGGGTATCATGAGCATCAAATGAGATAATATATAAATAACTACATAAATATGAAGTTATTGACAATAAGTAACGTAGCATAGGTATTTTGTTGTTGAGTTGTTTCAGTTATGTCCGACTCTGTGACCACATTTGGAGTTTTCTTGGCAAAGATATTGGAGTACTTTGCCATTTCCTTCTCCAACTTGTTTAGTGCCATGTTTAAGCATGCAAGCATAAATATGCATATTTTTGGACCAGATATGTTATTTCATGTTTTATTTTTATAAGGAACTCCTTGTGAGAAAAATGCCTCTACCAATACAGACCAGATTGCACTCTATGATTTTGAGACTAGGAGAGTTGCCTGGGAGTTTGAGTGAGTTGCCCAGAGTAAGAAAAAAATAGAAATAAAAAATAAAAATAAAACCAAAAAAACCCAGTATTTCTCAGATGCAGAACCTGAAGGGAAATTTTTCTTGTCCAAGGCTAGCTCTCTATACCCCATGCCATGCTGCTTCTCTGATTAATAGTATCATTAATAATAGGCATTGCTTTTATTAATCAAGACCATGCAGTGTCACAGAAACCAAGGTCAGAGGTTGCTCAGTGACATCAAAGATGCTGGCACATGAGGTTCGGAGAAAAAAAGCCAGTTTAGATGGTTAACTTCAAGAGAAAAGACCCAGAAGATTTGTGGGCCTGAGAGCCAAGCAACTCATTCATGATGAACCAGATAATAGCCTTTATTCTTGTTATTTTAAATGAACTTGAATAATCACCATCATTCTTATCATGACTCAACATTTAATGAGTGAGTACTAGGAATTCAGGACTATATTACTCAATATTGTATATGTTTCTATTGAGAGTCTTTGTAAGAAAGAATTTATCTTGTATTCAGTTGAAAATGCCTGCCTGCAGACTGACACTTTATGGATGAAGAAGGTCAATAATTAGTACTCTTGTATTTAACCACCACACAAGTCTCTGAAATTCAATTCTTTGTTAAAGGAAGAAAGTAATTAAACTTTAGTATGCCTGCCCCACTGAGGTTAATACAGAGCACTGTTTTCATCTGACTTTTGGTGGAGTGTGGGGTTTCACAGAAAATGTGTTTGTGTAAAGAATCTTTCAAAAGGGTACAATCATGAATTTTGACCAGGTTGCCTAAGATGGCATTTTACTGAATTAAAAACTTTTGTCATGCATTTCCTTTTCAAACTGATTTTTCCCCCTTCCTGTTGGCAGAATCATAAAGCTACTAAGAACCTTCCATTCCATTTCATTTCAATTTATTCAGCTATTTTATTCAAGTTGGTTTATTAAAGGTTCTACACAAAAGCCTGGCTCAATGCATTAATAAACTAAAGGAACTAGTCACATCCTCCATGTTGCCCAGCAGAGCAAGTTTTGTTTCCTTAATATTGTTTCTCCTATCATATCAATCTATCTTCTTGAAGAGTGGGGAGAGCCAAACCATTCCAAACAGTGATTTCTTCAAACTATTTTCTCCTTCACTAATTGTACTTTAATGATATTTTTCCATTGTACAGATATCTGTGCCTAAATATTCAGTGAACATATTATTAAATTTTTTGCTGAATTCCTCATAAAGGAACACTAATTAGAATAAGAAAAACAGAGTTGCAGTTTTCCAAAATAGCAACAATGCCAGGTGAACTCAAGAACTGAAAACTTTTATATAGAATCTGGCAAATAAGGCCAATAATAATGATTAATGATTTCATTCTGGATATTTATAGATAAATTGTTGATTAGAAGTCTTAGTTTCTGTTCTAAGCAATGTTACTCAGTGTTAGTGATTGACCTTGGATAAATATTGTGACTTCTCTTTGTTTCAGTATTTGAGAGAAATAATTAATTTAAAAAAAAGAAGAAAAACACTTTAATCCTTGAGAATAAATCAAAATACTGCCAAAATAATATGCTAGAGTTTTGATTTTCTGGTTTGAATTTTCTTCATCTAACATTAACATTTATTTTAAATCAATAGTGTTCCTCCACAAAGCCTTACTCAGATACCTTACTATAACATGGAGATGAACCCCTGGGTTTTTGAAACCTATGTCAACAGAACATAAAATAAGGCAGTTTCTGTCCTGATGGAAAGGGTTCAAGTATTTCCCTGTGAACAGTGTCTGATTTTCATGGTCAGTCTACCTAAATATAGGCAACCTTATCAACAGAAAGCTGACCACATGGTGATGATTTCTTTGGCCATAGGAACCCATGAAACAAAGACAAATATTAATTTTCCTCAGTCTTATTTAGTCCCTTTCTATTCCCATTATGACAGCAGCAAGGATAATAGAAAGAAGGTAGTGCATGCTATGAATTATACAGATCTTATACCACTCTGAATTACTAACATCTTCTGATACTCTAAATGAAAGATCCTCGTGTAGTGACCAAAACTGAGAGGTATCTCCTCTCCCATTCTTTAGCCCTTGTCTCTCTAGGCTTTGGCTGCCTGGTGGAGAACAAGAGGAGTGTGTAAGCATCATTTTGGAATGCTATTGGCAGGGACGGAAAGGTTGAAGGGGATTATTGACAAGGTCAAAGACATGACTAAAGCAGAGGGAGTTAGATTGTAAGTTGGTTAGAAATTATCTTTCCCAGTGTCTAGGCTGCTTTTGCCTAGGCCTCTAGTGTACTAGAAATGAGCCAAGTTCGGTTAAAAAAAAAAGAAAAAAAAGCAATTGGAGACACTTGCCGGAAAGCAATAGGACACTGTGTAAAAAAGAGTAGTTATGGTGAGAATTTCACCCAAGTCTTGACTTCCTCACACTACAAAAGGGAGAAAAGACTCAAATCCAGATTTCTTGATTTTGTTTGTGCTGTCTCCCCTGCACTCAATTTGCCTGCTTATAGGAGAATTAGCAGGGAGGAGACTGAACAAACTGGGATACTCCTTCTCCCAAACCACAGAATTTAGAATAACAGCTAGTTTATGTAATGGATTGAGTGCTATTCTTGGAAAGAGGAAGATCTAAATTCAAATCTTGCTAGAGACCTATATTAGCTTTGTGTCCTTAGGTAAGTCACATATTCTCTCTCAGATTCAGTTTCCTCATCTCTAAGATGTAGATGATACCAGTCTTTTATTTTTGCAATAACAAACAAGAGAAAATAAGGTCTGCTTTGCAAACCTCAAAGTGCTCCATAAATATTATTCCTATTAATTATTATCATTACCCTTACTATTCTAGTAACTTAAGCACTATCTCCAGATGGCTGAGACCTAGAACAAACTGCAGTTACAAAGTAGATGTTTGATAAGATGTTCTTTGTTCCTTTGGTTAACCTGATGCGAAGATTAAAACATCATAAAGATTATCCCAGTTTATTTGTCCATTCCTGTGGAGACCTGACTTCATTAAGTAAAAGTTGCATGTTTAAATCCACTGAAATGTAACATCAACTCACAATTCTCATGTAGTTATATGAGACAACAATTTATAGAGAGGTAGAATTTGGGGACAGAAAGTTGTCTACTGCCTTAGCTCATGACTGTCTAGACAAGCCCATGACTGTCTAGAAGCAGAACATTTTCATTGAATAGGATCAATATTATGGGTTATGTCAAAGGATTAATTAAATCACTAGTCACCCAAATGATATCTTTTTTTTTTTGCCATAGCAACTCAAGAAAACTATCAACTAAGATTACAGATACATAGATTTAGAGTAGAAAAGAACCTCATAGAATCCAACACTCTTATTTTAAAAGTGAGAAAACTGGGGCCCAGGGAAGTTAGATGACTGACTTCCTCAAGGTCACACAAATCAGAAATATAAAAATTAGGATCTGAACCTGGGTACTTTGGCATCAAATCCAACATACTTTCATTTCTACATGCTGCCTCCAGGGTGGGGAAGATGTACCAGCAGAGAAAATACACAAATGAAATCAGAAGTGTTCAAGTGTTAAAAAAAAATTCAATCTGAATAAGTTTCAATTCTTCCAAGAGTATATAACATTCTTGGGTCTTGGATAGAGATTATACCCTAAGAGTACCAACAGCTAGATTGATGTTCGTTGATGATCTAAAAACCTGTGATTCATATCCTTCTCTGCCAATGTTCTGGTGATGAACCTTGCTATGCACAGCTAAGCTGGCTCATGGATGAGAGACATGTAGTCTGTCACCAAGCCAATGCTCAAAGCTTTTCCAACTTGGTGAGAGCTGCCAAAGGTTCTGTTTCACTTGCATAACCTTTGAGAACTCCAGAACACCTCTATGCCATTATAAAACATTACAGATTCTGTTTAGTCCCTTTCCTTTTTTTTTCAGAGATAATGGCTAATCATTATGTATGAGGTATTGCAAAAGGGAACAGACATCAGTTTCAATGGTACAGGGAACTCTCAAGTGATATAACTCCCTCTATAGCTTTAGAGAATTGCCTACAGCACTACTGCACTACAGTAATTTACTCAGGGGCACACAGCCAGTAGGTAACAGAGGGGGAAGTGAATTTTGGTCTTACTGGCTTTGAGGCCCCCTCTCTATTTATAGGGTCTCACAGTTAGAAAATTCCAAGCAAATACCTAAATATATATGAAGTAGACAAGATTTGAGTCATTTATCTGAAGCAGATTATTCTAAAACATTCCAAACTATGAAAAATAGTTATCCTTTTCTAAGCTCCAGTCAGAAAGATAAAGATAAATCTAGTTCCTGGGTCATTTTCAAAGGACAGACTTTTCTGTTTACCCACTTACCTATTTCAGGAATTCATGATTTCACTAGCCATGAGTACTGCTCTCCACAAATAAATGTGACAAACCCTGGGAGGTATGCTTCCAATTTTGGATAGTCTCAGAGGAGTGCTAGAGTCAGCTTGAAATGACTTGAGAGACAATTGTTAGATTTTCAATGATTGGAAATCAGCAAATGCTACCAACAAGTGCTTAATTTGTTGTTTTATTGAGTATCTGGACTTTAGAAAGTGATAGAAAAAAAATGGCACTAATACAGGTTAATCTTAAAAGTTTGCTGTAAACATATTTCTTTTCTTCAGAGTGCTGGTTGTTAAACATTGACCAGCACGCTCCTGGATAGGTTGGTCTTAGGATGATGGTCACACAGTCTGAATTTGAGACTGCATGAGAACTATGACACAGGTTTTCTAGCTTGGGAGGCTATGGCAGAGCCTATGCTCTGCTGACATAGTTCTAGAGATCTGTACTTAGCTCAGGAATGAGGATGAGGAAGATTGTGATGATGGTGATAACCATCACTGACATTTATATGGTACTTTGAAATGTGCAAAAATCTTTACATACAGATATCAGAGTGGAGGGTTTGGAATTTTCATATACATACATACATATATACATACATACATACATACATACATATATACACTTGTATAAACACACACATACAACACAAAGATTTGGTGAGGGAGCTGTCAATATTAACAGTTAACATTCACAAAGAGCTTTAAGGTTTGCGAAACACTGTATGAACATTATATCTTTTTTCCATCTCAATAACACTGGGAGGTAGGTACTATTATTATCCCCTTTTACGTTTGAGGAAAGAGAAGGAAAAAGCTATTAGTGATTTACAAAATGACAAAACTAGTAAAAAATTTGGGGCTAGATTTGAATTCTGGTCTTCCTGATTCCTGGTCCAGCAATTCATCCACTGGCCCACCTAACTATCTTAGTCTACCTTAGTCTTCTGAGTCATGGAGACAAATTCCAGAACTCTTCTTGAAAAAATGGTGGTGAGGAAGGATCATCAGCATGAAAAGTAGCATGTTTTGAGGTTCCCATTACCCTTCTTTGGTGACAACTGAGAATGATTCCTTACATTTAATTTGCTCAGGTATATTTGTGTGGCCATTTTCCAACACAGAATCACTGTGGCTGTGTCCCTGACATTTCCAAGTGAAAGCTTTTCCATGTTTTGTTTCGTTTTTTGCTTTTTGGAAGGGGGAAGGCAGGGCAATTGGGGTTAAGTGACTTGCCCAAGGTCACATGGCTAGTAAGTGTGTCAGGTGTCTGAGGCCAAATTTGAATTCGGGTCCTTCTGATTCCAGGGCTGGTGCTCTATTCGCTGTGCCACTTAGCTGCCCCAAAAGCTTTTTCATATTAATTCTTTGAATGAAACTTGCCCTTGGAAATATACTTAAGATCACACTGACTCTTGATCAGTCTTTGGTAATGCTACAATATATAAAATTCTTCAAAAAATACATTGTTTGATTTTTTGTCTTCCAATATGCAGAAAATGTGTTACCTAGAGAGGTTTGCAATAGTCATCTGAGCATAAAAAATTCCTTGTATGGCACCAAACTAAATAAGCTTCAGGAAAGAATAAAGCTGGGGTTACTTATTTATTTGTATATTTATTCCTTTTCATAGCACCTAGTAAAACAGTTTTTACATGGCAGGAGCATATTAACTCTGTTTTTTGTTAGGACACAGGCAGTGAAGAACTTTCCTACCTTTTTCTTGATGTAAATGAAATATTGTTATCCATAACCATTAGCTTTCTAGCTTTCTTTTTCCCTCTTACTCTCAGCCCCATTTAAAAAACACCACCTGCCAAGTCACAGAGTATTTACAGATTTACAATAAATTCAGCATCTTCACAAAATTTGTTAGCAGATGCTGAACTATTCCGGAATTAACTGATTCTTTGTGGTAACTTGTAGCAATTAAATGTGTGGCAGTTTTCTGAAGTGTTGAAAAATCTAATTTTTCCATTTACATAATATTTGTTCTAGTTAGACAGTAGTTTAAAATCAAATGTTACACAAATGGTGTAGAGAAATTTAAAAAAAAAACTAAACAAGCAGCAATAGACCCTAGTTTTAGCTATTTATATACAACAAAAAACTTAAATTAAGTTTGCAGCAATTCAAATGGCAAGGATTTTCTCAGTTTAATTTAGACTTACTAACAACTCAGTTTTTCACATGTCATGCATGAAGTGCAAAAAAAAAAACAAATGGGAAAAGGAACAAGGAACCAGCAAATTTGAATTATAGAAATAAGACCAATCAGCTTTTGAGATCAAAACATATTGTCTCACTCAGCTCTCCCCACACACATACACAAACACTTTCTCATATTTCTCAGTAATGCTGACATTGCTATTCTGTACATTTTGCATAGTTTACTCACAGACAGGATGACTATTTACTAACCCATCAGCTAGATTCTCTTTCCTACTCAGGAGAGTGAGGCCATCATCATTTCACATCCAAATTAAAGATTAAATATTGCTGCTTCCCTTTTGATGCGTAGAACACATACAATTTGGACCTTATAGTAAATTTCTACGTAGTCTGGTTTGAAGGGCTCTAGGAAAGTTAAGCTGCTCCCAAAGTATCTTTACTACAAGTTTTTCCATCAGTAGAGATTCATTCCTTTGAATTTATATCAACCTTAGTCAAAATGTAGGTATTCCTGGGAAGGTTAATACATTAAGCCCAATTAGTGATCATGATTTTAGTTCACAATACGTTATTGCTTTTCAAATTTGACAGCTGAAAGCAGGTAGGTTTGTTGTGGGCTAGGGGTGGAAGGCATAGAGAAAGAGTATGAGATTTTCTGAAAAGAGTAGGGCTACATGAGAGGTCACTTATTGGAAGACCAGTAAATACGCATTGTGTACCTAAAACGGGAGTAGAATGTAGGGAGAGGGAGAATACAAGAGAGATCAAATAGCCCTTTGGTAAAATACCTAGTATGCATCAGGGAATGTATTAGACATTGCAGATATAAATGCAAATAATGGAACAGTACTGACTCCAAAGGGGAAATTCTAAATTTAAAATAAGTAATCAAAGTAAGTTGTTTTTATATTTAAAAAGCTTTTTAAGCTTTGAAAACCATTTTAGAAATATTATCTCATTTTGTCCTCACAACAACTGTGTGATTGGGATGCTATTATTATTCCTATCTTACACAAGAAATTGAGGCAGTAACTGTTGTTTGGAGTTAGCAGCTTACTCATCTTTGGAGATATTTTAAAATTTTAGATCAAAGGATTATCTGATTAAAGATTGAAAATGATAAGGGATTTTAGAGACTATTTGGTACAACTCCCACCCCACACAACCCCTAGTTTAAAGACAAAGAAATTAAGGTCAGAGAAGTTAAATTGGACAACTAGGTGGCAGAGTGGATAGAGTACTGGGTCTGAAATCAGGAAAACTCATCCTCATGGGTTCAAATGTGAGCTCAGGCACTTGCTAGTTGTGTGACCCTGGGCAAGTCACTTAACTATGTTTGCCTCAGTTTATTCCTCAGTATCTCTGCCAAGAAATTCCTAAATGGGCTCTAGCACTAACACAATATTCACAGCACCGATGGTGATTATGAATATGATGGCATAGTTCTGAATCACAAAATATAACAGATTTGCCATATAGACAACAAAAGCAAACCATTTATTCTGACACAAGAAAGTCAAATCACAACACCAGAAAACCGAATCCATCACAGGAACAAAGAAGTTAATACACCATAACACAGCAAGAAGTCACACCATCCTTTAGTCTTCCCAAAAAACTCATAAGCCTAGTTGTCTCCTTACCTGCATTCTCTCTCCTCCCTCTGTCTAACTGCTCTGACTCCCAGCTTTCTCTCAGCTCTGCTCTACCCATTCATCAAACTCCTCCCACCACAGGCTCCATGATTGCATTCGGCCTGTTAAGGGGCAGAGATCTTCAAATTCCCATTACCATTACATGGGGTCAAAAAATGTCAAACATGATTGAAAAATGACTGAAGGTAAGTGATTTACCTAGGGCCAACATGGACAATAAATAAAAGAGGAAGGATTTCAGTCTAGGTCCTCTGATTCCAAAGAGAGAAATCATTTGGTTATTAGAAAGGAGGACGTAGAGCATAACAATACACTTTTGGTTCCATTCAGAATGAGAAGTCTAAGAAAAGGGATCAACAATAGGTTATTTCACAGGACTAAGGAGGTGACTTTCTATTGCTACTAGGTTTGAATCTCTGGTTCAAATCTGTCCTGCACCTCAGAGACCTTCACATCTGGTATTAAGTTACCAAAAATTGAGAAAAATACATATAAACTGATAATACTTAGAAGTAATAGGAAGTATTTTTAAGTTTTTCTCTGGTGATTGTTTGAGTAAGCATATTTGCTACTACCTTCTTGAAGATAAAGCAGTAAGTAATAATATATGGCTTCCCCAAAGTGCCTGAAAGCAGCTAGGTAACCCAGAAGTTAGAGCACTGAGTCCACTGGAGTAGGGAAAACCTGAAATTAAATCTAGCATTAATTCTTACTACCTGTGTAACCTGTACAAATCATTTAATCTCTGTTTGTCTGAGTTTCCTCAAATGTTTAAAACAGAAGTGAAACAATGCCTACCCCTTAAGTTTTTTGTGACAATCAAATGAGATAATAGTTGTAAAGTGTTTATCACAGTGCTTTTGGCACATGGTAGGTGCTGTATGCACTAATTATTATCTTCTCCCTCTTTGGCTCTCTTCCAGCATATTTCCATTGGACTGAGTGGCTTTGTGTTATATAAGTTCAGACAATAAGTATTGTTTTGTCATTTAAAGTCAATATATTTGTCGGAATGCTTCTGTGTCTCTGTCTCTAAGGATATCATTAAAAGAATCATATCATCAATGTATAGGACTCATTTTAACAGACATATCTATTTCTGACCTAGAAATTTTCCCCAAAGTCTCAGGGCTTGCAACTCTTAATTATGTTTACTCTTTCCTCTCTGTTTCTAGCAAAGTCATCTGTTTCTTGAGTAGGTTTTAACTAACCATTATATCTTTCTGACCATTTTAGAAAAATCCAAGAGCTGTTGGCTGAGGAAGGAATGGAAAGCTTCCCTATCAAAGTGGTGAAAATGGCTGAGAGCCAGTCCTAAAAATGTTACTAATATGGTTCTGTTTTGACCCAAGGAATAGACCATGGTGTAGAGCTAAAAAGTAAAAAAAAAAAAGTGATCTCTGTGGTCAAAGACCTAACCTTCTATTGAGAGAAAACAAGGAATATGCAGATAATCAACTAAAACAGAATACAGAAAAAATAATTTGAAGTTTGAGGTGGAATAATAATGAATGGAGAAGGGTAGCGGTATTGAAAAAAGCTTCACTTAGAAGGTGGCAGCTGAGCTGAGCCATCAAGAGGGAGAATTGAAGAGTCTTGGGTGCCAGGAATAGCCAGTTGTAGTGGCAACCACACTGGCATACTCAGGATGACTTCTAGCACAAGTCTTTCCTAGGAAAGATAGTTGTTCAAGGGATCAGAAATCTTTTTTTAATTACATTCATTAGTTCAGGGGAAAAATCAGCACCCTGTACTTCAGAGAAAATCCAAACAAAGAAAGTAGAGAAAATACAAGCAGAGAAATAAAGACCAAGAGGCAGGCCTGAATCAACTATTAATTTTACATACATCCCTGGATCCAGAGAGCCTTTACATCTAAGCAGACAAGGAACTCTGAACATACCACCACTCAGAATTTTGGTTAGGGAATCACAAGAACCTTCTCTCATAAGCAAGCCCCCAAAGTAAAATACCAACACAGAGTGTAAATACACTTCCCAGAGCCAGAAGGCATCACAACCCTCCTGACTCAGTGCCTAATTAGAAATTAGAAAAAGGTGTGAAAACTTTCCTACAAGCCAGCCTTCCCTAAGCAAGCTTCTCTTAATGGGCTCCACATGAGGCATATTAATGGGTGGGGAAGATCTTAAATCTGATTAACACTACACCTGTACAAAGATGCAAGGAGGCCAGATTGGCTGGATCATAGTCTATGTGACAAAGAATATGTGAAACAAATCTGGAAAGACAGTCTGGAGAAGAGTCTTTATGTTTAAAAAAGGCAACTGCAATTTATTCTAGAAGCAATAGGGAGACATTGGCTGTTATTGTGTTGTTAGTCCTTTGTTCTTGAAGAGGATCAATGACATCATGAACATGATGTCTTAACCTGAGTTAGATTTGAGTGAGGCAGAGTTACACAAAGTCAGCAGCCTGGTAGTCTCCTCCAGAGTCATCAGATTCCAGTGGCAAGACAAAGATCAAGACACCTGGCAATGGCCCCAGGGATAGACTGAAACCTCTTTAGCAAGGGAGTGACATGGTCAGACCTGTACTTTAGGAATTTCAGTTTGGCAGCTGAGTAGATGGTAAATTGGAGAGGCTAAAGGTGGGGAAACCAATTAACTTTTTCCATGCAATTCCACTGGAGGGAGGCAAATCTATTGTATCACTTAGAGACAAAACAACCAATAGATTGCTGTTGTCTTTTCTCTATGCCCTAGAAGGCAAAGAGATAAGTATCCCTCAATTTCCATGAAATATAGCCAGGTCCCAGTTCAGTGCAAGTAATGATTCCCATGAAGTAGTCACATATATTCAAATTCTCAGTATTTGGCACTAAATTATACATAGTAACTGATTCCAGAGTAACGAAATTATGCATTACAAATAAAGTGGCCACTTTACAGGTATACTGTATAAGATCCCAGCAATGTCTTATAGCAGCATTAGCAGAGATCTCCTAGCCATGCCCATACCTAAAGTTAGGAACAGAGGCAAATTGCCAGAAATATTGTGGCAGCTAACTCCTCTACTTACTCTTTCATTGTGATCTATGACTTCTAAGCTAAAAATCTTAATGCTGGGATAAGAGGACACATAGAGATAGAAGAGGCTCCTTGTACTTCCCTAACACAGTATGTGAAGAATTGCATTTGAAAGAAAAACATCATTAAGTTGGAAATCTTGTAAAATGTCCTACTACCACTGAATATGTCTACTTGGCAGGGGTAGAAATGAGGGGGAAAGTTTAAGAAATGATCAGGAAAATAGATGGTAGATAAATCAGGAAGCATACTTAGTAGAAACCCTAGATCTTTTGAAATCCCTAGTAAATGGAAAATCCAAGAGACAAAATGAAGTTGGGCAAGAACTCTCAAATAGTTTTATTGGGCATGTTAGGCTGTATGGATATGCAAGCAAATGCATATTTATGAAGTGTCTGTGTGCTGTCTGGGTAAATGAATTCTATTAT
>CM053580.1:89834931-89845341 GCA_028627135.1 Pseudochirops cupreus
AGGAAAAGTCAAGGGAATTAGAGGAAGAAATAGATAGCAAAACTATACTAGTGGGGGACCTCAATCTCCCCCTCTCTGAACTTGATAAATCTAACCTCAAAATAAACAAGAAAGAAATTAAGGAGGCAAATAGAATTTTAGAGAGTCTAGACATGATAGGTCTCTGGAGAAAACTGAATGGGGATAAAAAGGAATATGCCTTCTTCTCAGCAGTACATGACACATACACAAAAAATAGACCATGTGCTAGAGCATAAATACCTCACAATTCAGTGCAAAAAGGCAGAAATATTAAATGCATCATTCTCAGATCATGATTCAATAAAAAACATTTGCAATAAAGGGCCATGGAAAGATAGACAAAAGCTAATTCGAAACTAAATAATTTAATTCTAAAGAATGAGTGGGTCAAACAAGAATTTATAGAAACGATCAGTAATTTCATTCAAGAGAATGACAATAATGAAACATCATACCACAACTTTTGGGATGCAGCAAAGGCAATTCTTAGGGGAAGTTCTACATCCTTGAATGCATACATGAATAAGTTAAAGAAAATGGAGGTCAATGAATTGGGCATGCAATTGAAAAATCTAGAAAAAGAATAATTGAAAATCCCCAATTAAATACTAAATTAGAAATAATGAAAACCAAAGGAGAGATTAATAAGATTGAAATTAAGAAAAATATTGAACTAATAAATAAAACTAAGAGCTGGTTTTATGAAAAAAACCAATAAAATGGATAGACCTTTAGTCAATATGATAAAAACAAGAAAGAAGAAAACCAAATTTCAAGCATCAAAAATGAAAAGCGTGAATGTACCTACAACGAAGAGGAAATTAAAACAATAATTAGTAATTATTTTGCCCAATTGTATGCACATAAATTTGATAATCTTAGTGAAATGGATGAATATTTACAAAAATATGCATTGCCCAGATTAACTGAAGAGGAAGTAAATTGCTTAAATAACCCCATCTCAGAAAAAAGAAATTGAACAAGCCATCAGTGAATTCCCTAGGAAAAAATCTCCAGGGCCAGATGGATTTGCTAGTGAATTCCATGAAACATTTAAAGAACAAGTGATTCCAATACTCTACAAATTATTTGGGAAAATTGGTGAAGAAGGAGTCCTACCAAATTCTTTTTATGACACAAATATGGTACTGATACCTATATCAGGAAGAGACAAAACAGGAAGAAAATTATAGACCAATCTCCCTCATGAATATACATGCAGAAATTTTAAATAAAATATTAGCAAAAAGACTACAGCAACTTATCACAAGAATAATACATTTTGATCAGATAGGATTTATTCCAGGAATGCAAGGATGGTTCAATATTAGGAAAACCATAAGTATTATTGATAATATTAACCATAAAACTAGCAGAAAGCATATGAGTATCTCAATAGATGCAGAAAAAGCTTTTGACAAAATCCAACATCCATTCGTATTAAAAACACTAGAAAGTATAGGAATAAATGGAGTTTTCCTTAGAATAATAGGTAGCATCTATTTAAAGCCATCGGCAAGTTATTATATGTAATGGGGATAAACTAGAAGCATTTCCAATAAGATCAGGGGTGAAACAAGGATGTCCACTATCACCCCTCATAAATGTTAGCAATAGCAATAAGAGAAGAAAAAATAGATTGAAGGAATCAGATTTGGCAAAGAAGAGACTAAGCTATCACTCTTTGCAGATGATATGATGATATACTTGGAGAATCTTAGAGAATAAAGTAAAAAACTACTTGAGATAATAAATAAATTTGACAAAGTAGCAGGATATAAAATAAACCCACATAAACCCTTGGTATTCTTATATATCTCTAACAAAATCCAACAGCAAGAGATAGAAAGAGAAATTCCATTTAAAGCTACTGTAGACATTATAAAATAGCTGGGAATCTACCTGCCAAAACAAACCCAGGACTTATATGAACACAATTACAAAACACTTTTCATACAAATAAAGTCAGATATATCTAATTGGAAAAACATCAATTGCTCATGGCTGGGTCAAGCTACTATAATAAAAGTGACAATTTTACCTAAATTAAATTACATATTTAGTGCCATACCAATCAATCTACCAAAAAATTACTTTATAGAGCTAGAAAAAATAGTAACAAAATTCATTTGGAAGAATAAAAGGTCCAGAATATCAAGGGAATTAATGAAAAGAAATTCTAGGGAAGGTGGCCTAGCTGTACCAGATTTTAATCTGTATTATAAAGCAGCAGCAATCAAAACTACTTGGTATTGTCTGAGGAATACAATAGTGGATCAATGGAATTGATTGGGTACACAAGACTCAGTAGTCAACGACTATAGTAATCTACTGTTTGATAAACCCAGAGACCCCAGATTTTGGGATAATAACTCACTATTTGACAAAAACTGCTGGGAAAATTGGAATATAGTATGGCAGAAACTGGGTATACACCATTATCTAACTCCGTATACCAACATCAAGTCTAAATGGGTGCACGATCTAGGTATAATGGCTGATACTGTACATAATCTGGGGAGGCAAGGAATAGTTTACCTGTCAGATTTGTGGAGAAGGAAAGACTTTATGACCAAACAAGAATGAGAGAGTATAATAAAATGCAAAATGGATAATCTTGATTGCATTAAATTGAAAAGTTTCTGTACAAACAAAGCCAATGTAACCAAGATTAAGAGGGAAGTGGGAAATTGGGAAAAATTTTACAACCAGTGGTTCTGATAAAGACCTCAGTTCTAAAATATATAGGGAATTGAGTCAAATCTATAAGAATACAAGTCATTCCCCAATTGATAAATGGTCAAAAGATACGAACAGGCAGTTTTCAGAGGTAGAAATTAAAGATATCTACAAGCAAATAAAAAATGCTCTAAATCACTATTGATTCAAGAAATGTAAATCAAAACAACTCTGTCATACCACATCTCAGCAGTCAGATTGGCTAAGATGACAAAACAGGAAACATATGCTGAAGAGGATGTGGAAAAATTGGAACACTAATGCATTGTTGGTGGATTTGTGAACTGATTCAACCATTCTGGAGCACAATCTGGAACTATGCCCAAAGGGCTATAAATAATTTCATACCTTTTGACCCAGTAATAGCACTTCTGGGGTTGTATCCCAAAGAGATTATAGAATTTGGAGGAAGACCCATATGTACAAAAATGTTTATTGCAGCTCTCTTTGTGGCGGCAAATAATTGGAAATTAAGAGGATGTCCATAAATTGGGGAATGGCTAAACAAGTTGTGGTATATAAATGTAATGGAATATTATTGTGTTATAAGAAATGAGGAGCAGATGGACTTCATATTTACCTGGAGAGGCTTATATGAACTGACGCTAAGTGAGAAGAGCAGAACCAGGAGAAATTTGTGCCCAATGACAGACACAACATATATGTGATGACCAACTTTGATAAACTAGACCCTTCTCAGCAAAGCAAGGTTATAAGGCAACTCTAAAAGTCACAGGATGGAAGGAGATGTCTACATTCAAGAAAGATCTAGAAAGAACAGAGTTTAAATGGAGACTGAAGCAAACTACATGCTATCTTTCTTTTCCATGTTTGGTTTTGTTTCCTCTTTCCCACTGTTCATTCCATCTGTTACACCCCTTCTTTACAACCAGACTAATGTCTAATATGAAAGTATTTGTAGATCTCATACTTGATTGCATGCCATCATGGGGGAGTGGGGGGGGGGGAGGGGAGAAAATTTGAAACTCAAGGGATTGTGGAACTGAATCTTGTAAAAACTAAAAGCAAATAAACAAATCAGTAAAAAGATAAATAAAATAAAATGAGGCATTTAGACTAAATAAATAAAGCCATGTGTCTATGCCAAGTACATCACCTCTCTTCTCTTTCAGCTTCCCTCTATGTGTTATATTACTCCACTAAGTAAGCTCCTTAAGGGTAGGGATTGCTTAAATATATATCCCCAGAACTGCGTAGTAAGTGCTTATTAAATACTTCCTTCACTCCTTTTTTCTTTCCTTCCTTTCCCCCTTTTTTCTTTCATTCTTCTCTGCTCCCTTTTTTTCTCCTTTCTTTCTTTCCTTACTTCTTTCTTTTCTTCCAGTGTTCACACCCTCATCAAATAACTTGCCCAGACAGCTCATCCCCCTAGGGGAAATGTAAGTGAGCCTCACATCCAAATTCAGAGTTTTGTTTGGGAGACTTATAGGATCATTTTTAAAAACCACAGAACTATATAACACATAGGGAGGTCTTCACCTCCCAGGTGAGAATTATAGGTGACTAGTATAGATACAACGCCCCTTAGGGCTACTCCTTCAGGTAAACTTACATGACAAATAACTAGGCCAGACACAATGGGAATAAGGGGAGAGAGAGGGAGAGAGAGAGAGAGTGAGGGAGAGAAGGAGGGAGAAAAAGAGACAGAGACAGAGACAGAGAGAGAATAGTACTATTACAAATAGAAATTAATTACTTGTTTCAACTCTGCCTAAACAGAGTATAAGGTTGGGAAGTGGAGTAAGAGTGGAATAGAAGGAGAAAGAAGAGATCCCTTAGCCACTCTACTTCACAGCTTAGAAAAGAGAGAGACTACATTGCAGATCAGAGCTTTCCTTCAATGGGGCTACTGTAGTTCAGCCTATTATGAAAGATGACACTGTGTATCTCAGGAGTAGCCCAGTTGTTATCTTCCCCCATTAAACAGTCTCTATCCCTTTTGCTAGTCTCATCTGTGGTCATATGGCCTCACTGACTACTGGCTCCATAGCCACTCTTCCAATCTCCACATTTCCTGCAGTCACAGATTCTCATGCCCTCCTTAAAACCACAAAAAGAATCACCTCCTTCCCCCAGGAAGCTATTGAATCATTCTTCAAATTGTTCCCATCAATTCCTTTCTCTTCATCCTCCCATAAATCATCCATATGGTATCTATGCTACATACTGGAAGCCTTCCTTGTTTGTTCCTTGTTTGAGCATTTGTTTTAAATATTACTCAAGTCAGTGAATCACTCAGACTGCCTCTTATTTACTTCTCACTATTATTTCACTTGTCCAACCCACCTAATTTTCCCTTTGATAGATCGTGTACAGTTATACAATACAACAGATGTGGTCTCAAAAGGGCAGAGTACAAGTGGATTATCACCCTCAAATTATTTGAGTTTTTTTTATTACCATATCTCCCCATTGATTCCTAGGAGCTGGTTTGCTCTTCTCTGACCATACCTCCTAAGTATGCATAAAATGTGATTGGTAGTTTGGAATGTGGATAATTGTAATTGAAATCATTAAGAAATTCTTATTGTAGAGCAAGTTAGATAAAGGGATCATAACTGAATCAATCAGGAAGCATTTAAGATCCTCCCATATGCCAGACATACATACATATGACCCTTCTATGTGTTAGGTGTGTGGTGGGGAGAGAGGATAAAAAAGAAAAGTCAAAGCCCCCATGGTCAGGAAGCTCACATTCTAATGAAGAAAACAGCTTAAAGAAATTTGTGTCTTAGGCATCTACTTCCTGGTAAATTGTGTACTTGTAAAGGCCTTCCCTCCTCCTCCTCTTTCTCTGCTTCTTCTGCCTCTTCCTATTGCTATATGTGTTCTTAGCAGTGCATCCTATTTTTTAACTCCTCCCTTGTTGCTCACCTCCTGGAGCCCACAAGCACTAAGTGTGAGCCACCTCTGTGAACACTCTGATGCCTTCTCCGCCTGCCATCTCCTACTTTCTAAACTATGTTAATAACTCCAAATTTCCAGCTGGAGATTTGGCACAAAGAACAATGATCATACAAGTAAATGGAATATGTCTTCTTTAGCAAATCTATAATAACCCTGACATTGTGCCAGATACACCAATGATCACAGCCTGTATACCTATATAGATTGAATAAATTATTTTTCCAAATCAGAATGACATGATTAGAAAATTGTGTATGAATCTAGGCATTTTTTAAAGAAAAAGATAACTTGCAATATAAAAGACAAAAAGCTAAATAATTCAGTAGAGTTCTGACACTGCTAAGATGAGAACTGGACAATTTGAAATGCAGAAGTTCAGTGGGGAAAGAAAAGTCAAGGGTTTTTCAATGGTAATAAAGAGAATGCGGGGTTGAAAATGGATGATGAAGATAACTGAATTGAAGAAATAAAATGGTAGATGAGAAACATGGGTACCTCTGAAAAGTATATATTTCTAAACATTATTAATGTTTACTTTTCTTCTCTGTTGTTCCTATAGAAACTTCATGTTGTCAATAAAGTATTTTCCTGGGCTCAATATCACATGGGCACTGTCAATATTAGTTAATTGAAGTTATTCAGCAGCGTATGCCCAAAGCACTGAAGTCTTAGGTCAATCTGTAGGTCAAATCTGTATCTTCAGTTGTGGCCAATCCAGCAGTAACTATAGTAACAGCAGGAATCACATGAGTAATAGGAAAATTGCACTATTCACTTTCTTCCCAGGCTTACAGATCTATCATCCCTTCTCACAGCAAATGCATATAACTTCAGGCTCAAGTAAATACATAAAGGTCTTTCCCTTTATCTTAAAATTAAAGGAATAAGTTACTTAAAAGAAGTAGAGAAGTTTATATCAATACACAATAATGCAGTAAAAGCACAAATACTATATAAGGCAAAATGAAAATGTCTGCAATTCATTGGTTTGTACTTCTGAATAAGGCATCCTCCACGTTCTCTCCCTTTTTACTTTCTATTGTTATATAGTTAAGTCAACTTCAAAATTTGCATCTTTATAGTATAAAATCCAAAAAGAATTTTGAAGTTTGATATTTTATATATATATGTGTGTGTGTGTGTGTGTGTGTGTGTGTGTGTGTGTACAGATATATGTGTGTATGTGTATACACATACATATGCATATATTTATTCAAAATTATCTATGTATAATATACAAATGTATATTCACATTGAATGTTGTGATATTCTTTTTAAAAATCTATTTAGAATAGCTGCATACACTCGCTAAAAAGAAGTTGCGCCATTACACTGACTTTATACTATTTATAAAGGAAATTGGGTTTTTTTTCCTTTTCAGAAGGTATATAGGCTGAGACTTCAATATAAATCAAAATTTCACTAGATTCATCTATAATAAACCCTTTATTACTTCACAGATTATTTGTTCCGTACTTCTCTATGGAAAAAAAGTGATGGCTCCTCAACACCACAAAGAAACAAATAGGTTTCCAAGTATATTTGAAAGAAAAGGAAATAAATTGGATTTAATCATTATGCTGTTTGAGTTTCCATGTTGCTGCCACTACATTTTAAATGTATATGTGTAATTGGAAACAGAAAAGAAAATCTTTTGATTGTATATATGGTAATATCTGACTCTTGTGTGCAAGTCACTGAGTCCATAATGGCAGGACATCAGGGTATCCTGTTAAAAACAAAAAGATTCACTTAGTTGGCCCATTGGTACTTTTCTCCCCCTATAGAATCCCAAATATTTATTTGACAAGTATTCTTTCAGAAACTGATTTCTTGTCAGAACTCACTGAAATGAGTAGTCACTTTGGTGTGGTTTAAAGGTCTCTTTTTCTTGTTGTTGTAGTTGTTGGGTTTTTTTTTATTAGTTGAGTTTATTGTCATTCATCTCCTTTATTTGGCTGATAAAATCTGAGACTTAGAGCCTGAAAAGCCTTTAGAGGCCATCAAGCTAAAGTGACTTACCTAAGGTCACACAGTAAGTGTTTGAGGCATGATAGAGTGCTAGATTTGGAATTAGAAATAATAATAAAAAGATGATTACACATGAAATTGTAAATGTATTATATATAACCTGATATTTCTTTTAAATACATAAAAATTATCATGTAAATTTCTTCTTTTTCCTTTTTTCCCCTCTCTCCTCCCACCCTAGAGATGGCTACCATTAGATACAAATGGTGTATATATGTATGTGTATGTATATGTGTATATATGTGTGTGTGTGCACGTATGTAAAATTATTCTATACATACTTTTATTTATTATTTCTTTCCCTGGATGCAAATGGTATGTTTCTTCATATTGTGGTTTGCCATTTCCTTCTCCAGCTCATTTTACAGATGAGGAAAATGAGGCAAATAGGGTTAAGTAACAGTAAGTAAGTGTCTAAGGCCAGATTTATACTTAGGAAGATGAGTCTTCCTGACTGCAGGCCTGGCTATGCCACCTAACTGCCCTTAACTGGAATATACTACTCGAGTATAGTCTCATTATGTAAAGCTCTTTAGGAGTTTTCTGTTAGAGGTGTGTGTGTGTGTGTGTGTGTGTGTGTGTGTGTGTGTGTGTGTGTGTGTGTGTGTGTGTTTTGTTTTCCCCTTTCACATTTGTAATCTAATCTCCTGTGGCTAAGAGATCTGATTACTTGTGGTTTAAATATCAGAATTTTATAAAGTCAGCAAGACCACTAGAATCTATTCCTAATCTTATTAGTGGTTTATTTTAAGGTATCCTCTTTGCCAGTATTTAATACAATAAGCACATCATTTTACTATGAGTCAATAGCAATAGTTTTGAAAACTCTTATTTCATATATTGTGATTTTTAGTTGTTTTCCAGTATTATTTGCTACTTTTGCATCAAAGTTATTTACTTCCACTTCAACTGTTAGCCTTTCTGTAAATTATTACGTTGTCTCACCTATTAGACTCATTGAAGGCAGGAACTGTCCCTTTACCATTCTTTATGTCCCCAGAGTTTAGGATAGTGCCTGGAATACAGTGCTTAATAAGTACTGATTAGTGATGCATATTATTATTAATCTTTAGCTATTTCATTTATTTGAGGTTTACAATAGCTGTATGAAGCTCTGCTCTATTTCCCCATCTCTGTCTATTTCAAACAATGTGCCTATGACGGAAATTTACAAGTTCTATTTTTCCCAAGTGCACACTATTAGTCAAACCACATATTATATCTAGTATCTCATGGTGTGTTTGCAAATCTGGCAGTACCTCACACTCTGATTAAAATACTTAAAAGGCCTGGCAAAATAAGAAGTATCACCAGATGGAGTTTACCAATAATATACTGAAATTAATATAGCTTACTAGCATCAAAGTGTTTGTTTAGGTAGTTATAAAATGTGGAATATAATATCATCCTAAATTGGCTTTTTTTCTTTACATTGAAGGAAAGAAATCATTTTCTGATAGAATTATTTCTACTGCCTTTCCAGAAAACCCATTTTAGAGAAAATTTGAAAGACCTGTCAACCATGTGCCATTTTGCTTCCTTCTATCCTCCAAGCAAAATAAGTTTAGTCTAGTCTATCTATTTCAAAGGATCCCAGCCTGAATAATTTATATAGTTCAATTATTCTCCATCTGCTGCTTGATGAATGTACAAATGCCTTTACTTGTCTCAGGATGAAGTTGTAAATGCTTACTGTTCTTATTGAGAAAGTATAAATGTCCATGCTATCTGCCTTCAAAAAATCATTCATAAGAAATGAAGGAAATTAATAGATTCTCAGTTTCAAAAAATGAACACATTCCCCAATGCACCATACCAAAAGAGGTCATTTAATCTTGAATTTATTTTTATACGAAGAAGTATGAGGCTTAGAGTTGAACTCAGAACATATATATATACACACACACACATATATATATACATATATATATATATACATATATGTGTGTGTGTGTATATATATATATATATATATATATATGTTTGGCTGTGTATCCTTGTTCACCTCTTGATACTCTAGATAATGCTCTAAGCCTACAAATTGCAAAGTACCTGCCTTCATTAGTAGATGGAATTTCCTCATGCAAAAATCTACTTTGTCAATGAAAGCAGAAGCCTAATTCCTATTACGTCATTTTGAAATCCAGTAATGATTACAGGTTAGAACTTCAGTGAATTACAATCTCATTATGGATTCACATTGTGATAAAACATTCAAAAATGCTAATGAGGGTAATGGCTGTGTTAAAGCAGGTAGGGTTTGCTGAATTAGAGAGGTGATAGTCCCATTTTGACCTCTGCCTTGGTGGGGTAATATGATTCATTATGTTTATTTCTTAGAAAAGACTTCGACAATTTCACTATAAAGGCAAGTAACTGAGATTGTGAGATGTCTAAAGACCATAGCACATGAGGTTTATTTAAAGATGAAACTGGGCGTAACAGTAATCAATTTAGCAGAAAGTTAGCCCTTAGTAACTTAGGGCTAAGTATGAAAGGTGTGAGCTCTGTCTCCTGTTCCTGACATGGCAGGAGGGGGTTGGGGGAGACAGGAGGCCAGTGTCTATATATAAGAAGAGTTCTAGAGACAGAGAGACAGAATCAAGAATCTTCCTCCTGGTGGCTCCTGGTGGAGGAAGCAGAATTGTTCCAGCATCTGGGAGCTGGGCTGCTGGACTAAAGAAATGACTT